>PITA01001648.1:141919-187515 GCA_004023965.1 Spilogale gracilis | reverse complement strand
GAGAAAATTTAAAAATTTAAAATTTAAATTCTAGGTTTGTAATTTGTTCTAGGTTTGTAATTATCCTCAACTGCTTATCTAGTTACTTCACTGTTTGGCTCAAGATAGCATTTACCATTCAATAGTATACTGAGCAAAGACAATGTTGAAGGCTGCTTTCATTAATGATTTTTTCCCCCAGATCAAGAATCAAATGAGGGGAAATATTTCAATGCAAAAGCAGCAACTGTTTTCAAATCATGTTGTTTTCTTTTCTTTTTTTTTTTTTAAGTGGCTTGAGTTAACTGATTACACTTCATTACCCTGCCATGCACTTGAACACATTAACACTGCAAGAAGAATATGTAATAAAAGAGAGGATGCGTCTCCTAATCCTTCCTGTCAAATTTAAAGAGACACCAATCCACCCAGCACCTCACTAATAGTCATGCGACTGCTGTTTTAATTTGCTGGTGATATTTTTGAGTAAAGAATCTCCGATGATGAAACTGTTTTTCCTTGCATTGAACCCGCTTGGCCCAGACTAGCCCGTCCCGCAGTGACATGGCTATTGAATACAAATCAGACAGCAGCTTTAAATCTGTGTTGCAGCTCTCATTTCCAATTCGAGAACTGTACTATAATCATAAGCTTCTGGTGGATGAAAGGAAATCAGCTCTCTGAATATTAGCTAATGCCACATTTGCAAGTCCTGAAGAGATCTGGGCTGTTAAAAAAAAATAGATCATTTCGCGTGAACCTATATATATGAATTGCTTTGTACTGCTCAACTGATAGAAGCACTGCCTGTGCTGGGATTAAACCCCTTTTCATCATAAAACCTCATCTGGTTCGGAGTCCAAGTCCATCAAACCTTTTTCCTTTAAAGTCCCGCCTTTGATTCTACATCAATTTATTCAAACCGCAGCTGGGTGGCTGAAAACGAAAGGACAGCATCGTTTAAACCAACCATGTTCCCAACTTGAAAGAAGGGCTATAATTAAAAAAATGGGCATAAAAGAATGGAAATGGGATAATATTTTTTAATGGTAGTTCAAAGGCCGACAGATGTCAGAGTCTTTGAAGATGTCAGTACACTGAGCAAGAAGTTGCCATAAAAGAGCTCGCCTGAGAGGTGAGGCAGCTTTTTAATGTCTGCAAAACCTTGCAGACACATCCTTGTGTTTTTAATTTGTCAGAGTTTCTGCAGTATTTTCTGATTAATGACACATGATTATAACTGCATAGCAGACATATTTTTAGACTTGGTTAAATGGATAGTTTATTCCACATTCTTTTAGAAGTAGATAAGGATGGGGACACTTTCCCAGGAGGTCCAAAACTGTTCTGATTGTCTCGCTTGTTTATGCTAATGTTGTGGGACTGCCCCAATTCAGAGTTCCTATATGTTGCCAGTTTTTGTTCGTTAAGAGTCCGATTGCTGGTAACATTACAATTCACATGCGGTCGGCACAATGTGATTCACTACAATTTCATTCTTTTCAGGCACGGGGAGCAGGAGGTGCCTGAATAATTAATTTGTGCACCGGGTCATGTCAAACCAAATTAACGTTTAGAGACATTGCTGAGCTCGATGGAAACAACCATGGGCTGCCACAAGGTTTCAGAAGGGAAAGGGCTGCTCTGGGGGAACACCTGCAGCCATCACTCCGGGGTGGCATTAAGAACTTTGCAAACAGAAGGAGCCCCAACACCACGTGTAAAATGCTGGGGGACGCTCTGCTGAGATTTGGGGGAGGGACTCAGAATCTCCCTGAACTATTTGCTCTTCTAAAGAGCCCTGACATGCCGATATGATTTGTTCTGTGAAACGGCCCTCACAATATTCATGCAGGTTAACCACAAGTCACTAGTGAGGAGCAGCAAGAAAAGGCTTTCCCACTGATGGTTATGCCTTTAAATTTCCATCCTGAGGGAGGTGCAGGAGAGAGGAAGTTCGCAGGCTTTGAAGTCAGGCAGCTTGGGGTTCAAGTCCTAGCCCTGGCACTGCAGAGCTGCACAGCTTGGGTCTGCCTTCCCTTCTGGAAAAACTGAGGTAATGCCTACGTCCTTCCAGAAAGCCCGTGAAAGCGTCTAGCGCATAACATGATGCTCGATTCCCCTTCTCAAAATAAACGATACACAGAACAATGAAAACTAGGCCTTTCTTGTTAAAAAAATGTTTATGTTTCTAAATACAACAGAATCCCATTTTTATGAAAATGGCCATTCTTTTGAAAGTCGATCCTGAAGTATCTACAGGGTACCACCTGGGTACCACCTCTTCCTTATGTTGGACTCTGACCTGGCCATGACTGGTCAAACCCTTGGATACACCTGTTTGCTTGTGACAGCTAAGCTTTAGCCAGGTCCTGCAAGCACAGCCCCCAGAGGCAGCCCAGCTGACAGGGTACCAAGGCAGGAAATGCGGTGCAGGTGAAGGAATGAGGTGCTCAAACAGGATCACAGGCCAGGGGAAGCAGAGAGGAGGAGGGGAGACCAGCACTCCCCAACCCAGAGAGAGCAGATCTCTCCTAGGCAGGAGGCAGGGGGCCTACAACCCTGTTCTAGAGGAATTGACCTGTATCCTCCCATCTGCCCCCAGGCTTTCTATGAGGACTGGCGCATCCTGGGGCTTATTTCCCTAAAGAAGGGGCTGTTTCCTCTTTTGTGTTCTCAGGGTGGCTCTAGTTTGGGCACTACTAACCCCAGGCACAACTTCAAAGCCAGTGAAGCTTGCCTTAGCATCCAACTCCTCGTCTGCACTTCCTAAGTCTTTTTCTTCCCTCCCCCACCTCCAGATGTCCCAGTCTTCGGACTCCAACCCCCCCATGCATCCTCTTTCTCCTTCCACACTCTTTAATCCATCAAAACTCCCATTTCTTCACTGTAATGGATTTCAGCTTGATGGGAGCAATTTAATGAGAAACAATTTCACAATATGGTGGCTATGACCTTTTCCTCTCCACCTCAATGTCATTCTGAACTTTACTTCTGTCAAGACTTCCCTGACCCGGGATGCAGGGCAGATAACCAGAAAACAGCAATGATCTCATTTGCAATGAGACGTGTACTCGCCGAACTGCCTGGCCTATTTGTGAACCCCTCCAACGAAAGGTTTTGTCTGTTTGGGTGTATCTCCTTTGAGGATCGTGACTGGTCCACAAAGACATTCAATGAAAGAGGAATGAATAGAGACAAACGAAGAAATTCTAGGCTATGTATTTCTAACTTAAAAGGGATCATTTGTTCTTTTTACTATATACCTTTATTCATGTAAATTTTTAAAGTGTTCCTGAATTACCTATTTGAGAATTCATTTTACTCTATGGATTTATCCATTTTGAAATTTTAAATGCACCCATGGGCCACCTACTTAAGGCAAACGTATTCAATAAAGGACAAGCAAGACAGGGAATGTTCGTCCACCCAGACTCTACTCAGAGGGTTTCAAGCAATAGAATTGAGAGACCCCAAGCACAGTGGTAAACTATTTTGGGTGGGAAGTTTATCACAGCCAGGTGACTTGGTCTGAGAATCTGCACATTTTAGGAGAGCATTAGAGAAGTCTGTGATCTCCTTATATCCTGTCAGCTGACGCTAGATATGTCCTCCCTCCCATCTCAGATCCCTAACTCTTGGCTCTTGTGTAGGCCCAAGCAAAACGTGATCATCTGTGTCTCCTTAGGTGATCTCTGCTTCTGTAGGTGAACTGTGGAAACTTCCGCTGTACCCGGCCTGCAAAGACTTTCTATGGACCGGAAATCTCACTGCTCCCAGGAGCAGCAGAGAGAACACAGGTGCAGAGCTGGGCACAGAGCTGAGCGCCAACCGCCCCCAACACCCACCCCCATCCCCCATCGCTACAGAAGCCTGGTTTAGAGCTGTCTGCAAATCATGCCTGACTCTGCCACTATCCCCCCACCAAGGAGCTTCATTCTCCTAGGTCTCATGTTTCCCATCTCTGAAATGGGCTCCCTGTTCTCCAAGCTGACATCTGGCTGCAGGATTGCACAGTCTGACTTCAGAGACTGCTGTCCATTTGGTACACTAGTCTGTTTGTGTTACGCATCTTCAGTTCACAAATTGAAATGAATATGCTGAGATTTATTTATAATAAATAAACTGTTATTAAAAATACTTGTCCATTTTGAATTCTCACAAACAATCTAGGAGTTAGGTGTTGTGATTTTTCCTGGCTCCTGAAATATACGGTCTCTTAGGTCCCTTCCTATCATCTTTGACCCACTTTCTTGGTCTTCTTCTCCTGCTCCATTTCCTCCATCTTTCCTTAGGCAGTGAGTGTCATCCATTGTCATTCTACTCTGCCTCCTTAGGAGATCTCATCTTCACTGACAGTATCCCCATTACCATCCATCCTAGTGACTCCCAAATCTCTATTCCCAAAGGAGAGCTCTCTTAAACTCTAGTTCTGTATTGCCACTTACCTACATGACATCTCCCATGGCACAGCAAGCCATATCTCTGGGTCTCCTCTTTCCCTCACTGTCACATCAACTCCTTCCATTGCCAATGCCCTAGCTAAGTCCCTCATCATCTCTCTCTGGGATAAGTCCTAACTAGTCACCCACCTCTAGTCTCACTGTCTTCCACCTCCTAATCCCCCGCTTCTAATTTTTCAGCGACTTCAGATTGTTGATGGTTATGATCTCTAAACTTTTTTATTGGACCTCTCTATCATAAAAAATTGGGGCACGCAACCCAGTGTGTGTGTGTGTGTGTGTGTGTGTGTGTGTGTGTGTCTGTAACACCACTGTACTAATACATTAGATACATTACAAAAATTTGTGCAAAATGGGTATTGTTAGAAGATGAAATACAAGTACAATGTAAATAGAAATTCTATCTTTTTTCTTCCTGTATGCTAATAAACCTTACTTGGGAGAACACTGTTCTAAATAATCACCAGAAGAAGTAATTAATAAGTGTTACAAGTAGGACAAGGTGGTAGACAAATGGAAGACCCAGAAATGGCAGCACAGAGAGTATAAGCTAATAGTGCTAACAGTGCTAATAGTGCTAATATTGTTATCAGTTCTTCACACACCTGGTGGACAAAGCAGCAGGAAGGCAAAGTTTCCAAACAGTAAAAAGGGACCAGGAGGATATTAATCCCCTCCACTCCCCTGAATAGTGAAGGAAATATCAGGTGGTGTCATCAGCAAAGGGATGCCTTCAAGGGGACTCGTGGGCCATAGCAGCATGTTCTTCTGACCGGGGTGGATGTCTCCTATTCCACGCAGCCTTTGATGCGTAATAAGATGCATCTTTCATCTATGTTAAAAGAAGGCATTCTTTGCTCCTATCCATGGGTAGGAAACATTATTACCCTCCTTTTATGACAGATGTGCAATGTCTATTTCCCCAGAGACTATAAGCTAGAGGGTAGGGATCATTCCTTTTTTAATATCCCAAGGTCTAGTGTAGTATCTGACACACATGAGAATCTCAACAGATGATGCTAAATGAATGAATGAATATTGCAGATGTGAAAATAATGATCAGAGAAATGAAGTGGGTCGCTCAGGTTTAAAGGGCCAGTAAGTGGTAGAGGCTGGCCAGGAACCAGCATTTCTATCTTCATATTTGATAAGAAATTAATAATTGCTTCCAGGTCTATGCTTTAATTATTATCTACTGGCCACTCATGTCCATATTCCTTTATCTGGAATCTTGACCTGCATATCCAACTCTCCAACTGACCCATCACCATTTGGAAGGTAAACATGTGGCTCAGACTCAGCTTGGCAACAACAGAACTCTTGCTTTTGCTTCTCTTGCCCCCAATCATGCTCATATTTGATGCCACCATTTATCTAGCTCCTCAGACCAAAACCATAAAGCATCCTCTTTCCCTCACTCCCCATAACTAACCCATCAGAAAGTTCTATTAGCTCAAATACATATGTCATACACATCCCGACTGTACACAGTGCCACAGTGGACCTCAGAAAAATGTGAATCGGGTCATGTCACCTTACTGCTGAAAGTCCTCTGTCTTCCAATCATACCTCAAATGGAATCTCAGTTCTTCAAAGGCCCTGTCCTTCCCTGCACCTCCTAAGCTCATGCCATCAGACCTCCTTTTTATTTCCTGAACACACCAATTTATTCACCTCTAGGTTCTCTGCACAGGCTGTTCCCTCAGCCCAGCTAGTTTCTCATCCATCAGATCTTTCTTAGCTTAGAAAGCTCACATAATCACTCAGCAGTTTGTATCTGCCTTAACTTCTCCGTGTTAATCCTCCACCTATCAGTCATTGCTGTGTGGTGCTCTCCTTGTTATTTTGGGGGCTTTTTGTGTGTGTGATCTCTGTCATCCATCATTCAAGTGTGAGTTCCCTTAGAGCAGAGGACTGGCCTCTCTTGCTCTCTGCTGTCTCCAGAGCAGGAACTCTCGTAGGGCCAGACAGTCCATGCCCCATGCAAGCCTGGGACAACATTCACGTATACCAGGATGGGAAAAGCACCTCCTGAAACATCCAGCCTCAAGACCTAGTACAGAATATAACTCAAAAAATCTTTACTGGATAAATGAATCACATGGAATAAAGTCTCTGTCATAAGGAAATATACAGAATTCTGCTTAATTTTTATGGATAGGAAAATGTATGTGGAAATAAATGTGATTTATAGATTATCCAGAGTCACAATTATAAAAGTGTTGAAGTCACCAAGTTCCATTTTGTCAATATCGATAAGGAACAATGAGATTTTGAAAAGCAATCCGAATAGTTAACGATAATTATGATTTTCAGAGAAGATTTACTCCACTATTCTTGTTTCTGAGTTGAATGACTTATTCTAAGAAACATCAACTCTATGGTAACAGATCATGATGTTTACTGCAACTCACTAGAAATGATCAGAGAGGTAAAGTACAAGAGTGTATGGCCATATCTCCCGAAGTCTGAACCAGCATATGCACAGTCAGGATTGACTTTAATAGGGGCTGGCAACACACTGTACCTCTTGAACTCAAGGCTTTTGTCTAATGACAGCTTTGGCTTCATTTTTGAATAACTGAAGAACAAAAGTTTTCAAACCTCACACTCCACTTTTGCTGCACATGCCAACACCACTTTATCTGGAGCTACTATAAAACTTGCCCAACAAGTGAGGATAACATTTACATTACAAAAAAATTAGCTTTTCAGGAAACATTTGGTGAACACATGCATTTTGTACATTAAATGACATCTTTGCAAATAACAAAATAAATAAGGTCCCACTTGACCCCTGGAATCTGGGGTTTGTTTCATTAATAAATACTGACTGAAGGAGCAAACTTAAGATGAATGAATCACCAGTTTAATTTTAACCTTTTTAAAGACCTGTAACTTTCAAGTCCTTCCACTGGAAAATTCCCTTATTTTGAGACGCTGGGCCCGCTTGACTGTTGGTTTCATGTTCACTGAAAGCTCCTCTGTACCACAGAATGATGATGTCAGTGGGAGGCGGGCACACACACTCCCATGTGTGCGAAGTACGTACACACACACACACACACACACACACACGCACGCACTACAAGACTAATGCTGCCTTGTGACTGCCCCCACTAACAAGGGACGAGATTCCAGATCCAGGCCACATACTTCAGCAAACGTCATTCTCTGAGGATGTCATTAACTCATTTTGAAATATTACTAATACTTACAGGCCTTGACCTCACACCTAAGGAAAACAAATCAAAACGAACCGGAAAAATAACACACATTTTCAAACCTTCCAAGTCTAATTACGTATTGATTCTTCCTGATTTCTTGTGATCTTTCTCCAACCTCTCAGTATACAAATGCCCCAAAATATTCGAGAGGTCAGGTAACAACTTAAAATAATTGTCAGGTAACAAAGTAAAACAAGTGAAGAAAAATAAGTTTCACCAAACTTTAATATTGGTTTCAACGGAGAAACATTACCTCAAGTTTCACATTAACCCACCAATTTCAATGTTTTTGGTCTCATTTGGGCCAATTTTTATTATCTAAACATTTTCTCCTATTAATGGTATTTTTCAAATATTTTCTGTACACAAATATTAGTATGAAAGCAGACTATTATTTTCATGTAGTTCCTTTGCTTTCCTCCTCACACATGAGTTTAAGTTCTTCCTGACATCAATTCCTGTCATTTTTCTCATGAGAAATTCTCAGGTGTTAAATATCTTTCCTATCATGCAACGAGGCATGATTCCAATTAGTCCTGAATGGAAGACAAAATGACAGCTTAATAAGCTTCAATTTGCCAGTTCTTTGAACATTTGATGATATCATCATTTTGCCAATCACTTCTTGCACTTTGGCTCCGACCTCTCTGTCACAAAAAATTACCTCAAATATCTAAATAAAGACATCAAGGATGTCTCTGAGAGAACTAACTGAATCAGAAATCCAAAAACGACTTTTCCAAGACATCAAGAAAAAAGAGTTATTCACCCAATATTTCCTCAAAGATAATTTCTGCCAACATTCTCAGTAATTTCATTGAGGCAGAGGTGAAAAGGACAAGAGCAATACGCTAAAAATAGCTGAAGGCATTTTTCCTTATGTCAATGGGAATGGCATTCAGTATGTGGAATAACAATTCATCTCTGGGGTATTTTATGTAAAAAGAAAGAAAAAAGAAAAGAAAAGAAAAGAAAAGAAAAGAAAAGAAAAGAAAAGAAAAGAAAAGAAAAGAAAAGAAAAGAGAAGGGAAAGGAAGGGAAGGGAAGGGAAGGGAAGGGAAAAGAGAAGAGAAGAGAAGAGAGGAGAAGAGAAAAAAAAGAAAGAGAGAGAAAAAAAGAGAGAGAAAAAAGAAAGAGAAAGAAAAGAGAGAGAAAGAAAGAAAGGAAAGAAAGAAAGAAAGGAAAGAAAGAAAGAAAGAAAGAAAGAAAGAAAGAAAGAAAGAAAGAAAGAATTCATCTGAAAACTTCTCACTTTGACCACAATAAGTCTAAGACTAAACAAAAACTGCATCAGTGTAAATTGTTTTTGAGGATTCTAAACGATACAAATTTTCTAGTTATTCCTTGTATTTCTATCAAGAAAGTCTCCCAGTTTGAGCTTACTAAACCACCTTGACCTCACTTCTAAAAGGTTCTGACTAGCTGTTGTCATGCAGTAATGACCATTATATGGGTTTCTTTAGGGGAGAAATACTAACATTGAAGTCTTTAGGATTTAAAAATTCATTCCAGGGGCACCTGGGTGGCTCAGTTGGTTAAGCGACTGCCTTCGGCTCAGGTCATGATCCCGGAGACCCGAGATCGAGTCCCACATCGGGCATCCTGCTCGGCGGGAAGCCTGCTTCTCCCTCTCTCACTCCCCCTGCTTGTGTTCCCTCTCTGGCTGTGTTTCTCTCTGTCAAATAAATAACATCTTTTTTTTTTTTTTTTAAGATTTTTATTTATTTGACAGAGAGAAACACACAGAGAGAGGGAACACAAGCAGGGGGAGTGAGAGAGGGAGAAGCAGTCTTCCTGCCGAGCAGGGAACCCGATGTGGGACTCGATCCCGGCTCTCCGGGATCATGACCTGAGCCGAAGGCAGTCGCTTAACCAACTGAGCCACCCAGGCGCCCCCAAATAAATAATATCTTAAAAAAAATTCATTCCATAAAATGAAGGGATCATATGTAATAGTCCAAATTAGTGGGTGACTAGAACAGATATTCACTTATAATAAACCATTCAAAACAAAGCAAATCTCACCAGTACTAAATGCAAATCTTGAATTGATTTTTATAGTGACTGGGTGGGTCCATTGACTTAAGAGCTTCCTGGATTCTTATTCTAGACATATCTTTTTATTTCAGCAATAATGTAAAAGCCAAAAGTAAACCCATCTCAAAATCAAATTCATCTTTCCATTCTACAAGTTCTGAAATTTGTGGGAAGGAATTCTATTCCAAATAAAATATTGAGAATTGTATCACTCCAGAGTTTAATTGGTCTCAGAACAGAGACACAGCCATGGCTTGCGGCTTTGGAGAAAGTTTGAAACTACTGGTTAAATCTTGATTTGGATTTACATAGTCTGAGTTATGGGTATCTGTATTTTCAATCTAGCAATGTATTGACAATCCAAAATTGAAAATACAATGGAATTTATTCCCAAGTAAATGAAATTCAGAGACAATGAGCCCCTATGTAAGCAGGCATACAGGGGCAGAAGACATTAGCATAAGTCCTAACTAGACTAACTATTACTTATGTAACCTTGGGCATTTTACCTATGTTTTCTGAAACTTTTCTCATCGAGTAAGATACACTTGTTTCGCGACCCAGGTAGGAAGGTCAAACAGACTTCCCATATGGGAACTTGAATCCTTAGCGAGTATTGGAAGGGTGGAACAAGACAAAGCAATGTAAAGGACCTAGCAGAGAGTCTGGTTCATGGAAGCACACAATAAATACTTGTTGCTGCTGCTGCTAAACAAACAAGCATAAAAATTCGGCATTGTTCTAGGAGGTACTGCTTACTAAAACTGGAACTCACGCAGCATGATTCAGTTACGACTTTTCGGCAACGTTGAGGATGGCAAATCACTGAAAGGAATGCAAATTGCGATGAGAATCTCAGCGTGGGGAACAAAGAGAACCAGTGTCTCCTTCTCTCTCTTGCCAGGCAGAGTCACATATAACCCTGTGCCTTTTTTGCCAAGCCCAAGTCTCTCCCAAAATCTAAACTCTCCCTTGAAAGAGGCTGCGAGAACGAGTACTGACTGAAGATTAGGAAGCCCTAGTTTGCTCGTTCTGTGACCTTGGGCAAGATAATGTCCTTGAACCAGAAAGTTCTTTACCTGTGAAACGAAAATAATTGGATGTGGTCATCTCTTTACTCAATCTGGTGATGTTACTGCTGGATGCTTTGCTACTGGACACGACCACGAGGTGCGTGAATGGGACCACATCCTGTACCCACAGACTTGTGCTCCCTGGCCAGCTCCCCAGTTTTCACCACTGCAGAGCTCTCACACTGCACCCCCTATTTTAAATATCTCCAGCATTTAATTATTACCTCTTGAAGAACAACTTTAATAGTTCTAAAAAATCTATTAAGTATAATGAGATCAAAAGACAGATTTTTTTTAAAGCAATCATTCCATTGACATGGAGTTGTTAATTCAAAGGGAATCCTTTATGATTTGGAAGGTTTGTCTTTAAAAGGAATATTCTTTATCTAGAAGTGGACCAGCATGCTATGGAATGTGGTTTCCATGGTAACTGCCACATTTTAAAAATATGCACAGGACTAAAGATACACTGTATAATACTTCTACAAATGGATCATTCTCAGAGAAATCGATTTCCTTGTCTCAGCCTGTTTTTGTTTTTTCAACTTTGTATAATTTTTTCCACAATGAGGACCAAATTGAATTATTTATAATAGTTTAATTATAGGCATATATGCTATTTTTTTAAATAGAATTTTAAAATTATAATGGAAAAAGAAAGCTAGTGATCTACAGAATATGTAAACGTTATTTGAAAGCTCATCTTCCTATCTTTTCTCCTAACTAAGCACCTAAGAAACAGTATTCTTATATTTCACACAGAAATATATATAATATAGAAATAAAACATATTATTAAATTCATATGTAATACTATTAGACAAACCACCACTGGATGGGAGTAAATGAGATCTTTGCATTGATGCATCTATGTCAAAATATAAGAACTTTGGCCCTATTTGGAAAATTCTGTATAACCTATGTTTTTGGTAAAAGAAAAGCTGTATTTCCCATACAGCCTTTTAAAAATGGCTTATTAATAGGAAAACCTCTGTTTATATTGTAAATGAATGCACTAAGTTTTTGACCTATCTTAAATGCAACATTTAGATACTATAAAACTTCATCTAAAGAAAATACAATGAAAATTATAATGTATGGTTTTCATTAGGTCCACTGAAAAAGTCTAATTTTCTTTTTGCAGAGTAATAAAGTCAATTGTTAAAAACATCTTCCCACCAACTTTGATGTCTGACATTAAACATTATGTACATTGCAGCAAAAACCCACTTAATACTTAAAACACACTTAATTCCATTCCTCTTTCCGTCCAATACAAGTAAGTCAGGTTGCGGGGTGGGGGGGGGGCGTGTAAGTATCCAAGTGTGATGTGTACACAGCTGGAACACCAGGCAACCACTCTGATGTGACTACGTGTGTCACCGGGGACAAGAGGGGAACAAAAAGACAAAAAGCAAGGTAACATTAACAGCAACAGCCCTGTGACATTGGGGAAAAATATTTACATAGTTTGGTTTTTCCAAGTGAGTAGTCCAGTTTGACCAAAGGAAATAAAAATATTTACTACCTCAAAACCAAGTAAATAATATTAGTGAATAAATACTGATGAAATACCAATTTTCTTATGTAGGTAGAAAGCAAACTCTTTTAGTGTGGATACAAATATCCTACACTCCTGGACCAAATAACTACTTGCTTTTATTTCTTACAGTTTTCCATAATATAAATTCAGAGGACAAGAGAATCAGAAGGAAGAGAGTAACATTCTTGGAAATTAACCATAGAGCATTAACTCTTATACTATCTCTAATATCAGCCATGCTTCTAATTTGTACTTCCTCGAGACATTTTGTAAGGATTTCAGGATCAGTCATATAAGGAAAATACTAGAATTTGTTAGGCTTGTGACTTAAAATTTGCTTTCATTTGATTCATCATATGTTCAAAATTGGATCTTCTGAAGCAGGTGGTGTGTTTTTTGATATGGAAAATGATGGTATTCTCCATTAATTAAAATGAAATCTGGGCAAATTAAAATAAAACCTGCTAATTATATTCTGTGAAAGTGCTTAAAGAATTTAAGATGGTCCCACCAGATTTTATTTCCAATGTCTTATCATACAGAGCTCATCATCAGTTATACTGGTCAGTGTCCTCTATACGATGTCCTGTGTCATCAATTTCTCTCAGCACTGAGAGCTAGAAAAAAAAATGAAGTAGTCTGATTTCTTTCATGGTTAATCAGAATTACACAGTTCATCCTGTTTCCCTCTTTGCTGTGGCTTCTAGGTGAGCCCAGAGCTAAAACTTGTACTTAACTCAAGCATTTTTTTTTTTTTTAAGTATAGATTTTCTGGTGTGGTTAATATCATTGATTGCTTCATGACTATTTTCAGTATATTTTACCTGTTTAAGTATGTGTTATTACAAAATGCTGCCTCCAATCCTTTTTGAAAGTGGTTGGCACATAAAGAAATTAAACTCAAGTTTTCAATGTAAAAATACTCCCTAAAAAAGCCCAAGACCATGCATAGGTTTAGCAGAAATGTTCAGAACATACATATTGCTAAATTCATCCACAAGTCATCTCTGAAGAATGATATCCAATCTTTAATCCACTACACGCAGCCACACACCTAGTTTATAAATGGACATTTTTATTTTGGGCCCAGATTACCAAATTCAGTAATAAATAAATAAAATAATAAAGTAATGTGACTGTGATATAATTTTAAAAATTAAAACCGTCTTACCACAAATATCTTTCCTAGAAAAATTTTTTAAGTAGAAGAGAGAAAGAGAAGGATTTCTGAAAATCTTACATTTTAGAATTAGCGACAGGGCAGCTTCTTACTGTGAATCAAGATGATCTGTCCATTTATTATGCAAAACTCATCCATATGAGCATCACGATTCTCAGTTTAGGAAATCAAGAAAGACACGGAGATGCCCAATGTTAGGCAAGACCCAGTTCCCTATGTACAAATGTCAAGTTTGGTGTAGTTTGGGATCTTGTGATAACCTTTTCCAAGCCTGCTGTTTTAATTTGCCTTCTTATACTGACAGTGGATCACAGATGGCTGCCGTGGCTACCCTGAGTCTTCCATGTGTCTGTACCTCACCAGGTCACATAGACAGCTGTCCTATGATGGCAACTCGACGTCTGGGGCAGATCACAAAGGTTCTCTACAATATGCATATACACCATTCACTCTGGCGACAAACATAAAAAATGAAACAATCTCTAAGTCGTTCACGAACAACTAAGAGGTCAAAGAACCTAAGTCCTATTTTTCCTGTAATTCAAAGGAATAAACTATAGAAATTTTTTCACTACATTGGAGTTCAAAAGAAAATGACATACAGGACCACCATGTTAGAAGAAGCTCTCCTAAGACGATCATAACAAAACTATAAATTTTCCTTGTATTAAAAAACATGAGTAAGTCAATCAAATCCTCCTCCAAATTAATTTCAACAACAGGGATCTGGCAAGTGAGAAGTATCTGAAAATGAGGTTGTAACTTTCTAATACGTATTAATAGCTACTGATCTGGAAGTTTTTTCTTAAGCATTATGACCCTAGGTAGATACCAGGCTGACCATCTTGTATGAGGGTGGTAAAATTTAATGTCCATTTTAGCAAATGTAAGCATCACAACATAAAATATCCTACTTGATTGAAAATCACATTACGACAAAGATACATGCATAGAAAAATTAGCTAAATGCACCAAATAAAGCGAGAAAAATAATTGTCTTTTGTATTACTGTATCTTAAGATTTCTCCATAAAACAGAAATTACCTGGGTAACAACCAATCTGTAATAATTACACAGCATATTTACCAAAAGGGAGTTCCTGTTTGATATATGATTCACGTTATGGTAGCAAACTATACTTGATAATGATAGTTTTCTTATCAGCGTACAATACATTATGTATTTGGAAGAAGCCAAAAGTAGATTTTTAGTATACTGTCTGTATTCAACAGTCTGACGGAAGAAAGAGTCGCAAGCAAAGCCACAGTATCCAAAATAGGTATTCACTGGTCCTATTTTGGTTAAGCATTTCAAACAGTCCTTTTTTACAAAATGGCCTCCATTACTAAATGGGAGTAGCAAAACGTGAACTGAAAATCCAATCTCTCTAGACCTAAAATGAAAAATTACACAATCCAATATTTAAGATACATCGTATGTGTATCAAGCCACAAAACAATGATGTTGGGGGAAAAAAATCTTCTATTTTAAAAAAATATACATCCACTTGGTTTTCTGAAATTTGTGAATGGAATTCAGGACTTCAAAGGTATTGTACATTACATTATTTAAATCATAATCATGAAAAGAAATATTTTGAAAATTTAGAACTTACCTGAAGGAAACTTTGAATTAATATCCTCGATGAATTACCAAAATAAATACATATATTAGCATTTTGGTATACATGAGAAGCTTTTTAAAAATATAACTTAATAGCAAATTAAAAAAATATAACATTCTCTAAAAACAACCAAGGTTAGCTTACACAGACTATCATCTTCATCCAGATCAAAATGCATTTAGCTTTAGTTTCCGTTGCTTTACTAGCAGTCGCCTATAACAGCAATTCCAATTGTTTCAAGAAAGACACAAAATAGGAGAAACACAATCCTACGCTACAACATTTGAAGAGGTCATATGGCCCTCATACTGATTATTTCGATTAGAAGAAATCCAATTAAGGACCTTATTGTACTCTCCCTGTGGCTTAATTATATGTAATAATTCTAAAATTTCCCTTTTGTTATTGGATGAACCGCACCCTATATACGGCAGATACGACGCATGCAAATCACAAAGATTTCCTCTAAATTTGGCCTCTGCTAATGTTGGCTTTCCACACTAGCACCAAAGTAGTAGGAAGTTATAGAAATTAATATATTTTATTGTATCAAGTATTCAATTTTACTATGCAAACAGACCCCACACAGACTCAGAACCCAAATACTTTATCATAGAAGACAATGGTAAGGCTAAGCATCATCTTTGAAGGAGAATATAAATGTGAAAATATGCTTAGTAAATTATATGGCTAACAATCAGAAGATCAGCATATATTTTATAAAGGCTCTAATGAGGTTGGTGGCAAGAATACAATACACATTGATTAAGCAGGAACCACTTGACTCTGCTGGTACCAATGCTACTACAATGACTACCTTTTTAGTTAGCAACCCTCCCCCCAAAAACACACTGAAAATAATTTTCCTACAAATGTATATTACTGACCAAAAAAAACCTGTGCCAAGTATACTTATAGTGCCCCAGTCATTCTCCAAAGGTAAAAGACAACTCAAGGTCAAATGAAAAATAACCATTAACTCCTATTCTTTGCCTTACCGCTTCCCGCCCTCCACCCAAGAAATAAACATCTTATTTAATCAGTAGTATTTTTATTATGTAGATGATCATAAAATCATTAAAACATGTGTCATCACAAATAGAAGGCTTATTTCATTGTTTAAAAATTATATTATTTGGGGAGACAGGATAACTAGGAAGAAGCTTATGTGTGGTATGAATAATATGATTAAGATTTCAATGGCAGAAGAAGGATTTAGACCTCGTATATGATATGGTTTTATTAGAAAATTATCTTTGTTTGTTATCAATTGTTCCTCAATTTTTCTTTAATAAAATTTCACAGCAATTTCAAGAGGATACCTTAAAGGCCTTTGATTATATATACCCTAAAGAACGTATTGTACCACAAAGATGCACAGACGCAATAAGATTTTTTTTCATCTGAAATTTATAAAGATAATTTTCCATGCTGACAGTGCACATTTCATCCATAAGTTTGAAGAGTCAAATGCTACCACAGCTGGGGGTTATTCTGCCAAATGGCTTCCAACAGGGACTACAGAGATGGAGGCTAGGAGGCATGTGCACGCGCATGTAGGAATAAGCCACAGACCTAATGGGAAATAGCCCTTCTCTGGAGTCATTTTTATCAATTACCATCTGAGTGATCTAATCAAATATAAAGTCTAATGGAAAAAAAAAAAAAACCCAGCACCAGGAAGGAAAAGCAAATATTAAAACAGCTGCTTGATTACCTACAGAGATTAAAACAAAAAGCAAGGAGTGAGGCTGATATATTTCATAGGGATTTGCTGAGGCTGAGGGGAGGGGTAAGGGGCAGATACCTTAAAAAAATCCATCATGAAAGGAACTGAGACAAGATTATAAAAAAGGGGCCAAGTTATAGCGCGCCATGGGATTTTTAATCTGGCTACCTGTGGTTTCTGTAGTTAAAGCCTTATTCATCCTCAAAAGGGGGGGGGAGGGAAAAAAATCACATTTATATGTCAGTTTTGCAAATGATCAAACAGCGTGCACCAACAAGAATAAGAAAACACTAAACACGGATGACTTTTAAAAATAGATACCCGTTTTATCAAATATTATTGGTAATTACCTGTGAATCTCGTTTCTTCAACTCTTGAATTTGATTTTCGTGCTCCATATTGGCAGCGCGAAGCTGTTTTTCCAGGTTTTCAATTTCCCGTTCATGGTCTCGGACTAGGCTATCCTTCTCCGCGCTATGCTGCTGTGATAGGTGCGTCTTCTCCTGTTCATGCTCCAGCTTCAGCTCTACTATCTGATTGGACAATGAGGAGGACAGTTCATCAACAGAACATCCTTGTCGTCATGACAACTCATGGACAGCTTAATTTTTCTCTAATTTGTCCAAGTTGAAAATTTTATTTTTGCGTCATTATTACCTCACCCTTGAAATACTCTCATCTGTGGGGGGTCGGGGGGTAGGGGAACATGGGGATTTTATCCAAACCTAATATTCAAGACAGTTGGGCATATTCAGGAAATCATTCTGCAATCTGTTGACATAAATGCCTGAACATTGAAAAAAATTATGTTGAATGCTAGATATTTCCTACCCAAGAATTCGGGCATTACTGATCAGCAGTGGTTATAAACGGTTAATAGGCAGTACGCTTTGCTGTTTGCTTCAATATACACACGTAAAAGCAGCAATTAAATCAGTTAGTTTTCTTTATGATTTTCAAATAAAAGCTCGAAGCGAAATACGCATCTGGATTATTGTATATACAGTTGTCTTTTTAAAAAATAAAATGATAAATTTCAAAGCTCTATTATCTCATTGTCAGCTACGGTATACCAACATAAACAGATGTTATGTGCTCCAGAAGGGCACCTGCTGTGCTGCAAGCTTGCGCCATGATTTCATAAAGAGCATTCTATTCTCAGGATCCTTTCCCAGTCCACTCCACACTGGAGACTGTGACCTTGGCCAGTCTTAGCCTCTCCCTGCTAGACTGAATGGCAGCCGGAGACCAAGGGCCTGGTTGCCGCAGCTTTGATACTAATCCTCCCAGACTGTGCACAATGGCACCCTACCTGGCCTGCAAACTATAGCCAGCCAGGCTGTCTTTGAAGCAGGTGATGAATAGGGGACTGCAGGAAGCCAGCTTCCCCAGTGAACTCCAGGCCACACAGCTGCTAAGAACAGTCACTTGGATTTTTCTTCAGTTTTGGTGGATTTCAGGGGAAAAAACTGCTGTTATCTAGAATATGTTGTGTTATTTTCGGCGTGAGAATCCATCTTCAAAAAAGCTAACAGTAAGAGCCTGCTCCAAATCGATCTTGTTTCTTGTTTCGTGCAATGAATCGCCAGACTACCTTATCTTAAAGCGATAGCATTCAATTCTCTATGCGTGCATGCTACACTAAATTTCAGAAGTTACTTTCTTCTGAGATTTGATATTCTCACCCTCTAATTGCAAAAACAAATTGAATGTGCTTATAAACACAGGTTTCAACATTTTTCCTTACTGTGATTTTTCTTGGAGTGGAAAATGAACAGGAAATGTTTGACCACTTATAAATGTATTGTACTATCACGAAGAAAGGAAAGGATATCTATTTTTCATTGCATACACACCAGAACAAAATCATGTATGAAGTAATATAGAAACATTTATTTTGCATCTGAGAACAAAGACACATTCTGGTAAATTTGTGTCTATTTCAAATATAGGGATCTCTCTTCCCTATTATTCTACTGGCAATATATAGAAAATATACACCATCTTCTCCTTACATACCAACTAGTAAAGTTTTATTTAAAATTAATGTGCATGCTTTACTCTGATTCACACAACTACAGTGTTAATCCCAACAAAAGAGAGAATTTAAAAGTGTATTGATATTACTGCATTATTTCAGGCATCTGAGTTTATGAATTATTGAATTAGAATATTTTTAGTTCTTGGACACATTATTATTTCTACTCAGTGTTACACTACCAAGCATTATTATAATAAATTTATGAGTTTTAGTTAAAATCACTTAAAGTATGTAACACACTGTTACATATATAGTACTAAGATATGAGTCTCAAAAGCCTCAGAAAAATTGAGAGAATGGGTATGATTTAAAATGGATAGAAAATAAAATGTTTTGCATACTCTAGAGAAAAATATCCAGTTGACCCGTAATCAAGGCAGAAGGATTACAAAATTCTTTCCTCAAGAAAAAACACATGACCAGAAGTTGCTATGAAATCATTTGTAATGGCACAGTCTCATTCTAGGTTCTAAATAATGTACTTCCATAGTAACTTTCTCTGAGTTATTTGAAGAGTTCTGGTAGACTGATCAATGACACTGCTCATGATCGGATTTCAATTTATTCATGTTTAAAAATTAGGAACAAATGAAATAGTGGAATTTTGAGTCTAAAGATAGACATTCATAAATTATTAATAGTTTGTCATTTCGTCAGGGCCCACTGCTCAGTGGTGCTAGTTAATGAATGTATAAATCTCAGTGTTGCTGGAGTCTTTTAAAGAGAAATAGCTTAGGTTTGTTTGCTTGAACCTACACTACTTGGCCAACACTTTCTGGTCTTTGCTTAAGAATCCTCACTCTTAACATCATCTGGCAGACATGTCTTCTAATAAATGGTAGAGTCCAGGAGAAAAACCTTAATGTTCTAGAAACATCTTAATGATGAGATTCATAACCACAAAGGCCATCACCAAAGTGGATCTGTGTTTAAATGCAAGATTGTACTGGTCGTTAGCCCCTTCCATGTAAGTAAACATTAAAAGAGATTTTTGGCTTTTCCAATTCTGTCTTTTACTTATTTTTATTTTTTTATTTTTTGAAGGATTTTATTTATTTATTTGAGAGAGAGAGAGAGCAAGCATGAACAGGGGGAATGGGAGAGGGAGAAGCAGACTCCCTGCTGAGCAGTGAGCCCAATGGAGGGCTCGATCCCGGGACTCTCAGATCATGAACTGAGCAGAAGGCAGACACTTAACTGACTGAGCCACACAGGCACCCCTCAGTTCAGTCCTTTACTTACTTATAGGCTATCTCAATGGTAACCATGAAGTAGGGTATCTTCTTTATCTTGGACTACTAGGTACTTTTGGTTGGCCAACAATAATGTTGAATGGAGTTCATGGTGATCAGGAGATTATAAATCATGGGAAAAGTGGAGGATATAAAAGTATACGGCATCCTCAAGGATGAATGTTCAGTGGTCAATGAGGTCTCTATGTTAAGGTGGTATCTCCTACAGGGGAGAATAAGATGCGCCATCACCTGCTTAAGTAAGGCCGGCTAAGGAGCTCCCTGTAATATAGGAGGGAAAGCTCTAAATTCCCAAACCCAAAAGCAATGGACTGTGTGCCAGGTAACTATACTGGCTGTGTAAATCCCCTCAGCATGTATGAAAGCAGATTGGCATGTCTTCAACAGGAGTGAAGTGAACAGCCCTCAAGTGCAAGCATCTGGTAGCATCTGGTAGTCCCCTGAGATGCTGAGCTGGATGGCTTGTTGGCTGGGGTTTGGGTGAGAAAATGGCTTTATCATCTAGAAACTATTAGGCTGAATCTGTAATTTTTGTAGGTCAATACAGGAGACAGTACTCTGTCTACTATGCTACCCCTATATTACACATGAAGTTCAAGAGTGAAATTTTGAAGTTCTAAAGTCCCTGAAAGTGCAGCCCTCCATCACAGACTAAATCATTTTGCAACCTGATGATGATGTCCTCATTCTAACTGACATTGACGTAAGTGTCCAAGAGCAGAAGTACATTGCAGGCTCTGAGAAAGACCAAATGGAATCACTAGATAGCCAAGTCCCTGGGGGTCCTGGAATATATAGTTTTAAGTCTTGGTAACTGTTTTAGAGTGGAATCAGTGCTAACAAACATGGCCCAAACATCTTTTAATAATAATCACACACACACACACACACACACACACACACACACACACACAACAAAGGGGATGGAACAACTCATTACTTCTCAGTATACAACCCATAGAAGGGGTTATACCCAATACATCCCAAATAACACACCTCAAAGTCAGAAATTTCAAAACCAGAAACATAAATTATGGAAGTGATAGAATGTATCCAACACATTTTTAAAAATGACTTCTGGTACAAAAATACTAACTAAAATAACCTTAAATAGAATGAAATTACAAAATGTATATTCTACAAGCCTTGATATAAGAATGGATTAAAGCTATAAGAAGTAGAAAAAGAGGCGCTCCCTGTGTTCTGGCTGGGAAAGGGAGAAGGGAAAGGAGTCTCCAGGGGATAGATGTGTCTTACAACTCAATGGTAGCTGCTCTAATTCCAAGTGAATATAAGTATGAAAATCGAAGAGTTTGGTGAGATGTAAAGGCTACCTAGGCAATACAGTGTCAATCTTAATTCATGAAGTTTCCCCATAACACCCTGACAGTCAGTCACTCAGCTGCTGCTGGAATGCTTTTAGCAGTAAGCAAACAACTGGCTTCCAAGGCAACCTATGCCTCATGGTGAACACACCTGACACCAGAACTTCTGAGTGAAGACAGCTGAAAAACTGTCAGGAGAACAAAACAAATGTTAAAAACAACAGAACATTCACTGGCAGCAACCCAACAAGGAAAGAGGGCTATCACGTTGGCCATCCATGTCTAATGGTGGTAGTCAAGGAAAGAAAAAGAGCTTTTGACCTGATGAGACATACTACTTTGTCCCTTCCCCCAGAGGCAGAAATGTTGAGGAAGATCTTCTGAGGGGAGGGTTAGGAGGGTAAACTGCATGGAGGAGAAAAGTCTGCTGGGAAGAGACGAATAAAACTGAGAAAGTGAAAAAATTATGGCTGGTTCTGATGAAGCGGGGGCTTCAAAGCTCCCATCCAAAGTGAAAAAATCCCTCCAATACATAGAGCAAATCCTGGGGGAGAACATGAGCAAAATGTTAAAAGACCTAGCAGATATAGGTTTCTCTAACAAGAGTTGCTCACAGCCCCACATAACAACTTCTCCTTGTCCTTATCCTAATCTCAAGCTGTAGAAAGTTAATGTGATGGAATACCTACGCCAAACTAAAACTCAGAGGAAGACAGACAGGCTGAAAATTTAGATTCCACTCTAAAACAGTTACCAAGACTTAAAACTATATATTCCAGGACCCCCAGGGACTTGGCTATCTAGTGATTCCATTTGGTCTTTCTCAGAGCCTGCAATGTACTTCTGCTCTTGGACACTTACGTCAATGTCAGTTAGAATGAGGACATCATCATCAGGTTGCAAAATGATTTAGTCTGTGATGGAGGGCTGCACTTTCAGGGCAGAGAGAATTCACACATATTATACTAAAATGATTGGTTGATTTGGACAGTGCTGCTCACTTAATGCCCAAGTGAAATGAAAGGAAAAATCATCTGGACAGCTATAAAAATATTATATCAAGTAGGGCGCCTGAGTGGCCCAGTGGGTTAAAGCCTCTGCCTTCAGCTCAGGTCATGATATCAGGGTCCTGGCATCGAGGCCCACATCAGGCGCTCTGCTCAGGAGGGAGCCTGCTTCCTCCTCTCTCTCTGCCTGCCTCTCTGCCTACTTGTGATCTCTCTCTCTGTCAAATAAACAAACAAACAAATAAATAAATAAATAAATAATATTACCTCAAGTAAAAAACAAACTTATTTTTTAAAAATGTAGAGGTGGAAGGCAGGAAGAGAGGAAGGAAGGCTCATCATTCTTGAGTGAAAAAAATACACCTTCAAAATCAAGAATAAGTAGAGTTGAAGACCATGGGAGCGATGGAAGAAAAACCCAAAGATGAGAAGACAAAACAACAGAACTAACTAAGAACCAAAATAACCCAATCACAAAACTAATTCTAAATTAGAAACAGCAATCAACTGAATAAACATGGCTGAAAATCAAATCACTGGTATGGACAAGGGACTTGAGATAATGAAAGAGACAGAGAAGATAACGTAGAAAGAAAACAGCAAAAGAAAACCCACGTACACACAGATAACATCAGAAATTTTCCCTGTAATGAATGAAGAGCTAAGTGTGTATATCAAAATAGCACTCTGTATACCAACAATGGCTGTTCCTCAGGAAGATAACGGCTCAAGAATACTATAACAAAACTCAAAACTATCAAGCCCACACCATTCTTGAAAAAAAAAAAACAAAAAAAAACTTGAGGATGAAACTCAGGCAACCAAGAGAAGACTAGAGAAGCTGTGTTACAGGCAATGCTTTGTGCCAAAATACAGTGGAACACCACGTACAAAGCTTTAGGGAAGAGAGGGTCACCAGAGTGTGTGATGCCCAGCCCAAAATAAGGAAACATACAGTGATTCTGAAGCATGCAAAAATGCAATGAATACAACAATATGTCCTTCTCAAATAAAATAATTTAATGATGAAATCTCAGCATTCAACAGATGAATCAATATGAAAGAATCCACTATGGGGAAGTTGTGCTAAAAGCCCTGGTGTTGAGTACATAAACAATTTAAATAAAAAACTAACTCTAAGTAATTATGATAATCATGGTTACAGAAGAGAATACAAATGATATAACCCTCCACAATGTATAAATAACACTATAATTGACAAAATGGAGTGGAAGGAGTGGGTGGAAGAAGGTTTAAGCATGTTAATTTTATTTATCTATTTTACTGTAGTGAGTAAACTAATGCTCTCAAAATTGAGCCATAAGATTATAAATGACTCTAATGTCAATTTTTTAAAAGATTTTATTTATTTATTTGACAGAGAGAAACATAGTGAGAGAGGGAACACAAGCACGGGGAATGAGAGAGGGAGAAGCAGACTTCCCGCCAAGCAAGAAGCCTGATGTGGGGCTTGATCCCAGGTCTCTGGGACTATGACCTAAGCAGAAGGCAGTCGCCCAACTGACTGAACCACATGAGCTCCCCAATGTTTATTTTTAAGAGAGTAAGTGCACACACACATGTGAGTGGAGGTGGCGAGTCGGGGGAGGGAGGGAGAGAATCTCAAGCAGGCTCCACTCTCAGAGTAAGCCCAACGTGAGGCTTGATCTCACCACCCTCAGATCACAACCTGAGCTGAAATCAAGAGTTGGTCACTTAACCAACTGAGCCACCAGGGGCCCCAAACCTCAATGTATTTTTAATCTTTATTTCTTACTGTTCTAAGAAACTACCTCTCGTAAGGCAAAGGAACATTTTTCTAAACTTCCAGAAATTCCTTTTTTCCTTATTTCTTTACTTCAACTAATTTCACATAAAATTATTTTAATAAAAGTAGAAAACACAGGGGCGCCTGGGTGGCTCAGTTGGTTGGGCGACTGCCTTCGGCTCAGGTCATGATCGTGGAGACCCAGGATCGAGTTCCACATCAGGCTCCCTGCTTGGCGGGAAGCCTGCTTCTCCTTCTCTCACTCCCCCTGCTTGTGCTCCCTCTCTAGCTGTGTTCCTCTCTGTCAAATAAATAAAAATTTTTTTTTTAAAAAAGTAGAAAACACAGCATAGCTTCATTACTTAAAAAATGTTTTTGTCTATATATCTACATACTTTTCTATTTATCTATGTCTCAGAAATTTCAGGAATTATACTCATATCAGATTCATAATAGTCACCTCCAGAAGACTTCAGTGGAATTTCTGCTTTCTCCGCTGTGCAGTACCATGTTAGATGGCATTTACTTGCATTTTAAGGGCCCTTATCAGGGGACATGGTCTTCCTTCAAACCCATGGGCTCTAGGTCTGTGAACTGTGAACTTAGATCTGGAAACTTGATGAAGGACCATGATTTTCCACGCAAGTAGAGAACTGTCTAAAGTTCACTTGCCCGCTCTTGACTTTTTCTAAATGTTGTACAAGTAGAACTCTCATTGGTCTCTCTCTTATTCTTCAACAACATGCTCTAGACACTATCGTGATTGCCTCTCTAGCCTTGGGGCCCATTATGGTAATCACTTCTACCTTCAGACATTTGAGAGCCTTACCTGGTGTCTGCCATTTTGGAACCTTACCATCTGATGGAAGCAGGCAGCCCAGTTCCACAGCCACACCTCCTACACTTGGTGCTAGCAGATGGAGGAAGCCACCACGAAGCTGCTGAACAGTATCAGGGATCCCACCTCTTCACCTCAGTGAGGGAAGTATCTTCTAGCCCCCCACCCCCCACCCCGGGGTAGGTTATCTGGTCTAAAGTAACAAAATCATTATAATATTCTCATTTTCCTGAGATTTTTATTTCTTCCTCAATACTATGTGATGGCAGTTCTGGCATGCCCTCCCTGGTTCAATTTAAGTGGAGTAGTAGGCAGGACCCCTGCCTAGTAAAAGCATCAACTATTGGAAATGTGCTATCTTTTTTAAAGAGAGAAATGGTCAGTTCGAATATCGTGAGCAATTATCTATATCGTGCTAATAGTTCAAGAGGTACTTTTCTTTAAAGAGTGAGCCATTCACCAGAGGCCAGACTTAGGATCTGACAAGGGCTGCCCCACAGGATTATCAAGGAAATCCAGTGTTTTCTGGAAGAACCAGTTCCTGGCATTAAAGTAGAACCAAATGACAGCAATACCCATTATTTTCTTGTGGTCACTGCTAGTCCCCAGGATTCCCCCCTTTGAGGGAGAGACTTTTTTTTTTTTTTTTAAGATTTTATTTATTTATTTGACAGAGAGAGATCACAAGTAGGCAGAGAGGCAGGCAGAAAGAGAGGAGGAAGCAGGCTCCCCACTGATTAGAGAGCCCGATGCAGGCCTCGATCCCAGGACCCTGAGATCATGACCTGAGCCGAAGGCAGAGGCTTTAACCCTCTGAGCCACCCAGGCGCCCTGAGGGAGAGACTTTTAAGATTGAACTATTCCTACCAGAATAATGGCAGCACCTAAAGTACGTTTCATGACCAAAAATTATCATCCCAATGTAGACAAGTTGGGAAGAATATGTTCAGATATTTTTAAAGATAAGTGGTCCCAGCACTGCAGATCCGCACAGCTCTGCTGGCAATCCAGGCTTGGTCAAGTGCTCCCAATCCAGATGATCCACTAGTAAATGATGTAGTGGAGCAGTGAAAGACCAACGAAGCCCAAGCCACGGAAACATGTAGAGTGTCATAGGCTATGTGTCATAGATAATTAAAATCTATCTGATCATCAAGTATGCATCACTTGTCCTGTTCTGCCAAGACTTCTTCCTTTTTGGTTTGCATTTAACGGACCCAGTCTTGGAAACATTACAGAATAAAAGCCCAGACATCTTCCATCCTTTGGTGATTAAATGCACATTAGCAAATCTATGTCTTGTCCTGAATCACTGTTGTAAAGCATGAGTAGAGGCTAGAAGTACCATCTGGATTGTTGTGAAATGTTTAAAAGCAGTGGCCCTTCTCTGCTTTTATTCATTTCCCCCATCCTGGTTCAAGTATAAAGTACTATGAATGAAGGTACTTCAGGCTTAGCTGCAGGGATGTGGGTGTTTTTCTTTATTACCTTTTTTTGAGAGGGAGAGGTAGTTTTATTTTAATTTCATAGGCTCCTGTTCCCCTTTTTGTGGTGATCTAATTGCATTGGTTAAAAGCAGGTAACCAGTTCTTTAGAATATGCTTTCTAGCCAAGTCTAACTCTATTTAGATGCTATAGATGGACAAGCTTGATTGTTTGAACCAAAATGGGAACATTAAACAAACATCACAGCCTTCACTAATAACATTGATTTTGCTGTCAAGTGTAGAATCCTTCTTTCAAGAAAAAGCTTGTGACCAGCTTGTATGGCTTGTCTGGAAGCTTCTGTAAGTCTTATGTTTTAGCAAAATATTTTTTGTTATTCTAAAAAAATTTTTAAAAAGAGTGAGCCATTAAAAAACAAGGAGTTTTCAGAGAGTAAGAGTGTATGTATTACGATGAGCTCTGAGTAATGTATAGATCACTACATTGTACACTCGAAATTGACATTATGATGTAGGTCAACTAACCGGAATCCAAATAAAAACTTAAAAAAAAAAAGATAAACCTAAGGACATATACAAATCTGCTCTGAGCTTTTGGAGTCAGAGTAAAAATTAAGCACAAGTCAGTACAGAAAATGCACAGTATAGTCTGATTTTATGAACAACATCTTCATAGAAACAGGCACCCCCCCATCCCTGCAACTAGTAAAAAGTCATCAGTCATCAGGGTTTCAGGAGCAGCAGCAGAATTTGTCATTTGTGGGTGCCCATGTGACTCCAGGTCTAGATATCCACAACAACAACAAAAAATCCATCTATGAAATCTGTTTATCAACAGTTCAGTTTAGTTATGCAAGTTCTCTTTTTCAGAACACAATATTGCAGTGCTAACTGCTATTCAAAATGCAACAAGGACCTGCCAGCATATACAGCCGGTTCTCCTTTTCCTCTCCAGTGAGCCATCGACAGCCAGACACACATGGCTGCTGAGGCTCTGGAAGCTCAGGAGGCACAAGGGGTGAAGGCCAGAAGCACACCAGTGGTCATGGAAGAATGCTGGGGAATGCCATGGGGGTGGGAAGCTAGTAGTCTTCCTTGCAGTTTCCTTCAACACTTTAAAATATTCACGCGGCACCCACAGGGCATGAGCGGAAATAATGACCCTAAGCTTTATTACTATTTGAAAAATTAGCTACTATTCTCTGTGTGTTTATCTGCCAGATCTCAATGAAAACGCAGGAAGAATTTGTTTGGGTAGTCAAGTCCTTCAAGCTTTTTCTTCCCGGTTTAAGGACAGTCAATTCAAGTCACTCAACATTGAGAAAAGTCATTAACTAAGAATTCAACCTCTTAGAGTTCAACATTTTGGGGGAAAACATGTCATGTGGAATGTGGGAACAAAAGACTGGGTAGACTGAGAATGGGGTGTGAGCATCCCTTTTGAGGGATTTTGAAAGAAAGAGGAGCAGAGAAGTGAGGAGGTAGCTTGAGGGATATGTAGGGTCAACGGGAAGTTCTTAAAAAATGAGGTAAGTAGAAACATTTGTTTGTTGCTGAGTATGATCCACTGGAGAAGAAAATGGCAGTAATGTAGGTAGTGGTGGGATGACTGTGAGAGCAAGTGCTTGATTTGGCAAGAGGGGATGGCATCAGTGCAGATGGTAATGCTGAGGTGACAGCGAGGATGGCCACCCATTCAAGTCAAGGAGAGACGAGGCAGGTAACATGTCAACTGATGATAAGGAAGATGAAGTAGAGGGGAACTGACTACTATTCAAGTGTTCCTGAATGCCACGTGCTCCATTCAAAATGATAAATGATCATGGTGCCTTGGAGTAGGTGATGTGCAGAAAGTAAAAAGGAAGTCAAGGGATAGCCCATATTTTGGAGGACTTTATGGCTTGGTTGATCTGTTTGTCTTTCTAAATTCCATACTAGTTGGGAAACTGATGATTTTTTATATTTCCTATCTGTTCAGCAGCAGTGATGTGCCAGGTCAAGAAAACTGAATGTGTTTTAGAGGGACAGATAGAAGGTAGAATAAATTAAAACTCATCCATGTCTGTCACCACTATTCACCTAGTTGTTCAGTCGGAAAACTACTGAGTCCCACTTGAGTTCCTTCATCCCCCTCACACTCCATTTCACATGCATGAACAAGTCCTTCCTGCCACATACATCTCAGTTTGACCACCTGCCATCACCCCCACCACCCAGCCCCGAGGTCCAAGCCATGGTAATCTCTCACCAGACCCCTGCTATCTCTCCTAACCAGCTCCCAGCCCTGCATCCCTGACAATGCTCCACACAGCAGCTAGAGAAATCTTAAAACTCAGACCAGATTTTGCTCAAATGCTCCAGTGGCTTTCCGTCATACTCAGAATAAAAGCTGAACTTCCCACTGCAGTTCACAGAACTTGACATAAACTGCCCACAACTTAACCTTGGCTCCTAACACTCTCTCCCTAGCTCACTCCATTCCAGCCACATCCTAACCCATTCCCTCTGCATAAAATATTCTTCCCTTACTCAAAATTTGATATGGTTTCCTCCTTCCCTTCATGCAGGTTTTGAGTATCACTTCTTTAGATCCTTTAACAGGCTGCATCTAAAATAACACCTTACATGAAACAACAACCCTACATAAGATAGTCCTTATCTTGCTTTATTTCATAGCAATTATCATTACCTTACCTTACTTTTGGGAAAAAGAGAGACAGAGAGAGAGAGAGAGAGAGAGAGGTATTGCTGTTGTCTCCTCTACCATAACAGCAAAGTCCCTATTTTGTTCATTGCCACATCCTAAGCACTGGAACAATGGTTAGCACAAAGTAGGTGCTCAATAAATGTGTGTTAACTAATGAATGATTAGAAAGAGACTGCTTCTATTGCAGACTTCTAAGGTATCTAGAGAATGGAAATCATCAATCAGCCATATCTCTATCTTGGAAGACTTTTTGTTTTATTTTTATTTTGTAGTTTTTACTTTTCTTCTTCTTCTTCTTCTTCTTCTTCTTCTTCTTCTTCTTCTTCTTCTTCTTCTCTTCTTTTTTAAGAGAGAGAGAGAGAGCGTGCACATGAGCAGGGCTGGGGGAGGTGGGGGGAGGGCCTGAGGGAGAGGGAGAGGGAGAGAGAGAGAGAGAGAGAGAGAGAATCTTAAGCAGGTTCCACACTCAACACAGAGCTCAGCATGGGGATTGATCTCACAACCCTGAGATCATGACCTGAGCTGAAATCCAGAGACAGATGCTTAACCAACTGAGCCACCCAGGCGCCCATAGGAGACATTTTTTAAAATGAAGTATCCCCAAAACACAACATAGTTATTGAAAAGAACTGTGTTTATCTTTGCCCTCTTAATTCCCATTCCATATAAAAGTGCCATTTGTTTTAATCTAGATGAGAAAAGTTACAAACAAATAAACAGAAAGAGGAGGTCTACTTTAAGTATATCTTTCACTAAGCATCAACGCCCATTCTATAGACACAGGATCCTAATGTCTGACCTGGACCCAGGGCCTGGGCTCTACAGCTTCCTAACTTGGGTCTCTGACCCTGGAGTCTAACATCCAGGAATCTGGCGCTCTGCCTATCGCCTTTAGGACAAATCTGTGCCTTGCAGCAGCATCACGGGATTTGGACTGTGTTCATCTCAACAACCACTGAGAGAACAGAGGGGCTGATATGTAGTTAAGCCTTAAAAATTATGTATTACAACCTAGAAAAGGAAAGCCAAGCTAAAAGACTTTTAAAAAGAGTATGATTAAGTAAGCGAGAAGAAGACAAAGAGAATGACAGAGTATACTTGATGTACAATGAGGTACACTTGTGTTCAGAAACCAATAAATCGTACAAAAATCCACTTTGAAGAGTTCTCATGGTCATTAACCTATTGGGGTCTTCGATACCAAAAGGAAGTTTCACCAAGATTTCCTCATCAGATCAATCATATGATCACCACAATAATATCAAACAGTCTCTACTTCCATCGACCCTGCTGTCCATGTAACTCCCCCAGTGTCAGGAAACAATCCCTCTTCCTCCTCTCTCAAGAAGGAAAACCCTCAGTAACAAGAGCATCCTCACTTTCCTGCTGCAGATTTACAAACTTCTGTGTATCTGTCCTTCCCTCCCCTTCTCATTAGTTGCAGCAGAGGCCTGCCCTTCCCCTCTGAAGCCAACACCTCTCTCTGTGCTGGGGTCCCCACATACCTCCACCGCTACCTCCCGGGGCACCTCCACTAGTTGTGTCCTCCCTTTCTTCCCTCCATGTCTTGCTTTGTACTGTATCCTATTCCTGTGAGGCTAGTCTAACATAACAGAAGCCCATGCTTTTAGGCTATGTTACCTAAAAAATCGAGATAACTAAAATATTTACGGGGGGAAAATTGGGAATTGCATACTATGTGCTAATTAAATACCTCAACTAATCCTCAAACTTTCCAACTACTGATCTTATACAATTTGTTTCATCTCTACATTGTCTTTGCTACCAAAATACTTTGAAGTTTCAAATAAGAGTAACATGTAAGCAGTTGGCCCCTTCAGTGTTTTTTATGATCATTAACAATAAGTATTTATTCTTCCCAGAGAATATGAACACTTGTTTATCTGTTGAGCTACATTTCCCTTTAAAGGCTTTGTAGTGAAAAGAGAAGATATAAAATAGAAGACTAAAGAATGATATGATGGGATTGCCAAAAAAATCTCCATAGTTCAGGAAATCCTAGCATGCCTGGTTTGTTGTTTGTTTCCAGCTTGAATGAGGTTTGTGCAGACAATTAGAATTGTCTTTTTGTTCCAATGGGTTATACAGGAAAGAAACAGGAAATCTTGATGAAAGCTTGGGCTTTACAGGATATTTGTGTGAGTGTTTAGCCCATGTGTTTGATGTTTTTCTCTCCCCATCTGCCCACTTTATGCCTGCATTCTGGCTAAAATATTTTAAAATACCACTTCACTTTTTTCACTTCGTTTCAGTTCCTGGTATGATGCTTTCTCAATGAGAGGGGGCTCAAAAATGAAAACTGAATAAGGAAACTGAGACCCCAAAAGCATAAGTCATTTATTTCCCTTGGATGGCAATCCCCTCATTATCAAATGGAAGGATTAGGCCGGGTAAGTGCTTCTAAACTTTTCCACCAAAGTACCCATAGCAGCAGTGAAAATGAAGAGCACCCCTCTGGGGGATCTGAGCATAGCCTGAAGCAGGCTTTGCAAGCTGGAGGTTTCTTTGAAATGTCCTATTTCATCTTAAAAATTCATGAGAACTGTGCATTTTTCAAAACAGGAAAGTCTCTGTTTGTTTTAATATGATTGTTACCTCAGTAGTAAAACTGCTTTGCTTTCCCACAAAATAATCAAGTGACTCCAACCTTCCCGGAAGCCTGTACGCAGCCTCACACACGCCCTGGCGCTGGCCGAGCACCCCAGGGATCACCTACCCCAGTCTGAGTGTAGACAAGGGCCTGGGGGACAAGCATCTATGGCCCTTTCCAGTGTATTTGACATTTTATAGAAAAGTCAGACAGAATAAGAGAAAAGTTGTCACATTTGCACAAAATGGCAGCCGAGAAGGGAGGCAGAAGCCCTTAAAAAGGACATCCCCCTAGACAGGTAAGTAAGTAAATGAGTCAGTGGGGGAGCCAGCAATGTCTCCATCTGTTGCCAGATACACACACGGGCTAAGTGTCTCATCAGGCAAAAGAACAGAAAATCACAGAACACTGGTTTCGAATGGAACCTTTGCCAGCCCCCCAATGCAGAGTGTCCCCCTACAACACTCCCGAAGGCTACTTCGAAGTTACCTTCTCACAAGATAAACCACTGCACATACGAATAATTCTTTAGGAAAGAATGACTTTGAAATGACTCAAAATATGCCTCCCAGTATTATCTACACAGGGGTTCAATTTCTGCCTCCAGGAAAGGCAAGGGGAGTCCATTTAGAGTAGAGATTAAAAGCATGGCTGGGGTTCGGGATCTGATCCTGTCACCTGTGAAAGTTGTGGGAGCTTGGTCAGGTTCCTTAACAGGATGTGCTTCAGTTCCTACACATAGAAGCTAGGGATAAGACATAATGGTCTCTTCCTCACAAGACTGCTGTGAGTGGGACACGGTTGAACTCATATAGAGCTCAGGGAGAGTGATATTCGGCCCCGAGGTGGTCCTACTAATTGCTGGCTATTGGGAATATTCCCACAGACTGATCCTACTATTTCCTAGTTGACAGACTTTGAATTTAAGAATAGATAGATATGCTAATTCTCCTTAGTCTTGTTTTCTCTTGGCAAAATTCCTTTAAATATTCTCTCTGACAAGTCTTTCTATATTCTGGAGACTTTTCATTTGAACGTGGTTTTGTCAGGGTCCTACTTAAAATGTGGCGACCAGAATGGACTTATTCCTTATGCGACCTGATATGTAAATAATGCACTGGGCCCATTAAGCCATCATCCCAGGCGTGCTTTCTGTCTGCCTTGCTGTCCCCACACTTTATACCCCTCACCGACCCCCACCCTGCCTTGTATTTTTTGCCAATAATTTTTCAAATCTAAGCAAAGGATTTTATATTCAATCCCAATAAATTTAATCATCTTTATTTCAGCTGTTTAAAGCTTCGGAGTACTGGTTTTCATGCCCTACTTGTTAACCGTTCCTCTGAGGTCTAGGGAAGCAGGGAACTTTAGGTCTGTCTCATCATCCAAGTGACGGACACACTGAGAAATCTCACTTCAGGTTGGTCATTCAGAGATGGCCCTTTGAACTATCACTTAGTCACAGAAACGCACCAATACCTAAACCATATTTTTCCACATCACCTTCATGAAGGACCTTACCAGATGGCTCCGCGAAGTTCAGCTCTACTTGCCTTATCTACCAGCCTGGCCCTCCAGTCAAAGAAGGAAATGAGCTTAGTTTAATTGGCTTCATTTTTAGTGAACTTGTGCTACCTTGTAGGGACCACAGCTAGATGCCTATCATATCTCATGATAAACTTTCACAGTAAAAATCTTAACAATTTGGAGTGGTCTGGGGGAACACTGTTCCAGTTAATAAATTTTCTGCCATGAGGGTTTTAAAAAGTTGTTATATGATCACACTAATAAATATCCTCCTAAAATTTACTGGCTCATATTTCTCTTGCCTTTGTCTTTCCCTAGTGAGTTACTGCCTAGACTCTTCAATCTCAACACTGAGTCTAATGAACAGACCCATAGATATAGGAAGAATAAAATGAGTGAAATCACCAAGATGTGAGAAATCTTTAAGTTTTTCTTCAATTCTTGTCACACATTTGCATGACACTTGTATCATTTATCCTTTTTCATGAAAATAAAGTACAGAAACATTAAAGCAAAAGCATGCAGTTTCTTTCAGGTTTTTTTTTTTTTTAAAGATTTATTTATTCATGAGAGACTGGGGGGGAAAGGGGGAGCAGGCAGAGGCAGAGGGAGGAGCAGCCCCCCCACTGAGCAGGGAGCCCCATGCGAGACTCAATCCCAAGACCCCGGGGGATCATGACACTTAACTGTCAGAGCCATCCAGGTACCCCACTCCTTTTTTTTGAGAGAGAGCATGAGCAGGGGCAGAGGGAGAGGAAGAGAGAGAATCTTAAGCAGACTCCACACCCAGACGAAGCTAGACATAGAACTTCACCCCTCAACTCTGAGATCATGACTTGAGCCCAAATCAAGAGTCAGATGCTCAACCAACTGAGCCACCCAGGTGCCCCAATAGCGTAAAGTTTCGATTAATAGTATCAATTCTTTAAAAAATTTATTTCCCTTATTAAGTATTTTTAAGCAAGACTATACAAAGACAAAACTTTGGTAGATTGTTAAAACTATCAATCTGAGAAAAGCCTTTGAAACTTAGATTCTTTCAAACAAGTTTATGTAAGTGTATTTTTTCAAGTTTTTATTTAAATCAAGTTAGTTAACATATATGGTAAAATTGGTTTCAGGTGTAGGATTTAGTGATTCATCACTATGTAAGTCTGTTTTTAAATTAAAAACATGACTGTCACATTAAAAAAAATCACAATGTGGAAAGCAGGGAGTATAGAAAAAGAATCAAGCATTGATTCTATCACCTAAAAAATTAACATTGTTTGAATATTTCTGTCTGAGATTAAAAATAATTGGACTAGCAGATGTGAATACTTTTTATGACTCTTGGTAGATCCTGCCAAAATCCTCTCCAAAAAGGCTGCATTAATTTAAATGCCATTAGCATATATGAAAGTACAAATTTCACTAAACTTTTGCTAACTTTAGATAGTACAATCACTGTTAATTCTAATCTGCATTTTTATTAATATAAGGCTGAAGATGTTTCTACATGATCATTTATCTGTTTCTGTCCTTTGCCAGGTTATTTGTTGGGACATTAATGCTTTTCTTATGATTTGTGCTAATCAATTTCTATGCTAATTATTTTTGTCATAAATTAATTTCATGAGAGAGTCGCTCTTTATCACATTCACTGCAAATATTATTCTTTTTTTAACTTAAAATAATTTTTATTTAGTCAAATGTTCATTTTCCACGGTGGTTTTTCTTCCGTGTCCAGCTTTAAAAAGCTAGAGTTGTGCCAAATCAATCACAAAATAAATGCAAATCAGACACTGAAGTCACTTGGCTATATCTGACTATAAATTTGTCATCTACAAGATTATCATCAAAATGAAAATTTAATTTTTAAAAAATTTTCATTTATTTATTTGAGAGAGCAAATAGGGTGTGAGAGGCAGAGGGAGAGGGACAGAACATCCAGTAGACTCTCCTGAGCACAAAGCCCAACTCAGGGCTCGATCTCACAACTCTGATTTCATGACCAAGGCTGAAACCAAGGGTCAGATGTTCAACAGATTGAGCCACCCAGGCACACCTGAAAATATAATTTTTTTAACTTTCAAAGAGAAAGCTACTCCCCCTTATACTGACCCTGAATCACAACTGTTTCTGAGTCATATCTGTGTTACCAGAAACAGTTTTTAACTTATTGGGTTTCCTCTCTCCCCTGTTCCTCCACCAGCTTACTTAGAGGAACTGACATTTTTTTCTTTTTTTAATCTTTGCTTTTAATGCCAAAATGGTCTCAGTTATACCTCGTAACCAGAACACAATAATATGCAACACTTTTTGCCCTTCCTTAATATTCTTATTTATATTTGGTCATCTTAGTTTCCTTCTTATCCCCACTTCCCACTCTAATCAATTATTAAACAATGTAATGAATTCTATCATGTATTTCTATTAACAACTCAGTCCTAGAAATGTAACGTACTAGAGATTGGAAGAAACAGAAGAGAAAGTTTCTGCTCCTTTGTAGACTGCACTCCATTCTGGATAAAAAGAGCTCTATATGATATTTTACAATACAAGAACGGATTTAAGTGTTCAGAATAATGAGATGATGAATGCCATAGTTTCAGAGAAGGAAGAAATGGGTGTGGGCCCAGAAGGTCACCTGACATTTCAGGGAAGTGTTGGAGCAGGAAGCAAGTCTTGAAGCGCAGGCATGATTTACAGACAGAATGGAGCAAGACTAGGCAGGTAATACAAATAACAAAGACGGACCAATTTGCAAACTTTACACCATCACTTTGAAAGTAACTCAGGTATCTTTACCAACATTTTAAGATAAATGAGTGACAACAACACCACCATAAGGCCACAGGTCAGATCAGATTTCCTTTTCATGGAACTCAACTGAGCCCCTAATTGCTATCATTTAAGAGACAGATTAAATTCTATAATCATAAGGGATTAATTAGTTTTTGATATAATAGCCACTTATAAGAAATTGAAAATATAATAATGAAAAAAATTATTCGGTTTTCAGAGTAAAAAGTTCCAAATATTGTCTTTAGAAAAAAATTTTCATAACTTAGTGATTAAGCTAATTAACATTTTTCCAGATGTTAAGGAAACAAGGCAAGCAAATTAAACTAACAACTGAATATTCTAAGAAGTAGCAGGAATACATTTTTTTAGAAAAAAAAAACTTTTTTAATAAAATAAATACAGTGTGCAGCACGGAGAACAAAGTCCAAACCTCTTACGCGGCCCCCAGACATCCTGGTCCTTGCCCAAGCCCAGTTCTCACCCCCTCTCCTACAGTTGGAACCTTCACTCCTACACTTCTGCTAAACCGGCCTTTTCTGTCTTTTTTGTTCCTTGAACATTTCCAACTTGCTCTCATCTCAGATCCTTACACTCTCTGTTCCCTCAGCTGAGAATACTATTCCTCCAAAGACTTCATGGCTAGCTCATCCTGAGTTTTCAAGATTCTCAGTGCAAAGTTCCCCTGCTAGGAGGGCTTCCCTGACCACCCATCAATGCTGGTAATCCCGTTCCCCCTCCACCCAACAAGGCTTCTGTATACACCTTCTTTCTCCTTCAAAACTTACTCTTCGAAATTATTTTGTGTTTAGTTCTGTTTTTTATTAATGGGCTGGCTGCCCACCAAATGCAGTATATGTTCTGTAAGCCAACAGTATGTCTTCTCTGGAGAAATGTCTGTTCATGACTTCTGCCCATTTCTTGACTGGATTTTTTTTGTTGTTCTTTAGGTGTTGAGTTTGATAAGTTCTTTGTAGAAGCCCTACAGTCTAGGAATTACACTACCAGGTATTTATCCAAAGGATATTAAAATAATGATTTAAAGGCACACATGCACCTCAATATTTATAAAGCCATGTCCACAAAAGCCAACATATGGCAAGAGCCCAGATGTCCATTAAGAGATGAATGGATAAGATGTGGTATACGTATTCAGTGGAATACTACTCAGGTGTCAAAGATAAAATCTTGCCATTTGCAACGACGCAGATGGAACTAGAGGGTATTATGCTAAGTGAAATAAGTCAATCAGAGAAAGACAATTATTATATGATTTCACTCATATGTGGAATTTAAGAAATGAAACAGATGAACATAGGGGAAGGGAAGGAAAAATAAAATAAGAAGAGAACAGTGATGGAGACAAACCATAAGAGACTCTTAACAATAGAAAAAAACCTGAGAGTTGCTGGAGGGGAAGTAGACAGGAGGATTTGGTAACTGGGGGATGGGCATTAAGGGGGGCACTTGGTGGAATGAGCACTGGGTGTTATATGTAACTGATGAATCACTAAATTCTACCCCTGAAACTAATAATACACTATATATTAATTAAATTTAAATAACTTTTTAAATGATTATAAAATAATGTCATATATGCTCTGTGAGTAAAGGAACATTATCAGTCCAACTTACTGCTCTGCCCAGAGTCAGGACAGGGTAGGTACAAAATTATTTCTTGAATAAATGAGCAAGTCAGACTTCTGCTCTGATAGGAACAGAAGGACTCAAAAATCACAATAAATGTTTCAATTAAACATGCAGATTAATAAATCGTTGGAATAGTAAAATCTTATTTCCAGATTTTACTGAAACAGATTTTGTTTTAAAGGATTCACATATTATTGGTAATAACATTCTTAGTAATATTGTCTTTGTGCAGTGATTTGATGATATAATGATATTTTATTTTATTTTTAAGTAATCTCTACACCCAATGTGGGCCTCAAATTTATAAACCCAAGGTCAAGAGTCACATGCTGCACCAACTAAGCCAGACAGGTGCCACTGATATAATGAGACTTTGAAAAGAGAGATTATAAATGCATTTAAAAATTCAATGGCATCATCAAACTGAAAGACCAACCTGCTGTTCATATCGTTGTTTGACATCCTCCAGCTGCCATAAAAACTCCTTTGATTGTTTCTCTCGAAGAGACTTGGATCTAGTTAGATCTGCTTCTACTTTTTCCATCTATAAAATTTAAAAATCAAATATATTTTTAAACAAAAAATTAATTATATTCCATGTTTTTGTAATTTTCCCATTCATTAAAATGGATGTTGATACTCCCATCAATCATAATGGTGAATTTAAAAATGATAAGATAATGGAGACTATATCAACTTATTTACATATATTTAATAGTTTAAGTTAGGGAAATTAACACTGGTAAATAATTGACTAAATTTTAATGCTATAACGATATTATAATGGAAATATAATTTGGAGCACTCAAATATTTATTCCATAAGAATTTTTAAGGCCTTGGCATATGCTGAATAGGAGAAAATATCTGTAAGTCATATATCTGATAACAGACTTGTATCAAGAGTATATAAAGAATACCTACCAACCAGTAGTAAATGGGCAATAATACTTGATTTTAAAATGGGCAAAGAAACTGAAAAGGCATTTCTCTAAAGAAGATATACAGGGCGCCTGGGTGGCTCAGTGGGTTAAAGTCTCTGCCTTTGGCTCAGGTCATGATCTCAGGGTCCTCCGATCGAGGCCCGCATAGGGCTCCCTGCCTGGCAGGGAGCCTGCTTCCTCCGCTCTGCCTCCCTCTCTGCCTACTTGTGATCTCTCTGTCAAATAAATAAATAAAAAATCTTAAAAAAAAAAAAAGAAGATATACAAATATACAAATGGCCAATAAGCATATGAGAAGATGCCAACATCACTGTCATCAGGCAATTTCAAATTGGAACAATAATGAAATACCACTTCATACCCACTCAGGATGGCTTTCATCAAGACCAATAAGAGCAAGTGTTGGTAAAGATGTAAACAAATCAGAACCCTCATATCCTGCTAGTGGGAATGTAAAATGGAAGATGGTTTGGCAGTTCCTCAAAAGGATAAACATGGTAACCATATGATCCAGGAATTCCACTCCTGGGTGAGAAATTAAAACACACACCCACACAAAAACTTGTGTACAAATGTCTGTAGCAGCATTATTCATAATAACCAAAAAGAGGAAATAAGCCAAATGTTCATCAATGGATGACAGATAAACAAAACGAGGTCTATCCATACATAGTAGCATCATTCAACCACAAGAAATGAAATACTAATATGTTATAACATGGATGAATCTTGAAAGCGCACGCTAAATGAAAGAAGATGGTTGCAAAAGACCATGTGTTACATGATTCCATTTACAGTAACTATCCAGAAGGCAAATCCATAGAAACAGAAAGTAGACTAGTGGTTGCCTAGGGTGACAGAGAATGGGGGGGGGGCACTAACTGCCACAGGCTATCAGATTTCTTTGGGGGGCAATGGAAATTTAAATTGTGCTGGGGTGCCTCAGTAGCACAGTGAGTTAAGCAACTGCCTCTTGGTTTTAGCTTGGATTGTGCTCTTGGGGTCATGAGATGGAGCCCTGAGAGAGACTCCATGCTCTGTGTGGAGTCTGCTTGGGATTCTCTCTCCTTCTCCCTGTGTCCCTCCCTCTCCCTCTGTCCTTTCCTATCCCTCTGCCCCTCCTGCTCATGCTCTGTCTCTAAAATAAATAAGTGAATCTTTTAAAAATTGATTGTATTGATGGTTACACAATTGTGAATATATTAAAAAATGATTAAGTTGTACACTGACAATGAATTAATTGCTAGAATGTGAATTATAGCCTTTTTAAAAAATTTTTAAGTGGGCTCCATGCATGGGGCTTGATTTCTCTACTGGAGATCAAGACCTGAGCTAAGATCAAGAATTGGGTCATTTAACCAACTAAGCCACCTGCGCACCCCATATGTGAATTGGATCTTAATAAAGCTGTTATTATAAAAAAATTAAAAGTCAAACACTATGCCATATTCCACAAGGCCTCACGTGATCTAATTCCAGGTACCTCTCTCGATTCATCTCTGTTACTCTATACTGCCACCACCACCACCACTCTAGCCCCCCTGCCTCCTTGCTGGGCTGAAGACATGCCAGAGATGCTGTTGCCTTGGGGTTTGGACGCTTCCCCTCAGATGGTCACTTGACTTCTTTCCCAAAGTCAAGTTTCTGCTTACATGTCATATATGATCAGCCTTCCTGATCAGCCTATTTAAATTGCAGCCCACCCCCCAGTCCTCACAGTCTCCTTTGCTCTGAACTACTGTTCCTTTTTATCTCAGGACATACCACCTTTAAGTATACTCTATAATTTACTTACTCCTTAGGGCTCATTTTAATGTCTGCCTCACCCATGGTAAAGTAACTCCACGTTCACACGTGCATCTCAACAATTCAGCCCACTGCCTGGCACCTTTAGGGACTCAATAGTCAAATGAAGGAAAAAAAAAAAAAGACAGACCAAGTGTATGAAACTAGGTTTGAGATTTGAGAAACAAACAATTTTCAACATTTAACAGTGCCAGAGTTTCGGTAATATATATGACATCATGTTGAATCTGACATTTCTGTCACATACAAAATTAAAGATAATGTATGATTATCCTTGCTCTTCCCAGACACTTGTTTATATGTGGCAAGAAAGAAATATTCTTTATAGTAATGAAAAGTCGCTCCCTATAACATGAAAATGGCACCTTGTATTCCTAGTACAGTTTTCATTTGTCTTTCTTCCCGATTTGATTTTGTCTCAGAAGATATTTTTTTTCTGAGCCAATTGTCAGTTAACGTGACAATCATCCTACCACTGGCTACTCTATATTATTTATTATTCTGCTGTAGCATTGGTAGGTTGAGACAGTTCTTTTTTTTTTTTTCCAGCTTATACACTATGCTCCATTGTGGGTTACCTTTTGGTAATTGCTAGGATTAGACAAAACATGAATATTAGGGGAAATGAACCCTAAAAATCCTTCCTTTGCAGCTTTTCTTCTTAATTTTCTTTTAAAAAAATAATTCAAATGCATTTATTCAGACATGATTAAACTTTAAGGCTGTAGGAGCAAAGCTGTGCAGGGAAGAACAGCCAGTTACACTGGATGAGAACAAAATGCATATGGCCACTCACTGCTGCTATCCAACAGTACATACCAGTTTCTGCTTCTCATAGCCAGGGATGGAGCATCTAAACTATGGCATGAAATTTAGCCTAAGTATTTCTTCTTAAAATCCAAAGGGTGCAACCCTAATAACACTAAGTCATCTGCTCCCAAATTCAATAATCAGAGTTATAAGATTATTGATCCACAGGTAGTCGGTATTGTGGCCATGAATAAATTTACTAAGGAATATACTGAAGGTAGCACACTCAAGCCCACTTCGTTTTCTTTTGCTTCTAATTCAAGATGTGGGTTTCAAGGTTCCCTCTCCTTCAGTGCTTTTCACATCAGACGTCAATCAGAAGGCTCCTTAGCTTGTCCGGAGCAGTCTGTTCTCCCTCTACTCCAAGATCCTTGGCATTTCCCAAACAAGCCATGTCCATTCTTGATCCTTTAGCCTTTTGCTCTTTGCGCTACCTGGAAAGCCCTTTCGTATTTTCCCTCATCCAAACTGACAGTCTTCAAGGCTGACTCGAGTCTCCTCTCCTCTCTCTGAGATATTATTTAATCCCACCAACTGACATAAGTAAGTGCCTTCCGTCTCTCTACATTCAAGACTCAACATCTATTTTCATAGCACGCTGTGTTTCTCTCTATAATACGGAAGTGTTTCAAATGTATGAGCTTTGTTTATTCATCTAGATCATGAGCTACCAAATAAAAGGAACAATGACTTATAATTCTTTTGTATCTCAATTATTAACTAATTGGCATGGTATGCAGAATAAATATGCATTAAATCCTTAAGGATGAATAAAATGATTGGCAAAGCAAAAGGCAATGGAAAAAGAGAAGGTACATCGAGGGAAGACCTCGCTTATTCAGTATTTTTTGTTTTAAAGATTTTATTTATTTGACAGAGCGAAACACAGCCAGAGAGGGAACACAAGCAGGAGAAGTGAGAGAGGGAGAAGCAGGCTTCCCGCCGAGCAGGGAGCCTGATGTGGGACTCGATCCCGGGTCTCCGGGATCACGACCTGAGCCGAAGGCAGTCGTTTAACCAACTGAGCCATCCAGGTGCCCCTAATCAGTATTTTTAAGACAGATCTTCACATGAAGTTGATTTTAGATTCTTATTTTATCTTGGTACAGACTGAATATTAAAAGTAAAAAATAAATATTTAAATATCTAAAATATTTAGAATTTAAAATAAAAGCTGAGGGCTTTATGTGCTCAAAGTTCATAAAGTATCTTCAAGAAAAAACAAAATTCTCTTTTATAACCAAAACAGGTAAGAATTTAAAATACATGAAAAGATCTTTTTATACCTAAACATTAAGACAAATTCAAAGTAAATAAGAAAATGAAGTGTGTGTCATTTTAGATAATACTGACCGAAAATGCAAGGCCCCATTCCATTTTCCTTCAACAATTTAACAACAAAATTTAAAAAGTCTTGTAAAATACTTAGTTTGTATAAACACAGTGTTTTCAGTTGCCATAGATACAAAAGATTCTGCTTCCTCATACATCATTCCACATTCTGTTCAACTTCAAGTGTCAGGAAAATAACAACAACAACATTCCTTTATTGTGTAACTCTGGCTTCAAGAAAACCTAGGAGTAAAGCTCTCGGTGGTCAAATTAGGAGCAAAAGAGGTTGGGTGTATTTCTGTGAACTTTTACTGTTTAAAGACGGAAGGGGCAGGGGTTGTGCTCTCCTCCTATGGTGCCTAAGGCATTTGGGATTTGGGCTACAAGGAAGAGAAAACCCAACTGACCATGCATAGCTTAAACAACACAGGCCCTTTATGTTTTCCTTGTGCCACAAGTTCAGAAATAGGCTGCTACACTCGCTGTTCCAAGACGTGGGGGTTAAGGTCTCTGCAATTCAACCCTCCCGTTAATAGTTGCAAAATGGCTTCTACAGCTCTGAACATCTGGGAGGGGAAGGGCAAAGGGAGAAGGGCAAATGGTCTGCAATAGCTGGGCTGAATACCCTTTTAAGGAGCTTTCCTGCAAGTTCCTGTCAATAGCAAATTAATTATGCTGTTTGCATCTCATTCGCTAGAACTACATTACAAAGTAAGCCCCATCCGCAACGTGAGAAACCACAGTGTTTTTTTTTGGTTTTTTTTTTTTTGGTTTTTTTTTTTTTAAAAGATTTTATTTATTTGAGAGAGAGAAACACAGGCAGAGAGGTAACACAAGCAGAGGGGGTGAGAGAGGGAGAAGCAGGCTTCCTGCAGAGCAGGGAGCCCGATGTGGGGCTCGATCCCGGGTCTCCAGGATCATGACCTGAGCTGAAGGCAGTCGCTCAACCAACTGAGCCACCCAGGCGTCCCAAACCACAGTTTTAAAACTGTGTCGAATGTGGCCCTAAATAAAATCAGGGCTCCATGCTTAAGAAAGGAGGCGTGGACATCTGGCAGTCAGTGTCAAATAGGGTCATAAATTACCACCCTTTCTCTAGTAAAGTACTCTTGTGTTAATATATTTGAAGTAATTTGACTTGTACAATTCACATTATAACAAGCCGACAGTTGTATAGGAATATACAACTTAAAATACATTTTTGTACTTAATACATATTTAGGTAAACTATAAAAAACTGTCCTTCAAGTATGTTCAGATTGATCGATTGATCGATGGATAAAACAGGCAGGCAGGCAGATAGAAATGGCAGAAAGACAGACCATTATTTCTGGCTGAAGATTCAGTAGAAATGAATATCTTTAACAGGGAAAACCAGTGAATGCATTAAATAATTATATCGATAGTTGTTTTGTGAGGGAAAACCATCAATTGCTGTAAGACAGATGATCTCTCCGGTACCTGTCCCCATCGATTCGTGGGAGTTCTTGATCTGCTCTGCATATGAATTTTGGGCTTCACACCTCAACCTCTCATTCTGAAGTTGCCTTTCCACTTTCTATTGGTCTCTTTTAATGAGCAAGGGTTTTTTTTGTTTGTTTTTGTTTTTGTTTTTTAAGATTTTATTTATTTGACCGAGAGAAACACAGCCAGAGAGGGAACACAAGCAGGGGGAGTGAGAGAGGGAGAAGCAAGCCTCCTGCCGAGCAGGGAGTCCGATGTAGGACTCGATCCCGGATCTCTGGGATCATGACCTGAGCCGAAGGCAGTCGCTTAACCAACTGAGCCACCCAGGTGCCCCGGTTTGTTTGTTTTTTAAAATAAGTTTATATTCAATGATATTTTAGGGTTTTTTTGCTTCCTATTTAGAAAGACCTTACTAGTCCCAACTATCAAATATGTTTCTCCATTTTCTTCTGAAAGTTTTATGTAACTATCACTGAAACTATCACTTATACATCTATAATCCTGGAATTAATTTTGTGAATAGGGTAAAATAAGAGGCAAGATTTTTCCCCCCATGTGGCTATCCAGTTGACACGGTGGCATTTCCTAAAATTACCATTCTTTCCCTGGTGCACTGCAGTACTCCCTTCAACATGAGTCAGATGGATCATGTATGTACGAGTCTAATCTTGGGTCTGATGTTTATTCCACCAGTCACACCACTTACTTAAATCACACACTTTTATATGCTCACTTATTACACAAGCCACAAACATATCTTAATAATCTCTAAATTCCCAGAATCAATAACAGTGGCTGGTATAAAGCAAGTATTCATACATTTTCAATAAATGAATGAAAGAAGAAGTCAAATCTGTTAAATCCTTGGCCAGTAAGTCTGTAAATAATTGAAGTATTAAAAAATAAATGTTACTATTTCACAATCAATAACCTTTGCAATCAGTCAAATGCAGAAAAAACAATGACATATTTTCTGGTCCAATGTCCTCAACAGATTTTTGGGGGTTATTTTTGTCTGCAGAAGAGATTAGTCATTGATCTCTCTTACATTAAGCATTTAAGGATAAAAGTTGAAATCTCTTTGTTTTGTTGTTGTTGTTGTTTTAATTTTGTTTTTCAAAGCCATATACTTACACATAGTATCTTGATGTTGTCATTTGGAATTGATGAATTATCTTAATAGCCTCTATTGAAACTTTTAAATATAATTTTAGAATTTACTTCTGCTACCTAATCTCATTTAAAGACAAAATTCCAAATGTTAAAAGGGTAGAGAGATTTCTCCATTATCATCAAAGTAACTAAGATAAAATGCTTCTATTTATATTGGATCTTTTATTATCTTAAAACTGGTCTAAAAAAAAAAAAGCTTATTTAAAATTACATGAGCCAGGATGACCCTTAAAGGACAAGAGGAAAAAAAAAAAA
>PITA01001648.1:106104-141819 GCA_004023965.1 Spilogale gracilis | reverse complement strand
TTTCTTTCTTGTAACTTGAGAATTTTTCAGGTATTCAACAGCAATAATAGAGTGATGAACTAAATTTACAATCTCTAAGAATATAAGAAACTGCTAACCAGTTACAAGAGCCCGAGGAGCCAGAAGCAACCTCACTAGTTAACAGCAATGTTTCAGAATTTTGTTTGCATGGCAAGCCAGTGGATTCTCCAAGTCCAAAGCTAATATCATGTAGTTGATGACTGTAGTTAAAAAAAAAAAAAAAAAAAAAAGAGAGAGAGAGAATCGAATTTAAAGTCAGATATTTAGAAGCTTAGCAGCAAATACCATTTAATGAGGGTGTATTTTCAAGTGGAGAAAAATTAACTAGAAGTGGCTAGTGGAAGCCCCAGGAGGAACTAGTTAGCTGACATTCATGCAGTCAGTTTAAAAGATGAAAAAGTTTCACTTTAGAATTCCTGCCAGTACTTCAAGAAACAGAACTGTCTTTTCCGTCATTTATTTGTTTCACAGAGAATAGGTAAACATAGAACACTATTTCTTTTAAAAATATGATTATACACATATAGGTGGAAAATTCTATCACAGTAGTACGTTTTCACAATATGTAAAATATGTGTATTTTACATAACTAATTGCTGACAGCTAATATTTATAATAGAGTTCACCACTGAAGCAAAAATTAGGTAACTGAAACAATCTTAAATGAGATAAAAAGTGCTTCAAAGTGAAAGAAACAGTGTGAAGCAATTTCTTTTTTTTTTTTAAACTTTCTCTGTTCCATTTTTTCTCCTGGGTCTCATTTGTGAAATAGCAATTCGCTTTCAAAAACAAACTCAAAGCTTTTATTTTATTTTTTTTTTAATTCGAATTCCCATTGTCTGCTATCTGCAGCAGTTTCCAAATGGAAAAAGATGTCCTAAGCTGTGCTGGCTTTTACACAAAAGATTTTAGTAAGAAGAGAAAAGAGCAGTTCAAGATAACAACAGAAAAGGAAGACTTAAAAATATACACTTTGGGGGTGCCTGGGTGGCTCAGTTGGTTAAGCAGCTGCCTTCGGCTCAGGTCATGATCCCAGAATCCTGGGATGGAGCCCTGCACTGGGCTCCCTGCTCAGCAAGGATCCTGCTTTTCCCTTTCCCTCTGCCTGCTCTTCCCCTTGCTTGTGCTGGCTTGCCCTCTGTCAAATAATTAAACAAAATCTTTTGAGAGACTGACTATGGAAAAAACCTGAAAACATTATGATTCTCCAAATAATGAATCTGCTGATGAATTTGAGCTATATCAGGTGCATGTTTTTAAATTGATTGATAATCTGGAGTAGAGGACTTCTAATTTACCATTTTTTGATAAATTAGAAGTCCTCTCTCTCTCTCTCTCTCTCTCTCTCTCTCTCTATATATATATATATATATATATATATATATTTTTTTTTTTTTTTTACTTGACATTTGTTAAAATTTGCCAGGTAAGAATTATTTGATTTGTGAAAGAGCTCAGCTATAAGGATTCCATTACAAATGATGTTCTTATTGTTATACTCGCACCAAAGGTACTTTCTCTATTGCAGAGACTCAATTGAACTTAGCAAAATTCTTTATGAAAACCACTGAAGACTATTTCAACAGAAGACCATCAAAAGAATTTGCTGCTCATTGGCTGCCATCACTGTTATTTTTCAAGGAGCCTAAATCAAGCACCACTGGGCAGATCAGACATGGGGAGGACTACTCATAAAGACCGGACACAGAAGTAGGGTATGTGGAGGAAGAAAGGGATCCCCCAGGGGCATGCACCCAGTAGGGTCCTTCGTGGGATCATTTAACCAGTCCATAAAGATATGATACCTAGAAGACAGGAACATTTGCACTCAATGTCCACAAGTGGGAGAGTCAAATGCATCTGGCAGGAATGGTGAAGCAAAACAGAAGACCATGAACCAGGCACAGAACAGAACAGCCAGACGTATGAGGGTAGAACAATCAAGGGTGATTCCAGGATCCATTTCACACATACCATTGTTCATCCTTGGCTTTCATATTTTATGATAGTCTCACTCTATGGTTAGGTAGGGTTCTTCATTTAATGGTTCCTGAGATGACATTATCTCCAGGGCTTTCAGTTCTGCCACACAACTCAGGCTACTTTTTCATCTTAAAAAAAAATTTATCAGCTTGAAAGTATTACCATTATTGTGAATTAAACTGTTTCCTTAATTTCATTTGCAGATACTTCATTGCTAGTATATAAAAGTATGGCTAAATTTCATATATTGAAGTTGTATCCAGAAAACTTGTTTAAATCATTTATTAATTCTCGGGGCGCCTGGGTGGCTCAGTTGGTTAAGCGACTGCCTTCGGCTCAGGTCATGATCCTGGAGACCCAGGATCGAGTCCCGCATCGGGCTCCCTGCTCCGCGGGAAGCCTGCTTCTCCCTCTCTCACTCCCCCTGCTTGTGTTCCCTCTCTGGCTGTGTTTCTCTCTGTCAAATAAATAAAATCTTTAAAATAAAAAAAAAAAAATAAATAAATAAATCATTTATTAATTCTCATATTTCTTATACAGGTTTTGACCATATAGGATATTTGTGTCATCTGAAGATATGTGTACTTTTTCCTTTCCAATTTATATGTTTGCTCTTCCTTTCTTTTCCTCCTTCCCTCCTTCCTTTCCTCCCTCCCTTCGTTCTTTCCTTCCTTTCTTCCTTCTCTTTATTTCTCTCTCTCTCATTTCTTCTCTTTCTTTTTTTGCCTTAGTGCACTGGCTAGAATCTCAAATACAACGTCGAACAGAGGTGGCAAAAGCAGATATAGTTTCCTTGTTCTTAGGAGGAAAAGCATTAAGCCTTTTAACGTTAAGTATACTAACCACAGAGTTTTCATAGACATCCTTTATTAGGTTAAGTAAGCTTGCTATTAGTCTTAATTTGCCAAGATTTTTTTTATCATGATTGTTTTTTTTATCACGAACTTTTTAAATGTTTTTTTATGTCTCTACTGAGATGATCATGTTGTTTTGCCCTTTATTAATGTTGCATAACATGAATTGATTTTCAAACGTTAAAAACCACCTGGGGTTCCTGGAATAAATCCCACCTGGTTGTGATGTATAATCATTTCATGTTTCTAGACTCCGTTTTCTAAAATATCATTAAGGATTTTTATGTCTACATTCATGACAGGTAGTATTTTGTAGTTTTCTTGCAGTGTCTTTGGCTTTGATAATAGAGTACTACTGGTCTTATACAATGAACTGGAAAGTGTTCCCTTCTCCTTGATTTTCTGAAAGAGTTTTCAAAAAAACTAAAATTATATTTCCTTTATTATTAGATAGAAGCCACCAGTGCAGACATCTGGTCCTGGGCTTTTATTTGTGAAAAGATTTTTAATTGTCAATTAAATATCTTTATTACATGACAATTCAGATCTTCTATCTCTTCTTGAGACAGTTTTAGTAATTTGTATCTTTCTATGAATTTGTCCATTTCAACTGCGTTTTGTAATTTGTTGGCATAAGTTTATAAAATACCATCTTATAATTCTTTCATTTTCTATAGATCAGTAATGGTGTCTTCTTCTCTTTTATTCCCAACCTGTTGATTTGTTTCTTCTCACTTTTTCCCCCATCAGTCTGCTAAAGAATTGTCAACTTTGTTGATATTTTCAAAAAACCAACTTTTGGCTCCATGAATTTTCTCTGTCTTCTTCCTATTTCTTTGCTTTCTGCAAAAATACAAAATATTTAGTATCTCCTTTCTCCTTACTTGGGCTGAAACTTGCTTTTCTTTCTTTTTTATGAAGATGAAGTTTACATTACTAATTTGAGAACTTTGTTTTGGGATATAGATGTTTAAAGCTATAAACTTTTCTCTAAGTACTGCTTTAGCCGCATTCCATAAACTTTGATATGCCGTGTTATTTTAATTTAGTTCAAAATATTTCCTAATTTTCCTTGTAATATTTTCTTTGACCCATGAGTTATTTACAAGCATAATTTCCAAATATGTGGGGACTTCCCAGATTCTTATTGTTGTTTATTTCTAATTTATTTTCATTGAGGTCAAACAACACATTTTGCATGACTTTAATCCCTTTCAAAATTATTGAGAATTGTTTTGTGTCCAAGCATTTGGTCCCTCCTGGGAATGTCCCACAAGTGCCTCTATGGAGTGATTACCGGGTGGAGTGATTTAAATACCATCCATATCTCAGACTCACTCCCAACTGGCACAGTCCAAACAGACCCAACACTGCAGAGCAAAGACTTTGGAACTTAAGTGAAATTGGAACCCACCCACAGAAGATGAGACAGGACTTTCACTCTGAAATAAAGTGGGTTGATAATCTGCTACAACAAAAAACTCAAGATCATGTAGGCAATTCTAACCTTACTCTGAGAGTATATTAATATAAAATTCATCAGGATTTTGAGACTTATCCATGTTGTTGTAGGCATCAGTAGTTCATTCCTTTATACTGGTGAGCAGTATTCCATTATATATACTGCATTTTGATTGTTCTTTCAACTTTTTTTCTAAAGATTTTATTTATTTAACTTTAACGAGAGAGAGAGAGAGAGTGCACATGAGCAGAGGGAGGGGCAGAGAAAGAGAGAGAATCTTAAGCAGGTTCCACATTCAGCATGGAGCCCAAATCAGGGCTCAATCTCACAACCCTGAGATCATGTCCTAAGCTGAAAACAAGAGTCAGGTGCTTAGAATGTTCTTTCAACTTTTGAGGAACATTTGGGTTGTTCAAGTTTGGGGCTACTGTGAAGAAAACTGCTGTCAACATTTGTGTCCATGTCTTTGGCTGGATATATCTTCATTTCTCTTACTTAAGCACATAGGATGGAATGACTGACAGATGGTCACTGAATGTATCACTTTTTAAGAAACTGGCACTTTTTCCACCACGAGTATGTAACAGTTCCATTTGATCACATCTTCACCAACACTCAGCAATATCAACCAATCTTTATAATTTTAACTATTCTAGTAAGCATATATAGGGGCATTTCTTTGATTTTAATTTCCCTGATGATTGATACTGAACATATTTCATGCGCTTATTAGTCATTTGTATATCTTTTCTCTATAAGGTGTCCAAAATTTTGCCTATTTTTAACTAGGTTCTTTGTCTTATTATTGAATTGTAGGATTTCTTTTATATTTTAGATACAATTTCTTGAAAATATTTGTGAATCTCTTCTCCCATTCTCTGGCTTTCCTTACTTCTTTTTGTTGTTTTTTTTTAATGGTGTCTTTCAAAGAGCAAAAGTTTTTAATTTTGGTGAAGTGGAATGTAGCAATTTTAATTGAAATTTAATTTCTGCTTTTATTGCATTGTGGCAAAAAATATGCTCTCTGTCACATCAAGTTTTAGAAACATACTATTTCTTTATGGTCTACTGAGTTCTATAACTGTTCCAAAGAAGTAGGAATTTAATGTGTCATATATGAAGGGTAGAAAGTAGAAATATAAACGTTTTATAAACTGTTATTTAGGCCTCCTATTTGTTTGGTTTTTGCCCTCTGATCTGTCAAAGATGGAGAAAAATTTATTAAAGCACCCCATGACTATTTAGGTTGATTTCTCCATGTATTCCTAATATTTTTTCATATTAAAGTATTCTTGCCTTTAGCATGAAAAATATATCCATTTGTCCAGTTTATTAACTTGTATTGATGCTGATTTATATGACGGTATTACATTCTTTTTTTCTGAATACAAGTGATATATTTTCACAATTTTCTAATATAATTTTTGTGTAAATTAGTCATGTCTTTTATAAGTAGCACACCCATGGATTTTAGTCAACTAATCAATATCTTTTTTTACTAAAAAAATTAACCTATTAATATTTATTATTATACTTATATACTCTGTCTTATTTTGGACATTTTGTTCTGTTTCTGCTTCCCTTCCTTTGGCAGTATCTCCTCTCAAGTTTTGCCTTATCCTCTCAAGATTTTAATGAGAATGTAACCTCTTTTAATTTTATTAATGCCTATGTTTCTACATTTCATAGCCAAGAGTTTTAGCATACTACTCCTCTCACCGACTCCCTACCCATATCTCCATGCTAATCTTTGTTAATGTACTCAAGAGACTTAGATTTAAATTGTTATTAAATTTATATTTTCTATTTTATATACTTTCTTTTCTAAAAATCAATAAACATTAGCTTCTTTCCTATAATTGGATCTATAACAATTTGTTAAATTTGTTTCTACTTCTTTGGATTCCATTGTTTCCTTTACATCCTTAAATATGATGGTTTAAGGATGTGTGGAGTATCTTTTGCTTCATCTTTGGATTAGTTTATGTGTTCATACAATTTTTCTCCAGAAAAGACACAAGCAGTATACATCAGATGAGCTCTTACTAAGAATATGTTTTTCTGTTGATTTTGCAAGTAAAAAACTCTTTGGTTTTGTATAATATTAGGTCACAACCTTCCTCCTTCAATACTCTGAAATATTATTCCATTATTTTTCTAATTTCTAATTTTTCTAATTTTCTAATTTCTTTGCCAGTTTCATCCTGCCTAGAAACTTGTGGGATTTTCATTTTTATTTTTGAGGTGCAATTCTTTTTCCAGAATGTATCCAGGTTTCATTGCATTGATTTTACTTAAGATGTGTGGCTTCTTTCATATAGATCATATCTTCTTATAAAGAAACTACTTTTCTGATTTTTTTTCCTAAACTCTCCCATAGATTATCTTCAGAAGTATGCTTTTATTCTGTGACTGCTGAATACAAATAAGTGTCTTTTTCTTGTTCTACAGAATGTTCTCAGGAGTTTCATGTTGTCTGCTTGTTTTATTCTCCTGCCTTACCCATGAATGCTGTGACCTGCTAATAGTACGTCATCAGCCCCAAGTGGTGCATTCATTGAGTCAAAGGTAGCTGTCATGGTCTCAGCTTCTCCAAGAAGTCATACTATCAGTCTTAGCACTTTCAAATGCCTCATTTTTAGCCTTCTTGACTCTATCCTTAACACTTTTTGCCAGGGGCTCCTTCCTTCAATATTTTCTGTATTCCTTAAGTGTTAAGGGGATCAGAGAGTCTCCTATGCAGCTCTGTTGCACATTTGGACCAAATACACATTCTAGGGCCTGGGCCCTGACGCTAGCAGGAAGTGGGAAGACACACACCCATGCAGCAGGGGCGGGGGGTCTCCATCTTCTGGCACAAACACCCTACAGGAATCCAGCTTTTGCCTGAGGCAGTGGGTTGGAAGTTGGAAAAATGGGATCTTAGAACCCTACTCCCAAAACCTGGATTCAAACAACTCAATAGAAGTAGAAATATGAATCAAGAAAATAACAAGAAAGCACAGCTCCAAACTAGAAACCGTACAGGGCTCCACCCTAAAGCCTTCTACAGGGATGTTACTGCCACTGGTGTATGCGTGGAGCTCCAGAAGAAGATAACTTTGGCTGAAAATGAGATCACAGACAGACTGTAACATCTTCTAGAATCAAGAAATTTAAAAAATAAACTAAATACCCTTGAATAGAGAAGTTGATAAATGAAATGTGGTATATTGATAATATATTCATTGTTAAAAGAACTGCACTAAATGAACATGGATAGGACATGAATATATAAAATTAAATATAAAAGAGCAGCCCTGCACCAAGTGGAAAAGAAACTTCAAGCAGCCAGTTAAAAAAAAACTAAATACAAAAGAGCAAATAGGCATACATAAACCTGTAGTACTCACCTAACTTTTAAAAAATAGATGCTCAAAAATTATATATGCATGAAATATTTACATACACATAGAGCATATGCATGAAAGATACATGAACATTATATATACATACAAACATATAAAAGAGACTGAAATAATACACACTAAATTAAGGACAGTGGTTTTCTCCCAAGTGGAGAGAGAGTAATGTGATTAGATATGAATAACAGAGCAAATTAAAGCTTCATCTGCAATGTTTTAGTTTAAATAAAGCGTTGACCATTGTCGAGTCTTCATGATGGGCATCTAGGTATTTGTTCCCTCTCTTCTTTCCATTTTTTAAATTTTCTCTCAAAACTCAAAAGTAGGGGCACATGGGTGGCTCAGAGGGTTAAGCCTCCCGCCTTCAGCTCAGATCATGATCTCAGGGTTCTGGGATTGAGACCCACTTTGGGCTCTCTGCTCAGCAGGGAGCCTTCTTCCCCCTCTTTCTTTGCCTGCCTCTCTGCCTACTTGTGATCTCTCTTTCTCTCTCTCTCTCTGTCAATGAAATCTTAAAAAAAAACCCAAAACTCAAAAGTATACCCCTTGACTTGTACAACAATCGCAGTCTCTGTCCTCCTGAAATGCCAGTTACAAATTGGCTGTAGCTGATCAATGAAACTCTATTTATGGAACACGCACAAGCACAGACATGGGTAACCTGAGCCTCCGCTCTACAGAAACGGCTCACGGAAATTTATTGATAGGCTGATCCATGCTCCTGAAGCAAGACCCACTCTTGCCATTACTACATTTGTAGCTACGACTTTAAAATGACCACGTTGGCATTGCTTGAAGGTCAATCAGAAGGAATCCTGAACGAGGCGGGAGGATTCATCTCCTTGTGTGCCCTGCTCCTGCTGGGTGCCCACCCTTCTCCCTCCACTCAGTATTACCACTGAGGAGTTGATGAGCGCCCACTTGGTGGCCCAGGGGACCCCACAGCAGGTCTGCCAGACCTGTGGACTATGTCCTCCTCCCTCCACATGCTCTGGGAGGAGCAGAGGACTCAAGGTGCCAGCTGGACATCAGAGCTCTCCTGCTCAGCTGCCAGGGCCCACCTCTAGCTCAACGGGAGGTGGGTATCCTCCTCTGCCAAGGCTAATATCCTTTTTTCATTCTGAATTTCTGACCCAATTGCATGACTAATTTTGATACAAGTTTTGTGAAGAGTAAATATGTTTCTGTCACATAAAGATTAGAACATACCTTCCTGCCAGGACAGTGACCTTGCAAATAGATGACCTAGTGGCCTCCTCACCTGCTCTTTCATTTCAGCGTAGACTTTCTCAGAGTTCAGTTCCACTTGGCGCTTAAACTCTTCTAGAGCGGCGTCTGCCTGCTGGGCCTGCAGCCTCTGAACTTCAGTCACCCGCGTCAGCTGTTCCTCCTTTTCCCTGGAAAAGTCCAGAGAAGCTTCACAGTTGAAACGTAAAATAAAAGAATGAGGCTTGAATGAAAGAGCAAGATTTAGCCCTCTCTAAAATAACATTCAGATTTCAATTGTTTGATCCAAATTACATGAAACTTCCCTTTAAAAAGTTGACAATAAAATACTTTGCCTGCAGAAAAAGACAGTGTTCTAATGACTACTTTCAAAGATTTCTTTCAAATACTTTCAATGATTTCCCTAAAAACAAAACCACTTAAATCCATTTATCTCCATCAGTTGATGAATGGATAAACAAGATAATACAGCATAGTTGTACAATGGAATATTATTCAGCCTTCAAAAACACTGAAGTTCTGACACGCGCTCCAGCACGGGGAGCCTCAAACACACCAGGCTAAGTGAGAGAAGCCAGATATAAGAGGCAACATACTGTACGATTCCATTTATGTGAAATGCCTAGAATAGATAAATAGGTGTGGGGGGCCCTCCATGAGACTGAGGCCATTCTAGGTCATGCTGCATGCCAGATATAGCTTCTGCTCATTGCCTTTTACAGCAATGTGGCTCAGGCTTCTGGAACTTCTTTTAAAAAACTTTTCTTTAAGTGGTTTACTTTAGTTAACTATTCAACAGGAACCTGAATATCTTGCTGCTCATTTTTCTTCTACGTTGTTAAAATAAAATGTCTTTAATGTGAACTGATTGCCAAATTCGAAGTCCTTAATGTCTTATTTCTTTGTCACATAATGTTAATATTAGCTAGGAGACACTGGTGACTAATAACTGGTTGTCACCCCAAAGACTGATTCAAAAGACATCACCACATGAAGGACAGCGCACTCTGATGGCAACAGGGAATTCTAATTTGGTCTGGTGCATTTTCATTCTTCTTCTCTTACTCTGCTCAAGAAGCAGGAAGGCTTGACTGGTGTTTCCCAGATACAAACACTGAATGTTTTCTTTAAATATCCAAACATTTATTTAAAAATATTTAAATATTTGAATACTAATACAAATAAGAACAACATAAAGTCGTATGTGGTATACTGGGTACCATGCCCTAAACCTAGGCTGGCAAATTCGATAGATATTTGTTGCAAATTGTCACAAATGTTTAATGGCATTTTCTCTGGTGTGACAGACCCAAATGACTGAATGGGGCTGCTGAGAACACTCTGTTAAAAGGATTGAGACCAGGCCCTTTGGAAGGGCTTAGGGTGAGGCTATACAAGGGCTACTTCCATGCTGCCCAGGGACCACAGTAGTTAATTCATCCTATGTTACTCTTTCATTTTTGAAGGCCTCCTAAAAGTACTTGAAAGCATGATTTCGTATCGGGAATACAATTTTTCAAAGGTTTACTTTGCTCGGTTAGTCTGTCCATAAATACAAAGGAAAACACATTGGATACTACCTGAAAACTTTAAAAATCTATTTATCATATAATTTAAAAATGATGTACCATTACTTAGCCAAAAGAAAATTTTGCTGACACATTTTATAAAATACATGGCTCAGTGGCTGAAATATCCACTCTGTTCTGTGAATGATAAAAGTCAGTTGTTTCACATGTTTTGTCCAAATATTCTCATGAGCCATGTAGTTAATATAAATACTTCCAATTTAATAGGGAAAATATTTTCTCTGTGTCCTTTCATTCTTACCTCCCAAATTTAGTTATTTACTTTATAACTAACTTAGAGCCACATAAACCAAAGTCATAAACTTTACCTAAAGTCAGGTATATATTACAGATCATATTTAAGATATTGTTAAAACCTTGTGTAGTAATGCACATTGCATGTAGCTGATAATTTCTATCATGATTTTCAAAGAGAAAACATTGTTTTATATTAAATAGCAAGAATGGGGAAATGAGGAAATCTCCCAACTGCGTTCCAGTCCCACCACACCTGCTAGTAGTAAAGCTAAATATCAAAAAAAGACCTCATTTGATGTCAACCACTGTTTATGCAGTTCAACATGACAAACCCACTGAGCGCCACTGATATTTAGGAAGCTTCTCTCTTAATTTAAACAGGGTATCTGTCTTAATTTAAGTAAAGAGATGATATTCATTTTAACGAGGGATCCATTTTAATTTCTATCAAAGTAATGAAGTAGGAGTGAAACCGTTCAGCATTTGAAAAAGAGAAAGGTCTGCTTCTCACTAAGAACCATACTCCTTTTACCATGATTCCAAAGTACGTCCTGCAAGAAGAAAAAAAAAAAAAAAAAAGAAAGAAAGAAAGAAAGAAAGAAAAAAAAAGACTTTGAAGATTATTTTTTCCAGTGGAACTAGTTGTGGAGCCGAGTATAACTGCATCACTCAAATGCCTTTAAGCAGGGCGTCCATGAAGATAAAAAGGTGGGAAGAAAATTTGCTTTTTAGTTCTGACTTATTTATAAAATGCAGTAAATTTTCCTTGTCTCAGAATAGAAAGCAAAAAGAATAAAGCAGCTGCATTCTCATATAACCACAGCCAGCTCAGATTAAAGGATGTTCTGAAGTGCATGATTATTCCAAAAAAGCAATAAAATGTAGAAGACTAATAGACTACAATTTAGTATTTCTTGAGCTTTACAAGCTAACATTTATATGTACAGGCCAACCTTAATTTGAAAATTTTCCCTTTGCACATTTCTGTACCAGCACTTTTGATAATGATGGCAGTGATCCAACATATATTCATAAGGCTTCGTATTACAGGATACTTCATTTGCTGCCAGCATGGCATCTCAACTGGAAACTCCAAGAAAAACAAAACAAAACAAAAAAACTTCAAACAAGTCTGAAAAACAGCCAAAGGAGTCTCCATTCCCTTTCCAGCTGGGCTGGAAAACAAGACTTTCGAGCAGCCATACTGTCTACATTCATGGCTGTGATTGGTTCTCAAGGTGATAGAGTGAGTCAGTCAGAAACATGAAGATACAACTGACTTAAAAGGCACTAAAAATAATACTTCACTACGTGTGATAAAAGAAGGAAATTCTTTGGGCTCTTCTTCACATCACTGCTAAGACTAAGGGTCTCTGCTAAATTCTTATTTAAAAAAATGGTAAACACTGTGAACACCGAAACATGTGGTACTTCAAGAGTCAGAAAGAAATGTTTAGTAAAAAGGAAAGTAGTATTCCTCTCAATATTGGAAAGATGACAATACTCCTCAATTGATCTACAGAGTCGACACAATTCCTGTCAAAATCCCAGGTGGGATTTTGCAGGTTTGACAAGAGGACCCTGAAATTCATATGGAAATGCAAGGTACACAGAACTGGCAAAACAATCTCGAAAAAGAAGAACAAAGTTGGAGAACTCACATTTCCTAATTTCAAAACTTATTACAAAGCTAGATTAATCAAAACAGCATGCTACTGGCATAAGAAGAGACATATAAATCAATGGAATAGAATTAAGATTCCAGAAATAAACCCTTACATCGATGACCAGTGAATTTTTGGCAAGGGGGCCAAGACAATTCGATGGAGAAAGAACAGTCTGTACGACAAATGGTGCTGGGACAACCAGATGTCCACTTAACCAAAGAATAAAGCTAGATTCCTTCTTTACACAGGACACACAAAGTAACTCAAGTTAAACCACAGACCTAAATGTGAGAGCTAAAAATATAAAGCTCTTAGAAGAAAGCAGGAGTAAATCTGGGTGACCCTGAGCTAAGGCAAGCCTTCCTAGATAAAACACCAGAAGTATAAACAAGAAAATAAAATATAAACAGCTTCAGCAAATTTAAAAAACTCTTGTGCTTCTAGGGATATCATCCAAAGTGAAAAAGAAAATCTACAGAAGAGGGGAAAATACTTGCCAGTCATATATCTGAAAATAGACTTGTATCAAGAATACATAAACAGGGTGCCTGGGTAGCTCAGTGGGTTAGGGCCTCTGCCTTCAGCTCAGGTCATGATCTCAGAGTCCTGGGATCGAGGCCCGCATCGGGTTCTCTGCTCGGCGGGGAGCCTGCTTACTCCTCTCTGCCTTCCTCTCTGCCTACTTGTGACCTTTCTCTCTGTCAAATAAATAAATAAAATCTTAAAAAAAAAAAAGAATACATAAACAACACTTACCAATAAATAATAAAAAAAATAAAGAACACAATTTAAAAATAGGTGAAGAATCTGAATAGATGTTTCTCCAAAGAAGATATACAGTTGGCCAGAAGCACATGAAAGGTCACTCAATAGCAATAGTGATCCAAAAAAATACAATTCAAAACCACAATGAGATATCATTATACAACCTCTCGTGTGACTGTAATCAAAAAACAGATAGGAAAAAGTGTGGTTTGTTTTGTTTTATTCTGTTTTGCATTTACCCTGTGTGTACTTTGTTTAGCTTCTTGAATCCAAAAAAATTATGTCTTTCATAAAACTGGAAGATTCTATTATTTATTAAAATATTTTGCCTCTATTATTCTCTTCCCTCTACTTCTGTGACTCAACTATAACTTATACATTGTTATTTTCCTACAAGTTTCTACAGCTCATTTTTAAGTACATTTTTCTCTTCATGCTCAGATTGGTTGATTTCTATTGTTTTACCTTCATGTTCATTGAATCTTCTTGTTTTCCACTCTGTTGTTATACTGAACCCACATTTTAATTTTGAAATGTTTTATTTTTTCAGTTTTTCTGTTGAGATTTCCCAGTTTCTCACTTATTGCTACCAATTTTTCTTAATGTCCTTGAGTGCAACTATAACAGCTACTTTACATTTTTTATCTGGTAAATCTAGCATCTCATTCATCCTGAGGTGACCTCCACTGATTTTCTTGAGAATAAATAGGTTATGTTACCTATTTCTTATGTTGAGTAATTTTGGCTAGTATCTTTATGAATGCAACATTGTAGAGAATGTGAATTCTGTTATTCTTCCTCCGAATATTATAAATGGTATTAATAGCATTAATATAATTAATTTCAATTGTTTTCAGCAGGCAGTTAACTTGGTTGAATTCAAACCATAAATTCTTGATGTCATTTTTTAATATATTGTGGACATATTTCTAAACCAATAAATGTAGCTTACCTACAAAAAAAAAAAACCAACTATAAATTCTGTCTCCTCTGTAGGTGACAAAAGTTCATGTATAAATTCAGCTCTTTCAGTCTTACCTGGGCTGCTTAGAGTCCTCTCCAACCATGTTTGTTTCAGGATCAGTCACCAAGATTATACAAAGAATTTGGGCTTCCTGTGTTGCTTGTTCACTTATTTTCCGGGTATCTTGCCATCTTAGCTTGCCAGTGGTTGCCCCATTCTTTCATCTGGTTCTTCAAGCACTAAGATCACAGGTATCTACCCAAATTCTAACTGTACCATATGGTACCAAATATGAAGGAATAAATGATATAAAAATGGGAAATTCACCTTTCCTTTTTCCAAGTATGTACTGCCATCCACTATCTCTTTGTGTTTATTCATTCTCCAGGGCCATCAGGTAGTTGTATTTTATACTTTTTACAGAGCTTCTATTTGTGGGAGGATTAGTCTGATAGGAGCTTACTTGGCCATAATATAAACTGGAACCCTCCCCCACCTTCTTTGTTGTTTTGAATGGCAGATTATAATTCATTCTTTTTTTTTTATTGTTACTAGAATTTTTTTTTCCCCAGTGTTCCAAGATTCATTCCCCATTCCCTACACCCGTTGCTCCACGCTTTAGGTGTCCCCAGTACCCACCACCAGGCTCTCCCATCCCTCCATCCCCCTCCCTCCAAGTCCCTCAGTTTGTTTTTGTGTCCAAAGTTTACCCTTCATGCACCGCAAGTAAGTGTACAATTCATTCTTTAGGGGAGGGGGTTCAAATGCCAACTCTTTGGATAGAATTGCTAGCTACTTCTTTTGTCCTGTCAGCACTTTTTATATACTGCTACTGTAGCATTTTTTTTTTCCAGGAGGGTCATAGTTTTATTGTTAGGTTTCAGGGAAGAGGCTCATATCCCCCGATCTACTTCAGTTGACCACCAGGGCCTTTGTGGTCTCCACCTTGATGCCAGCTGTAAGCAGAGGTGGGTCCTCCACACTAACCAAGGACAGCTTGGAGGTCAGGTCCACAATCAGGTCTCCTAGTTTGATGTCCTCAATCTTCTTGAGTTTCATGATGTTGGGCAATGGGGCACAGCAGGCTTTGTTGAGCTTCAGGTCGGAGGTCACCATGGCATTGCAGGGTCTCCAGGCCCCTGTCTCCCACTCCACTTTCACCTTGTTTCTTCCAGTGTCACCTGGTAGGTGAATGTACCCTGTGGCCAGTCTAGAAATCCAGCTGTCATCTACCCTGACTGGTTACAGTTACAGTTGCATTTTATATGTACCATTACAATTGTTAATTTATATATTCATCTGTTCTAAGATAATGAAATCTCTTTCCTGGCATTTGCAACTTCTGGAGATTGTTGGCATCCTTGTCTTTGACTACTGTATCTCTCTCTGATCCATCTTCACACCACCTTCTCCTCTATATCCCTTCTCCACTGTGTCTCTCCTATAGAGATGCTCATGGTTTTAGGATCCATCTGGGCAATCTCCTTATCTCAAGATCTTTAACTCAGTTACATCTGCAGAGATCCTTTTTTTTAAATAAGAACATTCACAAGTTCTGAGGATTAGGATATGAACATATCTTTCAGGGGGCTACCAATTAGCCTGCTACACATGGGTTGATAAGGTATAGTCCACTTTCTGTTTTGGGGCTCGGACACTTAGCTCTAGATCAAACTTCTGCTGATCTCTGAAACATAGAAGTCTTCACCTCAAATGCACTATATTGAAGAGCCCATTTGAAGTAACGTCATCAAGATGGTGACATAAATCATTCCCAATTTCAATGCCCATCACCAAAAGACCAACCAGCAACTCTCCATAGACATGACATCATCGTGAAAATCCCAGACCCAAGGATATGAATGAAGCAACCCCATGGACCACAGAGACTGAGACGGGTCACACTAGAAAGGTAAGACGAGTGGCAGCCCTCCAGATCACCACCCACCCAAACCAGGTCAGCATTACACTGCGCCATCAGAGTCCCCCTGCTTTCTTTCTCCAGTGGAAAAAGGAGTCCAAGGTAGATATCCAGTTTGCCCAGCATTGCAGGACACTTCCCAGAAATCCCACTACAGTAAATAAAACAGTATGGCACTGCTACTTAAAAAAAACAAAAATATACCAATAGAACAAACTGAAAGCCTAGAAACAAATCCATGCATATATACAGTCAACTAATATTTGACAAGAAAGCCAAGATATTCAGTGGGGAAGTGATAGTCTCGTCAATATATGGTGTTGGGAAAAATGGAGATTCACATGCAAAAGAAGAAAACTGGGCCTCTTATCTCATCCACACACAAAAATTAACTCAAAATGGATTCAAGACTTAAATGTTAGGCCTAAATCTATAAAACCCCTAGAAAAAAACAGAATAAAAGCTCCTTGACATTGGTTTTAGCAATGACTTCATGAATATGACACCAAAAGCATAAGCAACAAAAACAAAAAGAAACAAGACTACATCAAACTGAAAAGCTTCTGTAGAGAAAAGAAAAAAATATATATATCATGGGCTCCTGGGTGGCTCAGTGGGTTAAAGCCTCTGCCTTCGGCTCAGGTCATGATCTCAGGGTCCTGGGATCGAGGCCCGCATCGGGCTCTCTGCTCAGCAGGGAGCCTGTTTCCTCCGCTCTCTCTGCCTACTTGTGATCTCTCTCTGTGTCAAATAAATAAATAAAATCTTCTAAAAAAAAGATCAAGAAAATGAAAAAGCAACCTACAGAACAGGAGAAAATATTTCAAGCCACATATTTTATAAGGGTCAATATCCAAAATATATGTATAAAGAACTCATATAACTCAATAGAAGGGGGAAAAGCCCAAATAATCCAATCAAAAATGGGCAGAAGAACAGAATAGACAATTTTCCAAGGAAGATGTTCAAATGGCCAACAGGTATATGGAAAGGTGCTCATCACCACTCATCAGGGAAATGAAAATGAAAACCATAATGAAATATCCTTTCAAATCTGTTAGAATGGCCATAATCAAAAAGACAAGAGATAAGCAGTATTGGCGAAGATGTAGAGAAAAGAGAACCCTTGTCGGTGGGAATGTGAACTGGTGCAGCCACCATGGAAAAGAGTATGGAGGTTCCTTAAAAAATTAAAAACAGGAGACAATAGGCCTCAAATGTAATCACAAGGTCCTTATAAAACCAAGGTCAAAGGAGAGGAAAGGCAGTATGAGAAAGGAAGCAATGGAGAAAAGACAATGTGATTCAGGGTCCCAAACCAAGGAATGAAGACAGCCTCCAGAAAGTGGAAAAGGCAAGGAACAAAACCTAAAATCAGGAGCCTAAAACCTCCTGGCAAAAACCAGTCCTGACAAAGCTTGATCTTAGGCCCTAAGTTTCATTTTGGACTTCTAATCTCCCAAACTGTAAAATAATAAATGTGAATTGTTTTAAGACACTATGTTTGCAGTATAGCAGTGCTAGGAAACAACAACAACTAATAAAACTTGTATACATTCAAACCTTAGAACACATCAATGGCTCTCTGAGGTACTTTGTGTGTGTGTGTGTGTGTGTGTGTGTGTGTGTGTGTGTGTGTGTGTATTTATAACTGCCTTAACAATGCTGTATGAACAAAAAAGTAAGTAGGAAAATTCAACAAATTTAAAAGTTAAATTGGGCAAGGAAAAAAAATCCATAGGTTAAATTTGCTATAGTCTTTGAGCATTTCAAGTTTTCATCTTTGCTCTGTTACTTAAGATTGTTTTCCATTCTTCTTCCTCCTAAAAGAACATAATTATTTTGGGTATACAAGAGAATCATCCAAACTTTTATTAACTCATTCATCAAAAATGGGTTAAGCCCTACTATGTGTTAATCACTAACTTATACTAAGGAACAAGCTGTTATGACAAACCTGTCCTTTTAAGAAGATGCCACCAGGTAAAGGGAAAAAAATAAGTTCCAAATATTGTAAGAGGTTTAAATACAGGGTCTTGAAAAACAGAAGGAAAGGGTTCAGAGAGATTTCATTCCACTCCATTCAATGAAGAGATGGATCTGTAGGAAAGAGATATCTAGTGTAGGAATGTCCATCTTATTATGGTGAATCAGAACAACCTTCTTAGAAGCCCCTCAGGGGCAAGTGGGCTTATACACAGCAACAGTAAACATAGAACAAAGAAAGTCAGTAGTTCCCACCATCACTCTGGGTTCGATAGGACAGTATTGATGAACCATGGACAAACACACAGTAAGACTCAATGAAACCATATTTTTCTCTTGATACCAGGGGAAACACTCAAAAAGGGTATGTAACAGTATAAAAAAAGTGCACTGGAACTCTTTTCTGACAAGAATTTTGTACTGTCAATGATTTAGGCTTCCCCAGCAGGCTCTGTGCCCCCAGAACCAGACTCCAGTTTTAAAGAATCATGACTGGTTCTGAAGAACGTTACCTATGAATAAGAATGAGGAATCTTCTTTAGCTATCCAAAAATCTCTTAAAAACATAGGATTTCATCTAGGGGATCCATAAATGCCTTAAAGTCAACGATCATGATTCAAAAGAACTGATCCTGGCATCAACCTCTGTCCTATATTCTCAGCAAGTTAACTGTGTTGTAGAAGCCGAGGAAAGGGTCCTGGCAGCAAATTTTGGACCTACTTGGACAGGTACCTGCAGAAAACCTGGAAGAAATATAAAAATGGATCCGATCTTGGAGAAATTATAGTCTGATTAAGGGGGAATATACAAGAAAAAAAAAGTCAAATAGTAGTGTAATATTATATGGGAACATGAGAAATGGAAAGAGCAAGAATCTGTATAAGAAACCAGCTCAGAAGATCAGAAGATTTGTGTGTAAAGTATAAAATAAAGCAATGTAGGTAACTGTTTACACAGTTTAAGTTTAGTTTTCTGTATTAATTTTGTGCTAAACTAACTTCTGCCTATAAGCTAGGCCTATAAATAAATGAAAAGACCTCTACCTCAAGTAAACAGAAGAGCAATAGAAATATTCATGGTAAAATAAGAAAATCTTGAGAAAAAGATTTTTTTTTTGAGAAAATGATGCTTTTTTTTTTTAAGATTTTATTTATTTGACAGAGAGAAACATAGAGGGAACACAAGCAACGGGAGTGAGAGAGAGAGAAGCAGGCTTCCCACTGAGCGGGCAGCCCAATGCGGGGCTCGATCCCAGGAGTCTGGGATCATGACCGGAGCTGAAGGCAGTGGCTTAACCACTGAGCCACCCAGGTGCCCCAAGAAAATGATTCTTAAACATAAAACAGCTACAGTGAATAGTGGAGAAAAATACCTTTAAAATCTTTAAACTTCAAAGAGATCTCAAATCTAATGTTTCCTTTTATGTTTCCTATATTTAAGAAAGTACTGATTTAAAAGTTCCATATATATTCACCATACATGCAAAGCTACATACAAACCCACCAATATAGCTTACTTTACAAGCAGTCATGTATCAGTAAATAATAAGGAGAGATACATTCACCCTATAAAATGATAAAGCCTAAATACATTGAAATAGGTGCAGAACCACTTCCTGCTACGCAGGAGAGGAAAAAAGCAATGTGAAGTCATTCAAGCAGAATAATAAGTAAACCAAAGCCAGATCAAAGGAATACAGAAGAAAGGCTGAAACGTGAAGCTGAAATATTTATTTCCTTCGAAACATCATCCATGCCTTGTCCCTGGGCAGTTCAATATTTCAAAGTAGGTGGAAAATATTCTCACTTACATTCATCACTATGCACAAGTAGATCTAATTTTAAATAGGCAAATTTTCTCTTTATTTACCAAACATAAATTAATATTTATCATCGAGAGAAGTTTTTTCTGCTTATCAGAAATGATTTCTAAATTACAGGAAATGATTATACAGTCATAATAGACACTTTCCCATGAAGCTGCTACGAACTATAACATTCATGGTGTAACCATAATTTTTACTGTCTTCACAAATGATGAAACAGAGTGAACATTTTTTGAATGTTTATTATGCTCATTGGTTTAGGGCAGTTCATGTACTATTTCATTTCATTTTTATACCCGTAAGAAAGTTACCACTTTTTTCACCAGTGAAAACAAGGAAGTTTAGAAGAGTTAAGTGATTTGCCCAAGTATTTACAGAATCAATGTCAGAATGAGAAATTAAAGCAGCGCATCTGACTTCAAAGGCCCAAGTCGTTCTACCACATCATGCTATTTCTAAACCTTTATGTGTGTGTGTGTGTGTGTGTGTGTGTGTACTACATCACTGTTTGATGCTAATCGGTCAAACTTACAAGTAGTTCCTTATTACTATGATTCATCCTCACATAACATATTTGCATATCAAGCCACTTCCAGAACATTTAAGAGCTAAAGTCTTTTTCAAGTATTTACTTAATACCTATTGTATGCCGGCATCTGTGCTTGATGCTAAAAATAAAAAATAATTAACACATTGTCCCTGCATCCAATAGAGAAAAGAAGACAAACTTTATATTATTTTCAGTATGATAAAAGCTACACAGTAATATGAATATAATAATACGAGCAAACAAGGACTGGAGGAATTCACTGTGCCTAGGGTAAGATAGAAAAGCTTCATAAAGGGCATGTCATTTTGTAAGATCATCACAAAGAATGCTGAAGAGGTGTAACATATACATATATGTTTGTTAACTATATATGAAAATGCATATATATTTGTAAAATATGTATTTTTTATTTGATACTTGTAAAATAGCTTTTATTTTCCTCTTTACCCTCATACTTTCCATGAAAAGATCAAATCTCCATCAGAAGATTCTTATTTATTTCAAGGGAAAGATGAATATGGTAGCAGTAAGAGATTTCTAAAGATAAAGTTTTGTTTCAGATATAATAAAACATGCAACCATTTTTGCTGATTATAAAAAGCACCCAGTCTACCAACAAGTGTATAAAAGTGTGTTAGCTGGATTTATGTTAAAGAAACCAATCTTTATTTATAAACATATATCACCTATGTTTCACTGACCATTTCTCCCTACCTCATACTGCATTTTTCCAAAGGCTCCAGTGGTTATCTTATATGTGCTTAGTGATAAGTTCAGTCACTGTTACCCTGCTACCTCATGATATTCAGTAATCATTTACCATGTGTTAAGCACCCACTATGCACCAGGCACCTTGCCAGATGTTGAAATAACACCAGTGTACCAATCACACCTAGTTCCTGTGCTAAGGGAGCTTTCAGTCTAGCAAAGAGAAAAAGACATTGAATTAATATAAATGAGAACAATGAGAATTTCATTCAATGACCAAAAAAGAAATATGGAATATTAAGGGTCTATATAACAGGGTGAAAAACCTTAACTAGGAATTAGGATGAAAGAAAGTGACATTAATGTTAACTGAATTTGTGTGTTGATTATACTTCAGTAGAAAATAACATTTAAAAAAAAAAAAAAACAAAGAATTTAACTGAAGGGTGAAGAGGACTGGGTAAAAGAAAATGCAGGGTAAGGGTATTCCAGCACAAAGGATAACAAACAGAAACTGGCTAAATCAGGGAAGAAAACAGAAGCCAAGATGACAATGTAGGGAACAGAGAGAAAAGGGCCTATGATAAGGCTGAGAAGAGTACCCTGTCATACTGAAATTCTAGAGACAGAACTTTCATAGCTTTATAGAAAAACTATACTGTGTGAGATGAAAAACATATTTTTGGATATGGATGAAATTACAGGCATTGTTAAAGAAAAGGTTGGTGAACTTGAAGTCTCAGCAGTGGAAAGGAACCAAAACAAAGCTCAGAAAGAAAAATAAAATAAAAAACAAAGCATTGGTGACAACTGTCAACAACCTAATATTTGTGTATTTAGAGCCCTTACAGGAAAATAGAGGTAGGGACAGAAAAATATTTGAAGAAATTATGGCCAAAAGCTTTCCAAATTTAATTAAAATTATAAATCTACATATCCAAGCACTCAAAGAACTCTAAGCATAAGACAAATAAAACTACATGAAGGCACAACATAATCGACTTGCCCCAAAACCAGTGACAAAGGGAAAAAAAAAAAAAGAATCTTGAAAACAGCTGGAAAAAAGACGTTCCAGAGGAACAAAAGTAAGGAGAGGAGCAGAATCCTGGCAGAAGCAATGCAATCAAGAAGACAATGAGACAACATCTTTAAATTGCTGATAGTTAAGTTGGGTCTATGCCATGGAGGCAAGAACAATTCAATATTAGATAATCTAATAATACATTTAATAATGACTAGGTTACCTAATCCCAAAATGATCAATAAAATTGAAAATCCTCCAGCCAGACCAATTGGGAGAGACAATACAAATTAACAACACTGCAAATGAGAGAGGTTCTGTACTATAGATTCCATACACGTTAAAAGGAAAGAAGGCATATTATGAAAGAAAGAGAAAAAAGAAATGTAATCTATACTTCCCAGCAGACACAAAATCAACTTAAAAAAATGAGTCACAATCTTAAAAGTAAAACCTGGAACTATAAACTTCCAGAAGAGAACCTTTGTGATCTGGGATTAGGAAAAGATTTCTTTTGTGATCCCAAAAGCACCATCTGTAAAAGAACAAATAAATACACTGGACTTCATCAAAATTAAAACACCACTTCCTTGAAATAAACCATTAAAAGAATGACAAGGAAAGCCACACACTGGGAGAAAAACATTGGCAAATCAGGTATCAGTTAAAGGACTTGTATCCAATATACACAAGGAATTTTCAAGACTCAATAATAAGAAAACAACCAACCTAGTTAAAAAAAGGGGCTAAAGATTTGAACAGACAGTTGCCAAAGTAGATATACTTATGGCAAAAAAGGACATGAAGAGTTTTTCAACACTAGTCGCTAGGGAAATGAAAATTAAAACCACAAGGAAGTACTTGGACAAGCTTGTTGGAATTGTGAAAATAACAACACTGACCATATCAAGTGTTGGCAAGGATGGGGAAGAAGCAGAAATTTCACACACTGCTGAAGGGAATATAAAATATAAAACTCTGGACAATAGTGGCAGCTTTTTAAAGAGTTAAACACATACCTCCCATATAATCCAGACATTTGACTTTCAGGTTTTTATTCAAGAGAAAAAAAGAAAATGTCCACACAAAAACTAATGTTTACAGAAGCTTTATCTATAATAGTCCCAAACTGGAAACAGCCCAATGTCCATCAACAGATACATAAGTCAACAAAACATGGTATATCCATAGAATGGAATAATACTCACAAATAAAAAGAACTGAACTGTTGATATTCAGTAAAACATGGATGAATCTCAAAATCATTACGCCAAGGGCAAGAAGGGAGACCAAAAAGTACATATTGCATATGCTTCCATTTGTTTAAAATTCTAGAAATTAAAGTATAGCAACAGAAAGGAGATTAGTGCCCACCTGCATAAGGAGAAGTCAGAGAAAAGTGGGCAGGAGAGATTTCACAGGGGTATAAGGAAGTTTTTGGGAATAACTATATGCTCACAGACATATTTTTTGTCTTGGTCATTTCACAAGTGTATACAGTATTTGAGAATGTGAAACTGTACACTTTATGTGAAATGTATTTCAGCTATAACTCAATAAAGCTATTAAAATAGCACTGAAATATATTAAAATATGTTTATTCTCACTTATTATAAGAGAACTGCAAGTTTAAACTATATTGAGATACAAGTGATCATGTCTCATCAATCAGACAAAAAATTTAAAAATATAACATATTCTATTTGGGAGGCTGTGGGTCAAAAATCATTCTAATATGTAGCCAGTAGAAATTCAATATACATATATTGAATATAAATCTATAAATTTGGCAATATCAAACAAAACCACATGTATGGCTATCTTTTGATCAGATAATAGAAAAATACATGTCTACTATGTTATTCGTTATAGCATCAACTGTAATTGCAAATACTGAACCAAACTGAATGCCCAAAGGTAGGACAGCTGTTGCATTAACTGCGATTCATGCACGCAGGAGCATACTATACTGATGCGTGAATGTCCCCTAGTTTATAACGAATGGAAAAAGCAAAGTGTAAGAAAGAAAAAAAAACAAAACACTGAGCTATATATGTGTCTGCTCATCTGTGCAAAAACAAATATTGAGAGGATCTGTCAGAGCCTGACGAATGAGATCACCTGCCTACCAGGGCTGCAGAGGGAGAAGAAAGGACAGAAGGAGTGGAGGTGGGACTCTGCTTCTCTGAATACACCTTTTAGTGGTCTCCTTTTTGAATCCATGTGAATGTTCTTTTACTCAAAAAATAAAGAATAAAATCAGTGACGGTGGGGAACGCGATTCTAAAATGAAAAGCCAACAGGAAAAAAAAATATCTCACAGGACTTGAGCTCCTTCAACAAGAAGATGACTTCTGTGCATTTTGGTCTGGCTGTCTCCACCTGCTAAGAGGGGCCTTTGGGAGAAACAATCGTGAAGACACCATCCAGCCCCTCCTTCCCCCTGCTATACACAAGTTCTTGGTGGCTGCTCGGGCTGTGACCAGACGAGTACATTAATTCTATGAGGGAGATCCCCAAGCTGCATGTTGGCCATACACCTAAACCACAGCCCCAGCCACCTGATTCTTCTATTTTTTCAAATTAATTTTAAATCTCAGAGGGAAAGGAGGTGTTATTTATTGGCTTCTAATCTCTTCCAAATAAAAAATGTTACAAATTTCTCAGGTTTTTTTTTTTACAAGTTTACATTAAGAATTTATTCCTACTGAACAACTAGGAAAAGAATTCCTAGCTGTTCATAATAAATAGCATCATAATTTTAGTCTCATAAATAATCTTCCTTAAAATTCCTAAGGAAAGCTATATACGCATGCCATTCCTAATTCAGGCTTTGTTAGTCAAAATTTGTGATAGTTCCAACAGGGGGTACATTTATGGTCACTTTTATTTGTTCTAAAATAAACAATCTTTTTAAAATTACTCTAGGATTTAAGCTTTTTTAAAGATTTATTTATTTTATTGTGAGAGAGAGAGCAAGAGGGCAGAGGGAGAGGGAGCATCTCAAGTGAACGCCATGCTTAGCATGGAGCCCGATGCAGGTCTCTGTTTCACAACCGGGACCCTGAGATCATGACCTGAGCTGAAACCAAAACACGAAATTCAGGTGCCCTCAAATTTAAGCTTTTAATGTAGCAAGGAAAACCATATCTATATGTGAGTAAAAAAGAAAAAAACAGAAATAAAGCCTGAAAAAAAAAGACCCTGAAATCTTTGTGAGACATCTACAAAATACAGTGACAAATTAAGAACAATTTCTTTTTTCTTTTATTTTTTTTTAAAGATTTTATTTATTTGACAGAGAGAAACACAGCGAGAGAGGGAACACAAGCAGGGGGAGTGAGAGAGGGAGAAGCAGGCCTCCTGCCGAGCAGGGAGCCTGATGTGGGACTCGATCCCGGGTCTCCAGGATCATGACCTGAGGCGAAGGCTGTCGCTTAACTAACTGAGCCACCCAGGCGCCCCTTAAGAACAATTTCAATTAAACTTTATTGAGATTAATAAATGTTCTTATCCAGTTAGCTAAATAAATGTCTTTTTAAAATAAATATAGTTTGTAATAACATGATATATGTGGGGAGCCGGGAACCTAGCGGTGTCAACAGTTGAGGTGTAGCTTCTGGACTCACTAGCTCAGATGTTCGTGGCCGGGCAGGTTAGAGTTAAGGAGCGAAACTCCTGGTACCCGCCTATTCGGGCTCCCAAAGAGCAACGATAGCGCATGCACATAGGCTAGAGGCAGCAGTAGTCACGTAGGCAGCTGTAGTCACTTAGGCAATTTTACTATTATGGGGTCTTAATCTTAGGGGCTTGAGGCACCTCCCTTGTTTACCTCCTCAAAGAATTAGTGAAGTAGTGTAGGATAAACAAAGAGAATCAGTGTCATGGGACTTGGGCATGATGGGGGTGTGCATTGAAATCATGATATTAAGGAAAATATGTAACTTTGTTAATGTCACCAACTCCTTGTTCGACTGAACACTATAAAAAGCTTTGTAACCCTAAATAAAATCGGCATTGCTTGGACATCGTCCACCTTGTCCCTCCTGTCCCCATATCTTTTTCTTCATCTTGTCTTTGTCTTTGTTTTCCCATCTCCTTGCCCTCAGGTTCAGCCTCTGCTCTCGCGCAGGCCGCGACACATAGAGGCTACATTTAGTCTATTTTTAAAAATAAATGTAACTATTTAAATAAATTTTTAATAACCTTCCAATTCTCACTACCTAAATAAAATGGCTATTACTGTAAAGATGGGAGATGTTGGTGAAGAGTCCCTCTTGAGATGGAGCTGGAAGAGACAAAGCTTTTGTATACATGGGCTGCATTTCCTATAGCTTCTCTGCCTCTCTCTGTGCATCTGCTCCATTTTCTTCTTGGCCTCAACATCACTACTCAGAACTTCAGCTTGCATTACGGCTCATTGTGGCTGCCCAGCCAAACTTCATCTTAGTAACTTCCGTTTTTCCAGCTTCTGCTCTGATTCAGTCTCTAGGTTTCCCAGTTCCAAATTCCCAAGATCGGGAAGGAGGGGCGGTGCACTATAGCACAACCAGGGACTCGAGAGTCAAAAAGATACAATTTCGAACCCTCGCACCTCCACTTACTAGCCGTGTCACCTTAAACTCTTTGTATCTCCGAGTAAAATGGGTTTGCTGCCTTTGGATCAGGTGTCCACTCTAGACGCAATGTACATGGCAGAGAAGGAGAATGATCCTATGCAGAGAACGTGGCGGGTCACTACCAGAAGCTGTGGGCTGGGCATATTCTCCCATATGGGACTTGAGAGAAGAATAAGCAATAACAGATACCTAGTATATGCTGCCATCTATGAATCCCTGGGATCCAATAATTTAAAAAACACAAAAGGAGAGCTAGTGAGTGACACAAAAGGTGAAAGTCAGCATTCCATCAGAAAAAGCACTGAATTAGGAGTCAGAAGGTCTAGAATTAAGTTCCAGCTCAGTCACATATAAACTACACCATACTGGTTAAATGGCGTAACATCTTGAACCTCAGTTTCTCCCTTTAAGATGCAGATAATCACAACCACATGAGATTCTTCTGAGGATGAACTAAAAGGATATATACCAAAACCAGTTTAACTATAACGCTTTAAATAAAGTATTGCTATATTCTATTAGTTCATAAGCTCTCCACCAGACTTAAATTTATTTCACCACATTTCATTGCTAAAGTGAATTTTGACTATAGTAAAACTCAAGAAGCTAAATATATAAACTGCTTAAAACAAAGAGTTTTGCAAACTCAGTTCCTGAAGAATCTAATAAACCTAAAAGCCTCACATACTGTGTGAAACAGTGTCACCAATGTCTCTGTCAATAAGAGGTCTCTTGACCATCATATCACACTGACACTGATTTAAAGCAGCGTGTTCTCATGAGAAGAAATGCAGAATTCTGTAAAGATGTATCTACAAAGAAGTACTTAACAGAATAGAAACTTCCTTTTCAATCTGAAACAAGGTCACCGCATACTTCTGTCCCCTCTTCAAGCCCTCCGTCATGCTTCTTAGAGGGAGGCTCATGTCAGCATGCTCACTGGGGCTAAGGAATGCTTACAATAAACGGGAAACTTTGCTCTCCATCTAAAATGGTTTCAGATGCTCAAGCAGAGTGCAGAAAAGAGAACAGATGGGTCCCCACCACCACCACCATTGATACTTAAGAGTGCTATTTTTAAGAACAAAATTATATTCAGAGTTTGTGGGCACTTTCCAAAGTGTAGGGATAACTTTTCTCAAGATGACACAAATGTCTGCATTAATGAAAAACTGAATACTTTTTACATCACCTAACAAAAACGAGTATAAATTTTTGATGGTGCCTTCTAGGAATTTATCCATAATTTTCAACTTCAAATTCCATGGTACTAGTTGCAAGAAAAACAAACTATTCTGTTCCCATTAATTACTTAGAAAATAGTTAAACTGAAACTTTAAAAAATATATTATAAATATATGTTCACCTCGTAACAACAAACTGTAGAAGGAATGACTACAGTTTATGGGTGTGATAAACTCTCATGATGAATTGGAACCTTCTCTACCAAATGAGGTGACTCTCCTCAGTAGTAATTTCCAACACTGCTACTATTCAAAACCACTGATTAGTCATAATAGAGCAAGCTAAGGAACAATTAACTTCCCAAGAACTTGAAATGTTTCTCATTATAATCACGTAGCACCCCTTTAAAAAGCAAAAGCAAAATCAAAGAATCAGACATCAAAAGACCATTAGGTCTTTCAATATAGACCATTTCCAGACCTACTTTACTCCACATCAAACTTCCTTCAGGGTGTTTTCATTGTTCACTAAGAATAGAGATATATGGTTCAAATTACGGAAAGTTTCTTCAAAGTTCCTTGACATTTGTGTATTCCACACCTAAAATGAATAAATGTTCTATCAAGTAATAAAAAACTAGAAGATCCAAATTTTTTAAAAGTCCCCAATTTTTAAATTCTTTGTTAAATTTCCTGACCTCAAACTTCAGGGACTATACATTAGTAAGGAATAAAGGAAATAAAAGCATGTTTTTCTTCGGGATGGAAATGTTTGATTTTAACTTATTTATTGTTCATTATAATCTGACAAGTCTTTCCTCCAGAAAACCAGGTCTGTTTGCTTTACTTCTGACCTCATGCTTGGATGCTAGCACATTACCACATTCACGTCTTGAAACATTTTATTCCTTCTGGCAAGGAAATTCTCTCTTCTCCACCAGATCATTTTGTGTTCTTCAAAACCTAGTTTTATTGTAGAGAGGTATTCAGAAGAGTTAAGTCTTCCTCCAGTGTTGGTTTCATCACACACCACATTGCTACCAATTCTCCAACCATTTGCCATTCCCTACAGGAGAAAGTACATTCTTCCGCCCTCACCTTTGGGGGGAGTTAGGGTCTTTCTCAGTCTGGACCACCAGGCTCCTGCATTCCTGATCCAAGTGGGCTCCTTTTCTCTGGTTCCTTCACATGCACTCTCCCCATCCCTCTCATCTTCCAACTTCTTAGATGACTTTTATCATATATAAGAATAACTGTATCAGGTATGTAAGCCACCATGTGGATCACCAATAGAAACCTATTATGAAGATTAACTCCAATTGAGAGTTAGCTTATATGAATTTATTACTGGTAAGACTTACATTCTGAGTCTCCATGAAGAAGTAACTGTGAGAAGTTTATCATCATTAAGGATGTTTTCCAGTGTTTCAGATGTGTTATTTAATTTTGCTTTCTTCCTTTATACTTTCAACAAACAGGCTTAAGTTCATGTGAAATTAATTGAGCTTAAAGAAACATCCTTTTCAACATGGGTGATGATCTCTATCTTGTCTCAATTATTCCCCATTTGCAAGACTTGATTTCTTATCACTAGCATTGGCACTATTTTTCTGATTTGCAAAAATACAATAAAAGTTTCAAACGACCATATAAAGGAGCTGCTATAGCAAAGAGAGAAAACATTCACATACTGCCCAGTGGCCAACAGGTGTAAAAACCTAACAATTCTATTGTGACTCTTTTGGCATCAAAGTGGTGATGGTCTTAATTTATTGTTTTTTTATAACAATGATTATACACGGATGGATATGGAGGGTAAAAATCTATAAGAGTACTTTTAGCACCAATTAGCAGAGGAAAAATTTGTTTGCAAAGCCTTGCAAAGGAGATAATGATAAAACTATCCCAAAGTAGGGAAGGGCAACCTACCCAACTTAACTGCCCACTCTAATGTGATATAAATACGCCTTATGAACACCCAGCTCTCCTTGTTATAATTCTATGGTTATCAGACAATACTTTAATCAGTGTTTTAGATTCTAGAAGAGACTAGTTACCAAATGCCAAGAACACCTTTACATAATTCTCAGTGGGAATTCTCTTTGTGGGCTACAGCAGCGGCTGAAATTAGGCTGACAAGGAAATATGTGTGTCAAGGGTGACAAGGAAATACTTGCCAGAGTATCATTTTGAAAACCCAGTAACAAAAGCCAAGTACAAAAACAAATACCTTTCCCAGCAACTCCACTCCTAGGTATACACCGAAAGAACTGAACAATTACCTGTGGGATGAAGGTTCATGGTAGCACTATTCACAATAGCCTAAAGATAGAAATCCAAATGTCCACCAACGGTTGAACGGATAAAAAAAAGGATGGTATATACACACAATAAAATATTAACCAGCCATGAAAAGGAATGAAGTAATGATATACATTACAACATGGAACAACCTGGAAAATATTATGTAAGTGAAAGAAGCCAGATACAAAGGTAACATGTTACGGAATTCTATTCGTATGAAATATTCAGAATTCCAGAGATGGAAAGCAGATTGGCGGTTGTGAGGATCTGGGAAGAGGTGGAGACTGGGGGCAAAGTTGTTAAATGAGTACAGAGTTTTACGTGGGGTGATGCAAACGTTTTGTAACCCAATACAGATGCCGGTTGCACTATATTGTGAATGTAATAAGTGCTATAAAGAAATTAAGGAAATACATGGTCTGAGACTAAGATGTATATGGGTAAGTCACTGCCATAAGAACGGTATGGAAGAATGGTTTCTAAAGCTACGATCTTGGATTGAATTGTCTATGGAGAGGATCCAGAGAGAGTAGAGCATGGAATAACCATGCAATTAAGACTGCGTGGAAGGAAGAAAATCAGGAGGACATGTCCCAAAAACTGAAGAAGAGAATGTCGTAGTGAAGGGAGACTGAACAAAACCCAGATCGACGGTCACTGTGACCTTCAGAGAAGTTTTGGTAACAGGATCAAAGAAGACAGATGGGACTGGGCTGAAGAAAGGAAGTGGAAGATGGGAACACAGAGGAAATCTGCAAAATAACTGCAGAAACCTGCCTATGAAAGCAGAGAGGGGAAAAGATCACAGATGGGGGGACTGATGGTGAGAAAAGGTATTTTATGGTGGATACCTACTCTTCTCTACAAGTTAAAAGGACCAAGGCAGTTGAGAGATCATAAAGGGGTCTTAAATTAGTCTGCACAATGGAGAAACAGGCAATAATCGGGAAAGGAGGCAGGGAATGCATGGGAGGATGAGTGTCAAGGATGACCTTGTAAGTTCACAGAACACAGGAAATTAAGGGTCTAAAGTAAGGACGTTAAGGCTAGTATAAACCAGTTGAGTTTGGAGGTGCAAAAATACAAATAGCACCTATTTTACATGTAATTAGTGATGAGTAGCAAGTGAGGAGGAGGAGATGAAAAAGTGATAACAAAGGCTTTCCTAGATGCTCCAAAAACAAATAGTATAGGGAATAAAAAAATTTAAAAAATTTAAAAATTAAAAAATAAATCAATACAGATAAAAACTCAGAAGGACATGACTGTGGTCTATTATTGTATTAATAAAGCATGTATCCATGGTGTGAAAAATTAAAGAATACTCATGGCAACAGAGAATATGATGATTTTCTGGAGTTAGAAAAAAACATTTGGGAGATCTGAGTCAGCCTTTGATTCACTTATTAATTTTGCAGAAAGCTAACAGTGTTAGACTGCTCTGGAGGTCATACAGCTCCACATGGCTTACTATCCTCCTGAAAAAGAGGCAAAAGACCACAAAGCAAGCTGGAGACCAAGGAGTTTTTTAAAAATCAAGTTTCAAGGTCATGGGAAGGTCACTGTGTATTTAGATATTGAATTGAATCTATAATTGAATCTATAGTAAATCACAATAATTGATTCCAAAGATGACAATTCTGACTTCCCATAAAATTTCTTCATTATGCAATGATAAAAAGGATGGGAGAGTACATATTACATTTCAAAAAGAATTCTATTCAAATATAAGTTAAGAACGGTTTTAGTCTCCATATACAAAATGGCATCTGGCTAACAAACATCTCCTGAATCCTGCAAGTACTCACTGAAATATCTAGGAAGAGAAAGAGGGGGAAAAAGAAGGGGGGATTCTAATAACAACAAGAATTGACATAAACAACCCAATGAACAAAGCTGGGAGGAATCACCCATAAGTACAATGTGAATGGAAATGGACTGATAAAAAATACCTAAACAGGTCCATCTGGGAGCAAATGTAAATTGGTCTTAGGAAATAGAGCCAAAGAAAAATGAGGTAGAAAGACACCCTCTTCCTCCCTGAGGTAAAAGATTCTGTGTCTAAACAAATTTTTAAAAAATTGGTAGCTGGAATTCTTCCACACAACAGAAAACATCAGAGTAATATCCACAGACGTTTTATGTACATCCATTCAGAGACAGGAAGCCCCAGAAAACATCTGGATTGAGAATAAAGAATGAATGATGGTATACTGTATGCAGGGAGCTATAATTTCCACAATTAAACTAATATATATAGAAACAAAAATAGGAAGAAACTTGAGCTCGATATGTACTCAGAACTATAGGACTTGCATTCGTTCAGAAGAACAGAGACTCACCACACACCTTATGAAAAAGTATCCCACCAGTAAAGCAGAATTTCTATAGGTCATACTTTGCTAGAAACTTCAAACTTCACTGGCAGCTGACAGAGAGTGTTTCTAGCTAGCAGCAGCTCTCCAGCAGAATAGAAACATTGTACAAGTAAACATGGAGCAGAGAGACAGGATAATCCATCCCCAAATTACATGGTATACTAATGCTAGATGGTATCTGCAAAAATGCACACAGAGAAGTTCAGTGTTTGAGAAATAAATAAAACAAGACAGCACAAAATTTACCTTGTTCAAGATTAAGTAATAAGGTATGAAAACACCAACTGGAGTCTGAAAGCTACTGCACAACCTGGGAATAGAAACATTTCAAATACACGGAAGACTCACTTGTCAAAATGGTCTCCTCAGGAATCCAGAAGAAAGTATCAGGAACACTGTGAGAGTCTGAATGACAAAGACAGTATCTATGAAATAGAGGGCTAAGTCTTAAGAATGATCTAAGATAAAAAGAATACAATTAACATTTAAAGCTAAGAAGTGATCAGGATAAATAAGAACATAAAGAAAAATTTAGATCAGAAGAAACACTCATCAGGGAAGTGGAAAAGAAGAGAAGCACAGGTGCAGAATGTCAAATCAGTGATTTATAAATCATCTTAAACATACATTCAGAAGATAAAACAGATAAAAATATAAGAAAATTTGAAATATGAAAGAATAAGACAGAAATGGACATAGGAGGATGCTAATATATTTATATATGTTCATATATGCTAAATATATGCTAATATAGTTATACCAATGTATTTAGTATATATTGTATGTAAATATATAAATACATTTATACTAATAGAATCAGCATATATAATGTATATTATATATAAATGATACTAAATATATGTTTATATGTTTATATATGCTAAATATATATTATATGCTAAACATATATTTATATTTATTATATATTATGTATATTGTATATATGTATATTACATATATGTATATTACACACATATATATGTATATGTGGTGTGTATGTATATATATATATATATATATATACACACACACACACACTTCTTTCTTCCCAAAGAAGAAAAACAAGTCCAGATTAGAGGGGGTCAACCCAGATGATGTCACAGGAGGCCCCTCCTCCTACAGACACAAGGAATGTATAGCTGCATGTACAGTAATTAACTCTGAAAGAAATCCAGAAACTAGCTCAGTAACTCCTATGTTTACCTGGCTCTGATAGAGAATGGGGCCTACATTTACAAGTTCCATAGGGCTATGCAAACAAAGAAGTAATTCTTAATGTCTGCAAGAATAAATTCATCAGTATACAATAGAGATGCATCAAATTGGGTAGGAAAGGCTGAAACACACACACACTCTTACCATAAACACCACCCCCAGTACAGTGCCATATAATAGGGAAGAAACTCCCAACTCTTAGCTTCTCCCTGAAGAGCAGAGTTTGGACCCTAGAGATACATAAAAAATAAGGAGAAAACACATACTGCTATAGAAAATCATCAAATTACATAAAAAGAGAGCAAGAAAGGAATAAAGGAATTATGAAACAACCAGAAAACAATTAAAATGGCAACAGTAAATCCACAAACTACCAATGATTATTTTAAATATAAATGGATTAAATACTCCAATATAAAGACATGGAATGGCTAAGTGGGTAAAACAAAACCCAAATACCTGATGTCTACAAAATCTCACTTCAGCTTTAGGCACATATAGACTAAAAATGAAGGGATGGAAAAAGTTATTGAGCAGGGATAGATGCAGACATCTATCATGCAAAACAGACTGTAAGCCAAAGACTGTAACAAGAGACAAAGAAGGTCCTTATATATGATAAAAGGGTCAATTCATCAAGAGGATATAACATTAGTAAATATTTATGCACCCAATAAAGGGAAGAAAGGAATATATGAAGCAAATATTAACTGGAAGGGGGAAATAAAAAGTGGTACAGTATTAGCAAGGATACCAATAACCCATTTTCAACAATGGATACATCATGCGGAGAGAAAAACAATGAGGAAACACTGGACTTCAGCTACACTTTACATCAGATGGACCTACAAACATGTACAGACTATTCCATCTAATAGCAGGAGAGTATGCATTCTTCTCAAGTACACATGAAACATTCTCCAGGATAGATGTTAAGCCACAAAACAAGTCTTAATAAATTTAAGATTAAAATCATATGAAGCATCTTTCCAACCACAACAGTATGAAACTAGAAAACAATTACAAGAAGAAATCTGGGAAATTCACGCATATGTGGAGATTAACTAACATGCTACTGAATAATCAATGGATCAAAGAAGAAATCAAGAGAAATTACAAAACTATCTTGAGACAAATGAAAATGGAAACACAAAAAACAAAATTATGGGATACAGCAGCAGATATAAGAGGATAAGTTGATAGTGATACACACCTACATTAAAAAAAAAAGAAAGATCTCACCTCAAAAGTCCTAAATTTACATGAAAATGTGTTCAACATCAGTAAACATTCGGGAAATGTGAATCAAAACCACAATGGAATATCACCACAAACCTGTTACAAAAGATATTATCAAAAAGATAAGAGATAGCAAGTGTTGATGAGGGTGCAGAAAAAGGAAATCCTTGGGCACTGCTGGTAGGAAGGTAAACTGGGGCAGCCACTGTGGAAACCAGTATTGAGGTTCCTCAAGAAGTTAAAAATAGAACTACCATATGATCCAGCAATCCCACTTCTAGAAATGCAACCAAAGTAAACAGAACCATTACCTTGAAGAGTTATCTATATTTTCATGTTCCCTGTAGCATTATTCACAAGAGCCAAAGCATAGAAACAAATGAAGTGTCTATCTGTGGATGAATGGATCAAGAAAATGTAGTGTACATTATTATCTATTAAAAATGAGGGGAATTCTGTCATCTCCAACAACGTGAATGAACCTGGAGGACATTGTGCTATGTGAAATAGGCCAAGCAGAAAAGGACAAAATACTGCATATCACTTACACATGGAATCTTTAAAAGAAAGAAAGGAAGAAAAGAAGGAAGG
>PITA01001648.1:0-106004 GCA_004023965.1 Spilogale gracilis | reverse complement strand
ATAAATTTTCTTTTTTAAAGAATTTTTATTCATTTATTTGGCAGAGAGAGAGTGTGTACACAAGCAGGGGGAGTGGCAGGCAGAGGGAGAAGGAGAAGCAGGCTCCTGGCTGAACAAGGAGTCAGATGTGGGACTTAATCCCAGGACCCTGGGATCATGACCTGAGCCGAATCCAGTTGCCCAACTGACTGAGCCACCCAGCTGTCCCAGAATGTAAATTCTTTTTTTTTTTTTTTTTTTTTCAGAATGTAAATTCTTAAAAATCATTTCAAGGGACTCCTGGATGGTGCAGTTGGTTAAGTGCCTGACTCTTTGTTTCAGGCTCTTGATTCGTGATATCAGGGTGCTGAGATGAAGCCCTGGGGCAGGCTACGCACTCAGCGTGAAGTCTCTTTGGGATTCTCTCTCCCTCTCCCTCTGTACCTCCCACTTGTGTGCACAAGTACTCTCTCACTCTCTTTCTCTCTCAAATAAATAAACAAATCTTTAAAATAAATAAACATCATTTTAAGAAGTCATGATAATTGTAACAAAACAAAATTTGTGGTATATTATAATATCTATCTGTGATTTTTAAAACTTAAATAACTCTTAGGAAATTAGGAATGAACAGGGAATTCCCTAACCTGATGTAACTGGACTATTAAAAACCTTCAACCAGGGGCTCCTGCGTGGCTCAGTCAGTTGGGCACCTGCCTTCAGCTCAGGTCATGATCTCAGTGTTACGAGACTGAGCCCTATGGCAGGCTACATGCTGAGCACGGAACCTGCTTGAGATTCCCCCTCTCCTTCTCTCTCTCTGCCTCATCCCTGCCCCCTCGCAAATACACGCATGTTCTCTCTCTCTCTAAAAAGAAAAAAAATACTTCTGTCAGCTAGATTCTTCAGTCAGAAAATATAATTTTAAAAAATACAAAATGGTAGCATAAACTATATGTAAGAATAAATTTAACAAAAATATGTAAAATATATGTGGAGAAAATTGTAAACATTTAAAGCCATTAAAATAGGGGCATGTGGGTGGCTCAATCAGTTAGGTCTCTGATTTTGGCTCTGGTCATGATCCCAGGATCAACCCCTGTGTCCCGCTCCGTGCTCAGTGGGGAGTCTCTTTGAGGATTCTCTCTCTTTCTCTCCCTCTGCCTCTCCTCCCTCCCCCTGCTCATGTGCAATCTCTCTCTCTCTCTCTCTCTCTCTCTCTTTCTCTCAAATATATAAATAAATCTTAAAACCTATTAAAATAGACTAATGGAGAAATATATAATTTATGGAAGAAATAAACTAGTAAAATTTTTAATTCTACTTAATTTACAAAAACAATGCAAATATGATAAAATAACAACAGAATTTTAGTAAATCTGACATATTTTCATGGAATAATACATCATGAATTGTATCTTACAATTTGCAAACTGAATTCATCATTAAACTTAACTATTCTTGGTTAAAACTAATACCACATGTTCCTTATTAAGTATCATAAATTATAGGTTACTTTAGATTGTAGTGGAACAGTTTTTATAATTAATCTTCCAAGAAAACTTTTTAAAGGTACAAATTTGTTTTCTAAACAGAATAAGTTTTCTATCAGGGAAAAGATGTTTTCATTCACTTACTATGCACAGAAATTTTAGCTTCTTTCTATACAGCTCCTTAATTCACTTTTTTTCCATATTAAAGTATATATCAGTAGTAATTCCTTGAGTTATTTTTTTACCATCCTTACAAACAAAATGACCAAGCTACAATCCCTCACTTGGGCAATATTTAAAACTGAATTTAGAATTATACGATTCAGCTACACTTTAAAATTCCTCCTGCACAAGACTGATTGAACCTAGCTCTCCCTTTCTACCAAAATTCAAAATTCAAGCTCCTGGGTAAAATGGAAGGTTATCTGCTTTTAATGGAACTTCATCCAAAGTTTTACTATAAGCCATGTTCCATTAAAAAACAAACCTAAGCAAAATGTAGTCCACTCCCTCTTTGAATCATCACAAGATTATTTAGTATTCTATTTGTCTTCTTTTAAGATTATTTTCTAGCAAATAAAAGTACAAAAACATTGTCATTATAACATTGCAGTTTTATCATCTATACTCTAAGGCATTCCTATTTGAAGATTAATCCCCATTTCTACTAATATTATAAATGTTGATTTATAACAACAAACAACCAAAAGATAAATGAGGGATATTTATAAGAACCTTACAGGAAAGCTTTTCCACTCACATTTAAAAATATAACTTCTTTAAAAAACTTCTTTAAAAATATAACTTTAGGGGTAAATAATGTTTTCCACTGTAGTGGGAGATTATAAATACTGTGTATATTAAGCAAGAGAAGACTCTTTTCTAAAATGTGTTGGAAAAATAACACCCCAAAAATATTCGTAAATCTCCACATTTTAAACAAAACTATAAAGTCAGATAAAAGAAGAGGTGCTTGGGGCGCCTGGGTGGCTCAGTTGGTTAAGCGACTGCCTTCAGCTCAGGTCACGATACTGGAGACCCGGGATCAAGTCCCACATCAGGCTCCCTGCTCAGCAGGAAGCCTGCTTCTCCCTCTCTCACTCCCCCTGCTTGTGTTCCCTCTCTGGCTGTGTTTCTCTGTCAAATAAATAAAATCTTAAAAAAAAAAAAAAAAAAGAAGAGGGGCTACTAATTTTTATATAAATAATTTTATAGAATGACTTTCAGTAAACCAAATGGTAAACATTTTCGGACTATCACTAACATTGAGAGTTGGCTTCAAAGCAAAAAAATAATAATAAAATAAATGTATATAATTCAAAAACATTCTGAATTACTGTAGAAAACAAGAATTTTTTTCTAATAATTTTATGTGTAAATGGAATTGTACTTGAAAAAGCAGTGCTATCTGAAAATGATTATATATTTAAAAAAAAAACAGCTATTGATAACAGAAATCTTTAGTGCAGGCAAGAATATTTTAAAAATCAATAATATAACAAAATAAGTCCTTAAGAAATTGTCATATATTTTCCTTACTTGTAATACTTGCTCAATTAGTTTAGCATCACCTATTCACCAACTCGCATGTCCGTGAATCAGATCACTTGTGTCTTTGATCCTCCAAAATGAAGTTGATTTATATAATGACTGTGTTCTTAGCATAAGAGGTTCAGAACTGCACCAGAGTGAAGTAAAGGTGAGGCAAGGCCTCCAATAACTTCTTCCTTTTCATCCCCAACCAACCTGAATCCCCACTAACTCCACTTGGTTCTTTGATAATGCCATTAAGTAGTCTAAAAGACTATCCGCTCCATATATACATCTAACTTGGCACAATATAAAAATATGGATGAGGGTATATACCCAATATAAACGTGTATACATGTCTACCAAAAGAAACATAACAGGAATGCTCATTGCAGCATTATTAATAATATCCCCAAGTTAGAAACTGACAATAGAATGAATAAATACATTGTGGTATGTTCATTTTGAAATATTATTCAACAAATGAGAATAAAATACAATTCTGTTTAATAGTATGGTCTCACAAACCTAAAGGTCGAGCAAATGAAGCTCATTTCTGTCCAGCTGAATCCAGAGTACTGGAGGATGAGCTGTGTGACTACAGAGTAAGAAGAGGGTGGGAGAATGGCAGACAGGACTTTCGGGGGCATTAATATGACCCAGATCCTATTCACTGCATCATGGACTCCATCAAGAAGCCTGCTCATGAGCCACTGGGAAGGTCCTACGCACAGGCCAGTTCCCTATGTGAGCTCCCAGTGGCAGCAGTTAGAGCAAACTTTAGCAAATGGCTAGTGCAAATGCATAAAAGGCCAGCCTAAATCCGAGGGCCAGGAAGAGAGCACAAACTTGGGCTTTAGTGCCATTTCTGTAAAAACAGCAGAGTCTGTGGACACTTAGCCAGATAATTTGCAAGATCAAGAAAAGGCATAAAAGCTTAAGAATTCCACCACAAGAGAGAAGAAGTAGCATGGAGCAGGTATAGTCTAGAAACTCTGAGAAAGCCTCAAAAAAACTACAGGGCCAAAGGAAGGTATTTCTCTCCTGACGGCAATTAGTAAAGACCTCTGGTAGGTGACTGTTAGGTCAAATGTGAAGATGGCAACACAAAACTTGAAGGAATATGAAAAATCAAGGAAACATGACACCACCAAAGACATGGAGATCTGTGAGGTACATGATAAAGGATACAAAATATATTTTTTAAGGGTACTCAGAAACACAAAAAGACAATTCAATGCAATCAATAATACATGAACAAAATAAGAAGTTTAACAAAGAGACAGAACCAAAAAAAAAGTCTGGAGTTGAAGAATACAATGAATGGAATGAAGAATGCAATAGAGAGTGATCATGAAAAAGAACCAACAGCCTCCAGAGCAATATGGACCAGGCTGAAAAAAAATCTATGAGACCAGAAGACAGGAACTTTGACATTACTCAGTCAGAAGAGGAAAAAAATAATGAAAAATGATGAATAAAACTTACATGAACTATGGGATACCATCAAAAGAACCAATTTGTGAATTATTGGGAGTTTCAGAAGAAGACAGGGAGAAGAGAGTAGGAAGTTTATTTAAAGAAATAATGGCTGAATTATGGGAAACAGTATGGAGGACCCTCAAAAAATTAAAAACAGAACTATCATATGCTCCAGCAATACTATATATGGGAATATACACAAAGGAAATGAAAACACCAACTCAACAAGATTTCTATACCCCTATATTCACAGTAGCATTATTTACAACAGCCAAGGCATGGAAATCCACTGACAGATGGATAAAGAAGTTGTGATATGTATATAAAACACACACACAAACACACTGAATATTACTCAGCCATAAGAAGAAGGCAATCCTGTCATCTGCAACAACCTGGAGTGACCTTGAGGGCATCATGCTAAGTAAAATAAGTCAGACTAAGAAAGATAAATACTGAATGATATCCTTTATATAAGGAAACTTAAAAAAAAAAAAAAAGCCCAATGCACAGAAAAAGAGTAAAATGGTGAAAACCAGTTTGTTAAAGAGTACAAACGTCCAGTTATTCATTGAAAAAGTTCTTGGGCTCTAATGTATACGGCATGGTAGTTAGAGTTAACAATACTGTATTACAGGCTTGAGAATTGCTAAGAAAGTAGATCTTAATTGTTCTCACCACGAAAAAGAAATGGTAATTTTGTAAGCTGATAGAGGTGTTAGCTAAGGCTATAGTGGGTCATCGTTTCACAATATACAAGTGCATCAAATCAACACACTGTACACCTTAAGCTTAATGTTCTATGTCAATTGTACCTCAATAAAGCTGGTAAAAAATTTTAATAATAAAATATGAACATCTTTAAATGTGTATCTCCTGAGATCACGAGACAGTATTTTCAAATACAGTCTTTTTATTTCATGTTTCCATTTCCTCAACAATCTATGCAACTCCTACATGGAATAAAAATATAAAGCAGGGGGGCTTTTCCTTCAGTGTATCTCTTGGAATTTATCTGTGGAAGTTCACTCTGACTCTGAATTTTTAAAAAGGTGCTGATATGAAACTGAAGAGTTTGAGAGAAGCTGCCTTCATACTCTATCCCAGCCTCACCACCTAAAATCTGCTGCCTTTCCCATGGATGGTTACTGCGTCCTCATCTTCCTTATATCCCTGCTTCCAATTTCTTATTACTCATACATTTGATATTTTCACTCCTGTCAAGATAATCTCCCTAAAGTACAGGTCAGGCATGAGATTCACCTACCTTGAAATATTAGGATATTTTGGTGTTAGGAAAGTCAGACATGTGGTCTTTTGACGCCCACTCAGCCACTTAAGAACAGGCCTGGGGCTTGAAACACCTCTCAACAGGTAAAGAGCCCACAAAGCCTGTGCTGGGCTTATCACCCTGTGGGGGAGGATTTCTCCCTGTTTCAGGTCAAAGAATGCTCTTTGTCTTTGCTTGAAGTGTGTGCATCATCTGGCACCTGGCCAACCTCACTGTTCGATCCGTCCTTTGCAGGGGGAGGACAGTCTATTTACTGCAGCACAGGAGAGGTAGGCAAATTCCCTGTGACAGCCATCAGGAGAGAACCACTGCCCACAGGGGACTGAGCCCACTACTGAAGCTAATCTTGCTCTGTCTCTTCTCTATGTCAGTAAACTGTTGTTCCAGTCAATGCTTGGTGTGTTGTGTTCTTGATGACTCCAATACTAAGATGCAGTAGGCACAAATGTTTGGACTTCTGTTCCTGGTGGTTGGCACTGTGATGATCTCTGCTATCTTCCGTGTAGCTGGAGCTGCCCAGGGATTGGTGATGAGTGCGTGGTGCTTTACACTCTTGGGATTAATAATCATACATGTAGTTTGCTCTGATGTTAGGAATAAAAAGATGTGTATTATAATCAGATTCAGTTTACAAAATAAGTTTCATAAATTAAAAGTGGAAAATGAATCTATGTACTATATGTGAATTCTTGTCAGAAAATTTAAAGCATGTCAAAAATGTATTATAATCTCCCATGGTGAAGATCTTTTACTTTCATTAAGAATATCCTAACTGTACATTTATTAGAAAGTTGTATTTCCTATTCTATATTCCACAGATTTCCTAATACAGCCTTTCTTAAAATCTTGTAGCATGATATCCCTTCATTCTAGGTGACAAAAATTCTCACCTATAAAAAAATGTAGTATCAACCTTATCATCTACCTTTTATTACATGAAATACATGGAAGTTTTTTTTTTCCAATCAAAATCCAAAATAATTAGACTTTGCATATTTCCAGAGACTATCTGGGTTTACTGCCTGCTCTAATCCATGCTAAGAGATTTAGGACAAGTGGAAAAGGTCCCAAGATTCTGAGGAATTGCTGGACACGTGTATTTTAGAACATGTAAAATACAGAGAAATTCTTTTTAAGTCCCATATGCTTTCCAAGCAGAGGCCACCATTATTAATACTGCACAATTCTTCCTTCTAAAATGTATATTGGCTTCTCTTGTCTTTTACTATTAAGCTATAACATGCACTATTCTTATTGGAAAAGATTCAAACTAAATACAAAAAGAGGAAAACACAAACATCACTCTTACTCTAGCGCCAAACACATTAGCATATGTGTATATATATATATATATATATAAATATATATATATAATTTCAGTCTGTATATATATATATTTCCAGGCCCTTTTCAGTGCATTTGCATGAGTTTGTATGCACACATACCACACACGGAATCCGCTTTCTAAATTCATCCTTCTAGCAAAGCTGAAACATCAGAAAGTTTAATAACCCAGAAGCAACATATTAGGGCTACATTAGCTTAGATATCCACAAAATGCTGATATAAATCTCCATATGAGGACTTCAATCTTTACTAAGGGTCAAAATAAGAAGTGGTCAGTTAGTATTGGCCACAAAGTAATTATTGAAGACCTTGTCCCTTAGTACTTATTCTTTTCAGTCCAAAAAAATCAATTATGATAATTTCCTTCTAAAATCTGGTGCCATAGATCTTTTGGGATGGTGGAAATGTTCTAAAATGGAACCATGGTGAGAGTGGCACAACTCTGTACATTTACTAAAATGCACTGAACTGTACGCTTAAAACAAGTAAATATTATGGTGTGATAATTTAATTATACCTCAATAAAACTTGTTAAAAAAATGACATCAGGAAAAGATTATTTCTTCTGAAGAGCTTGTTTGCATCCTTTGATAAGGCAATGAGAAATAAAATACCAAGAGCTCATGTATATATGTAACAGACCCCATTCTAAATGCTTATGTTAGCATGTCCAAGCTTCTCAGCAATTTTAAGAGAAGATCTTATTACTATCCTCATTTTACAGATGTCAACATTGCATCACATAGAAGTTAAGAACCATACCCAAGGTCACACCGCTAGTAATTTGAGCAGGAATTCGGATCTGTGACACCTGGTTCCAGAGAGTCGATGCTCTTAACCTATGCTAATACCTCCCAAAACCATGGGAAAGAGTTCAGGCCAGGGCAAATTTAGAATTTAAACACAGAAATAATTTTATTTCTGATACAATAATATGCCCCTTTCTCTGTATAATTATACTTTATGTTAATATTTATTTATACTATGAAAGTCATTTCAGTCTGTTTCAAAAATATTTTTACTTGTCTTATATGTTCATCTATGTATTATAAATCCACTACATACTATTATTATAAGTGCATGAGCTTTTTACTTGCTGAAAGAAACTCGACTAGAAGTTACTGTTATTTATTTTTCCTCTATTCATCCATAATGATATAATCCCCAAAGACTGCAAGTCCACTGCTGTCTAGAATCAGCACTACAAAAAATCAGTAGCACTCTAAAGAGATCTAGATAGAAATTCTGCAATAAATAAGACTCTGTTTTTAAATCCCTAAGATTTTTTTTTTCCCAAAAGGAAAGGTTGGGTAGCTTTAGCGACGCCCTATTTGGCCTCCAGAAGAAAGTAACACTGACTTTGATTCTGCATACACGAACAAAGAAAAACATCCCACAAACGATGAACCCGACACAGTCTGAACATCTGAGCTGATGGAAACCAGTCAAGGTAAGCCGACCGAGCAGTAAAGAGACTTAGAAGGTGCTCAGGCAACTGTACTTCAAAAAGACACCATGGGCATAGGAGGTTAAGCAGACTGATTCTGGACTTCCTATAAATTACCAACTCGAACTCCTGAAATGCCTGAAACACTTCATTTTTCTCCCTTCAATACAAAATTTCTACTTTTACAAACAGTGCAGCGATCCCAACAATAGTTTAATGGACGGCAAAAGAACTATTTTATACTAAGTTGACAAGATGAAATCAACAATATCTGATGTTACCAGCTAAAGAAAGGAAAGCAGGAAAAACACAATACCCAGCGGAGCCCACTACTGAACTAACAAATGGTATATTATGCAATACAAAGCCTGCACTGCCATGCACAGTGGCCACAGCGGGGCTCTTGCTTGCTCTGTCGCGCACTGTGTACTCAATACCATAAAGATCCTAGAAGAAAATAGATGTTGGGAAGAATTCACAAACTAATTTGATTAAAATCACATATAAGGCACTGAATGGCTACAGGAAAAGTATACACAAAGCAAGTGATGCCCTAAAGAATTTCACACTCTTACTATAGAAGTACATGGTGTGTACAAAAGGACAGAGATCTATAATCCATACCTCAATGTATGAAACGCCAAACCTAGAATGTACAACTTCCTACATATTTCAATTTTCATATTATATACCCTAGTAGTCAAAATACTGCACACATGCTTAATACAAAAGAACCAACTTGTGATATTTAAGTAACACAAATTTCTTGTGAACAATGTCTCTTTCAAAAAAAGGTAGATCCGTAGAATGGCAAAAAAAGGACCTTAACAAATGCAAAGGCCTCTCATGCTCTTGCATAAAAGGACTTAATTAAAAGCTGTCAATTCTTCTTTCATTGAACTATACATGTTCAGTAACATTAACAAAAAGACTATTTTTTTTTAACTAGACAGCTAATTGCAAAGCTCAGCTGGGAAAAAAAATATATATATTTAAATATATATATATTTATATATGAAGATATATATATATATATATGAAGATTCTAAAAAAGACCACTGTGGCAGAATAAGAGGTTCTACTAGACATTAAATATTATTTTTAAACTGCAGTAATTAAAAGCCCTGAGACTGGGGCAAGCATACCCAGATCTCTGAAGTGGAAAAAAAAGTTTGGAACATGTCCATTGATGGTCCTGTAAAGAACTCGAGGGGAAAGCTAGATTATTAAAATAAATGATCTTGAGGAAGCTGAGAAACCATCTGACAAACAAGGGATCCAAACCTCACAAACTATAATGGATACATCCCAAATGGATCACAGACTTAAATGTTAAAATAAAACCATATATGGACTAGAAGACAAATGGAAGAATTTTCACCATGTGTTCATCACTACAGAACTGGTCAAATTATATGAAATATATAAGTTAGAATGAGGAAGCTCTTTATGTCCTTATATGAAACAATCCCCAATCCCCAATTTATATGTATAAGTAAAAACAACAAAGGAAAGAAAGATTAGGATATATGTAAAGTATAAGGGGAAATGATGATGGGGAAGGGATATTTATACTTGCCTATAAAAGGATATACTTTCACAAAAAGAGAAAATGTACAGCTAGAAAGCTTTACGGAAGGAGAGCTTTTTTCCTATATGCTATTTTTTTTTTTTTAAGTCTTTCAAATTTTAAACCATGGTGAACAAGCTTTTAAAAAAAGATTATTAGGGCACCTGGGTGGCTCAGTGGGTTAAAGCCTCTGCTTTCAGCTCAGGTAGTCATGATCTCAGGGTCCAGGATCTAGGCCCGCATCGGGCTCTCTACTCGGCAGGGAGCCTGCTTCCTCCTCTCTCTCTGCCTGCCTCTCTGCCTACTTGTGATGATCTCTCTCTCTGTCAAATAAATAAATAAAATCTTAAAAAAAAAAAAAGATTATTAAAAAATTGGGGGCGCCTGGGTAGCTCAGTTGTTTGAGCGACTGCCCTCGGCTCAGGTCATGATCCCAGAGACCTGGGATCGAGTCCCACATTGGGCTCCCTGCTCGGCAGGAAGCCTGCTTCTCCCTCTCTCACTCCCCCTGCTTGTGTTACCTCTCTGGCTCTGTTTCTCTCTGTCAAATAAATAAAATCTTAAAAAAAAAAATTGTAAGAGTACAGCTAACTGTTGTTTCATTTTTCATTATAGTATTTTTATTTACAGCAAACTGTAAGAGCAAACAACATATATTTCTAAATATTTATACATTCAAATATATATCTACATTTTATATATTATAAAAATTTTCAAAAAGGTAAACATATTTCAGGGTTATAAAATAACTATGACAAAAATGCAAGGCAATGATTAAAAAGAATAAAGGAATATCTAGTTTTCATGAGACCTCCTTTTAACAAAAATGCATGATTAGTTTGTTTTAGTAACATCAAGAGGCCTTTGGGCTAAGAGGTTAAGTTCATTTTATCCTTCTATATTTCTTCTTAAAACCCGGTAAAACTTTATTTGTGGTGTATACACACACACACAGTCATGTATACATATGTGTGTGTATGTAACAACTGACTAAAAGAACATGTTTTAGTTAAATAAAGGCTTGCTTCTTGTAGGCTGATTTATCACCATAAGATGTAAAGATCAATATTATCATATGTTCTAGTGAAAATATGACTATGTATTTTCAGTACTAAAAACCAGAAAGCATTATATATATATAGATAGATATAGATATAGATATAGATATAGATATAGATATAGATATAGATATAGATATAGATATAGATATAGATAGATAATATGAGAGTAGAACTATTTGTAACATTCACAGTTTGACAATGTAAAAAACGTTAAAATGGATCAGGATAAATCTGTTTCAAGGCAATTTTGTATCTTACCGCAAAAGAGGAATTTGAAAGGTATCAATTAAAAAGATGACTTTAGAATGTTTCATTAAGTACTTTAAAGTAGACAACATATAGGGACACCTGGGTAGTTCAGTTGGCTCATGCCCAACTCTTGGCTTTGGCTTGGGTCGTGATCTCAGGGTCGTGAGATCAATCCCTGTGTCAGGCTCCATGCTAAGTGTAGACTCTGCTTGAGATTCTCTCTCTCCCATTCCCCACTCATGTGTGCGGGGGTGTGTGTGTGTGTGTGTGTGTGTGTACCATCTCTCTCTGAAAGGAAAAATAAAATATTAAAAATATAAATAATACCTCAGAACAATACTTTATTATTTGTATAGCACCAAAAACTTAGATATCAAGTTTGTTAAATACATAAATATTGAAAAAGGAATAAACCAAATCTATACTATCTACCTCTATTGTCCACAGATTTTAGCTTCTCTAAAAAAACAAAAACAAGAACTTTTTCAGTGTTAGTCTTTCAGAGTTATACCAAGTTAACTTACTATATACAGTTATTTTCCATTCATTAGTCTACCAAGCGCCCCACATATTTTAATTACTTGTCTTTGAAGAATAAAAAACGAACACATACAATTCATACTACTGATAGTTTCAGATAGCTTTCACTTATTGGAAGTTATTAAAATTATTTGCTAGAATAAAGTAGGAAGCAAAAATATTTGGGACATGTGTAGAATAAAACTGTAAGTAGTACAATGATATCAAACTAATTTTATTTCTGAAAAACAGTAACAATAGACAAATGAGCTTTAAGAAGTTAGCGTTTAAAGTGAATGCCGCTACTCTTTTAAGTAATGAGAGGTTCTCAGGTATCAGCTTGAGCTCTTAACTGAAGAATGAGTGGAACACATTTATCATGTGTTCACACATATATGAATTCCTATGTATGAGTCCCTGTTCTCTGCTGTCCTGTACCATACATTCAACATGAACAGAAGGAAAAAACCCTTAACAAGTGGATAAAAGAAGGATTACATGATTGAATGCTACCACATTCTAGAGCAAGATCTTCCAGTTTGTATATATTTATTATGGAAAAGGTTTTGCTAATAATCAAGGCAAACTTCCATACCATATAGCTGTTCTTTAGAAAAATGGACTTGTCTTTGTACCCACTGATCTAACAAGATTCTTAGATTCAAAAGCAGTAGCAGTCACCCTCTGCCCCCAGACTGTTTTCCTTTGGGGTGGTAGCCAGCTCGCACTGGTCGGTTAAAGCTCAGGCCACACAAGAACTTACTCTGCCCCTCTCAGGCCCAATTGCTCCTGCTACCCGAGGGGCTATACTGGGAGGAACATACAGACGTTTAGTTGAAACGAAAACATCACCAATACAAGGAATGGGAAAAACTGGTCTATAGGGGAATTTGAGTAAACCCCTGAAATAGCCTTTTGATCCCAGGTAAAATTTGGTAGTTTGGTAAAGACCCGTAAAGCCTTAAGAGTGTTACACGGCCCAATGAATGATAATGTTGTATACAGAAAACCACAGAGGCTTAGCGTTCTTTCAAAATGTACCAGTGAACAATAAAAGTTACTACACTGTTTTACACATAAACTCCCAATATCCCACGAAAAAATCTTTCTGAATTCTAATTGCACTTAATAACCTGAGTATAGAGTATCTCAAATGCCTAACACGGACTATACAAAATCATTAAGAACAGCATTCTGTTGTGAGCTCTATCTTCTAAACCTCTCCTTGTTTTAGCATCATATCACAATCTATAGACATCTTAAGTACCAAACAATTATCTGTTGGTGTATTGTTATTTAAAGAGTTTATCTCTTCCATTAGGGATATAAAATGCAAATCAACAAAGCAATAGACAAAGTATAAATTACAAAAGAACAGAGACAAAGTAGAGCAAAAGAGAAATGAAAAGTATGATAAATTGGATCGATGAAGGAAGTTATTAATCAAAACTTTAAGGGGGAAAAATGAATGAAGAATAAAGGGAGGCCACTCCTTCCATGAAGGAAGCAAGAATGCCCTAGTTTTATTAATCTTTAATGAATATTATAGTTCTCATCTGACTTTATCTAATTCATATGTGGTGACGTGAACAAATAGGCAGTAAGTACTTGTACAGATAACAATTGATATCCATGATGTCCTAGTACATAAATTATTTTAAGATGTTCTATATGACAACTCAGCTAATACATTTTCTCAACAAGCAAAACAAGAGAGAAGAAATGGTTATGTAATCTGCCCAGGCAGAATCTGATACAAAGTTAACTTGATTCTGGGTGTTCTTTTTGGCCTTTCTGCAAGTCATTGTTGTTTGAAGGTTTGAGGAAGAAAGAAAAACCGAATTAGCTGACTGACTCTCTGGGATGGGAGTTAGCTAGATATAATGCACTCAAGTAAATATTCCTTCTTAAATCACTTTTTTGGGTCAGGTACTCTGTTCTTATCACTCTGTAATATAATTGTCAAAGTTTTTGAGAATCTTTCCGACCAATCCTAAGGTCCTCTGGGAAGAGAATACACATTGCCTGACACATGGTGGAAACTCAGTATTTGACTAAATCAATGTTTTTCAGCTAAAAACTGAATGATAAAACCTACTGATAAGTGGGGCCTAATCAACCTATAAATAAATGAAGATAAATAAAATCTGACACTTTAATGTATATACATTTAAGTGTTGCATCATGGGACAAAATCTTTTCCAAACAATGCCTGTGTAATAGTCCATTTTCAAATATAACTGGAATATTTCATTACCCAAATTTCTCAAAAAAAAAAATCTACAGAGGAATTTCTAAATGTTCTAAGACCTAAATCTTGGTTTTTTTCTTTTTAATCTGTTTTCATTTAAGAGGAAGAAAGCATCTAAAACCACTAAGTTCTATTTTCTTACATTCCTATCACTTAAAAACAGATGAACTGATTTTTCCTTTTTGAAAAAAATATGTGCTGGCTAGTAATAAAGCTCAGAAAATGGAGATTCCTGGTGGAAAACCAATTCAAACTAAACCACAGCAAGGCTCTTAGAAAAAATATGATGTTTAAGTTCTAGTTGCTTAATATGGCCCACGGTCTAGAATCAGAGTATTTTTAAATTAAATATATGACAATTTTACTCACTTCAGTGCTTCCTCAAATTTATGGATTTTCTTTTGAGCATCTTCCTTCTCTTTATCAAGTTCACTCTGCATGTCATGAATCTGCCATGATGGGGACACATAAAAGTTAGCAGCGGACAAGCACTGAGAGGAGAAATACAAACAAAAAAAGTCATCTTAAATCTATTTTTAATGTAAAATTAGATTTAGGTATTTCAAGATAGAGACATGGTTAACCATAATCCTTTACCATACAACTATTTCAATGCTGTACTTCCAGTACCAATTGTCTGGCTGAACTTAGTAATTGTTTGAGTCTACCTGTACATGGATTTCCTGTAAGATACACTGCGGTTTAAGAAATACAAAAGGAAGTCACTTGTGAATTTTTTTGAACTTACATAGTAGTCAAAGGAAAGGAATCTCATGAGATCAGGAGAATATAGTAAATCATATGTTTGTATTCTGCAAACATACACAGGTTTTGATGAAATGGCCCTCTCTTCCACCGCTGGGAGTGATCTGTAAAACCATTCACTGAGGGGCGCCTGGGTGGCTCCGTTGTTAACCGGCTGCCTTCAGCTCAGGCCATGATCCCAGAGTTCCGAGATCAAGCCCTGCACAGGGCTCCCATCTAGGCGGGAAGCCTGCTTCTCCCTCTCTCACTCCCCTGCTTGTGTTCCCTCTCTCGCTGTTTTTCTGTCAAATAAATAAATAAAATCTTTAAAATAAAAAACAAAAAACCATTTGCTGAGTTTGGGAGGCAGTCCACCCACCATGAGGATCTCTTTCCTAGATGTTGCATCCTTTGAGTCGGTGGGATGGCAGCATGAATAATGAGGGCTAAACGAAACTTTCATTTCACAGAAAGCTCTTCCCGTGCAAATACAGACAAGCGCATCTAATGTGGATATTATATGGATCTACAGGGAAAGGAGACTTGGGTATAGCTGGATATAAAGGGAGGAGTAAAAGGGCAGTCAGGCTTCCACACACAAGGCAATGGGGGCTACGCAGCCATCTGGTGGGTGAGAAAATGCACGTCACTTAGCAGGGTGAGGTTACGGGCTGCCCACCCGCTGGCGCCCCAGGCAAGGCTGACAGCACCACTGGCGGGTACAGGGGACGATGATAAGCACACGACACACATTCACAAACCTTTTCAAACACTGACTCAGCGCTCACCCAAAATGCCTGTATAATATTAATACTTGGCTATTTATATTAGCTTGGATGGAGACCTCCCCCATCCAAAAACCTTATACTCTTTGACCTTTTCCTTTGATAATTTCCTTGTGTTTTTTTCCTTTGGTGGCTTAGTAAAATAAATACATAAATAAAATCAACTGTCTGTCAGCTGAAAGGAAAGAGAGAGGAGAGAGGAAACTTTCCATGAGTTTATTCATATTCTCATATTCCATAAGAATATCAAAAAGCTTCCTCTGGCTTCTATGAGACCAAGACGTGAGGGAAAAAACTGGAAACAGGAACATGCAGGGTGGTGGCAAGGGTAGGCCTTTAGGAAAATAAAGACAAGGGACCACTCTCCCCCATATTTTAAATGGTAAAAGTAAAATACCTCATAAACATCTACCTTATTAAAAAGAGAAGCAACTAACCTCGCGGATTTTTGCCACTACATTTATTTTACTTCACACAAGAGAAGAAAGTCAATTGTCCAAAATTTTACCAGGTCCTAGACTGAAATTACTGTCTTACTTGTATTGGATCCTGGTATGTATTATAGTCTTGGCACACAGTAGGCATGCTAAATTGGAGTAAATACATGAAAAAAGCAATAGTAGCACCATCCCAACACTGATCCGGTCTCTTTCATGTACAGAATCAAAGAAATTAAAGCCCAAAACTAAACACAGACATGACCCAATGTGGACATTTTAGAAGCATATGTTTGTTTGGTTTGTTTTGTTTTTTAATTTTATTTATTTATTTGAGAGAGAAAGAGAGCATAAATGGGGGGAGGTACAGGGGGAGAAGGAGAAGCAGACTCCCGGCTGAGCAGGGAGCCCGATGCGGGGCTCAATCCCAGGATCTTGAGATCATGATCTGAACTAAAGGCAGACACCCAACTGATTGAGCCACCCAGACACCACTTCACAATTATTTTTAATCTATACTTCTCTAATAGTCAATAAGTGAAAAACTGGGGTGCCTGGGTGGCTCAGTTGGTTAAGTGACTGCCTTCGGCTCAGGTCATGATCCCAGAGACCCGGGATCGAGTCCCACATCGGGCTTCCTGCTGGGCAGAAAGCCTGCTTCTCCCTCTCTCACTTCCCCTGCTTGTGTTCCCTCTCTGGCTGTGTTTCTCTCTGTCAAATAAATAAAATCTTCAAAAAAAAAAAAAAAGTGAAAAACTAACCTCTATGTCCTATCTTTTTAAATAACAGCTTAGCACATTTACCTCTTCCTACCCATTTTTTTTCTTTTAAATAATCTGATTAATTTGATCCAGATAGCTGTTTTCACATTTTTTAACTAGGCATCCCTTGTCTCAAGAAAGTTTTACATCTGCATTATTTTGTGCCATGTACACAATAAACATTTAAATTCAACTCCATTTTAGTTAATTATGGCATTCAGCACTATTTCTTCTTTGTTCTTGAATATTTTTTTTGTTTTGATTTGATGTTTTGCTTATCCTTAGGTGGATGAAAGTATATCACCTATTAATTTTATTTTCAAAAAGAATATCTTAGTGATCTATCTCTGAGACTTTACACATCCAAGAAGGTCAGCTGTTGCCTTCATACAGGAAGGAAAAGTTGTGTATGAGATTACTGAGTCACAACATTCTGGCCTAACAATAGAGCATACGTGTCACTCTACCTTCTTAAGACATTGAGATTTGCAGCCAAGAAGGCTAAACTAACCTGACCTTTGCCCCTTCTCGTCCCAGCCTGGCTACTCACAAAACCACTTTCTGGACGGAGGATCGAATGTTGTGGAATCTCTTTACCGGTTTTTACCTGATAAAGGGTGAATCTCCTCAATCTGTATAAACAGACCTTCAGGAAATTTCTCCCCTACATTTCCTTCATGTTAATTGATTCTGAACTCCCTTCAGGAATACTGATTATTATCTATTGGTTTTCTGTTTTCCGTCCAAGTATCTATTGTGTGCCTGTCCTTTGCAGTTTGCAGGATAATGGTCTGTCCTTCAGATCACTGAGGGACCCTCCATAGCCCAGCTCCACCCTTCCCAGCTCCCACGTGAACATCAGCTCTGCTGTGGTGTTTTCAGGTTCTTCACATCCTTCCCATGACAATTACCGCCACCTTCCCTCCAACCTTTTCTTTCTTTATGATGTCTGTTCCTCTTTCCTAGATACCATATCTTCCGGTAATTTACTCATGAGTTCTTTTGATGCTTTCTTTTGGAGTAATGCCTTTCCAAAGACATTCCTTTCTCAGAGTCTTCTGTATAACATTTTTCTTCCTTTGTTCTGCACTATTTTGCCAGAGACCCTGTTATGGCTCTGTTCTCCAACTCATCTGTTAATGGCCTATGATCCATTTGGATTTGGTGCTTGAGCAAAAATGCAGGAGGCAGAACCTTGCTCCCATCACATGTCCGCTAGTGTGGCCTCCTCCTCAGGCTTGCAGCGCCAGGCCAGATCCCAGCAAGCCCCCAGGATGGCAGACTGGGGATCTCCACTGAGGAGCGGTTTCTTTCCACACCTCACAGCTCACTTCTGCAGGACTCCAAAGCCACAGGCCACTTGGGGAACTCACAAGGAGCCGCTGGCAGAGTTACCAATCCATCAATAATACTTTACATACTGGCACTTCTGCCTCCCATGCATGGCACAACCGGGGCTTTCCCCTCTGTTCCTTTTTCTCCGGGACTCAGAACTCTCTAAATGAAAGCATAACTGAGGTTTACCTCTTCAGGTTAAAACTTCAAACAATTGCCATCTTTGAGAAAAATCTATCTGAAATTACCCAGGGATTATGAGTGTGAGCCCTGGAGTCAGACTGTGTGGTTTTCTACCCTCCTCCTCTCCCACTTACTTAACACGGGGCCTCAGCTGCATCCCCTGAAAAAACAGGGATAACAGTAACCATATCTTAAAAGTTGTGGTGGGTCAATAAGTTACTCCACGGAAAGCTCTTAGAACAATACTAGGAAAATAAGAAATGCTCCACAAATGTTAAAAATTATTATCATTACCTTCTCGGATTGAATACTCTATACCTACACATTTTCTTGAAAACTCAAGGTCATTGTGAAGACCCGAAGTCACAGGGATGGCACAATCCAGGAAGTCCCCTAGGCTGCCCTTCCCAAAGATGGCCCTGAATTGCCAAGAACCGGAGCTCTTGTAAAAGTGCTTTTTATCGCTCTCTCTTCCATCTTAACCTCTGTCGGGTTTGCAGCTGTGACTTCTCGACACCGGTCAGTGAGCTAATAACGCAGCACCTTGATCTGATTTACTGCCTCTAAGTGCACTGGAACCATTTCTGAGGGAGATGTTTCTCTCCCCTCCCCTACCTGAGGGGGAAAAGGAGAGACTTCCCTCTGAGGTAAACATGTGTCCACGCACAGACTTCTGAGCCGAAGGGCCCTTAGAGCCAGAAGCCGTTTCTCTCTCATCTATTTCTACATCCCCAACACCCAGCACAATACCCGGTCCACACAAAAATTGTTTCTTTGTCCTTGTATACTAGGCAGTGGAGAATAACCGAAACCGATCTCGTAATCCTTTCCCTATTCTATGTGGTTAATGCCAAAAATGAAATTTAATGACTTAAATAATGAACATACAAACCGGAGAGTCAAAGATACAGTATATATTCCCCAACATGAAAGTCTGTCGTAAATAATGGATTGAACTAGACAAAAGCACAATTATTGAACATTTACTAAGTGCATGTAAATGTGTGTAAAATGTATGTAAACATATGTAAAATATTATGAATATTTTCCCTGGCAACCCAAGAATGTAAGTAATTAGGAAATGAGTACTTGTATAAATAAGAAAGAGATTCTGCTCTGCATAAGGACACGGATACAGGGAGGCAGACACGCCGGCATAGGAAGGAGCAGTGAACTGCCGCTCACCCACACATCCACTGCCTGGCTCACTCCACCCCATCTCCCCACAGGAGGAATGTGGGCACCGGGACGCATGACTTCTTTGTATAAGTCGTTGCACCGTGCAATTTCATTGTTTAAAACTTGACTCAAGGCTCACTGTCGTCTTAAAGAAAATCATGCCAGTGGTAGTTGGAAAATACTACACAATATATTATGTGTAAAGGTGCAAACATTTTAAATTATTATAACCTAATTAAAAGAATTGTAAGTGAATGTGAAACATTGAAAGACCATTTTTGATGGTCCTGAACTCCAGCGGACTTTATACCTCGTCCGTTACACAGTTACATCAGAGAAATTATAAGCAGGTATTTGAATTCTAACGCATTTTAGAATATACATGCTTAACATCTGTCTCTTGAACTTCTTTAGGTAAATGGCACCATCTTTTACTCTTTGGTGCCTGTGTGGAAAACAAGCAATAGGTTATTTGTAGGAGGCAGGTGTTTCCTTGCTAGTAAAATCATTTAGCCTAACCATTTCCTGATTTAACAGATTAGGACACTTCATCAAACAATGACATTTAGTTTTACTACCCATTATTTGTTTGATGTTCAAAGATCTTAAGAGCAGGCAATAGCCACTAGGGATCAATAAAAACCATTAGATAATGTATGTGTGCTTAAATTAGGTACAGCATTTGATGCTAACTGTTTCTCATACCTCAAAGACAAGTTAAGATCTCTCATGCTGCTTTCTTATTGGCGTGAGGAAATAATGTCACTCGGATGGCATTTCCTCCTCCTGAACACATATTCACAACTAAGTTTTCTACCAAGAGTTTCCGAATGTGCACACCTGTAACACTGGCTAACAAACAAAAAACCTATACAACCCATTTGGCTACTGACTTCCACAGTCCAGGACTATGTCAGATTTATGTCAGCTCTTTGTGCAGTCAAAAAGGATATTCCCTGAGGGGGGTAGGAGACATCCAATCTTCAAGGACTGAGATCACAGCAGGTTTAATAAAGAAAGAAGAACAGATGTCCATGTAAAAGGGGGAGACTGTGGAATTAATTGTAAAACAAAAAATGACATGCTGAGCAACATTCTTCCAGGATAAATAATGTTAGAACATATGCAATGGGAACAGTTGAGCTTATTTTTCTTCTTAAGATTGCTATTATTTTAAACATCTCTTATTTACACTGAAAACAAGTGACACACTTTAACTAGTTACATTATTAAAAAGCTAAGGCCAACTGATAGTTTGTGGAACTAGGATCCCTAACAAAAAGACTTTGGGTCTGCTCCCTAAGCGAAATAGAACAGGAGTGGCTGGAAGCTACTGGATAGGGACCAACTGAGCTTTCAGTTCTGTTTGTCGGGTGTGTGTGCCAGGCAGAGGGGCAGATCCAGAAACCTTAGTGTCCTCTGTGGCTAACCAGCCCAGAAAAGACAGTGGTGGAAGAAAGACTATCTCTCCAGCTCTGTCTCTGTATCGAACAGTCCTCAGTAGGACTTACAGAAGTTTGGGACAGGAACACATTCTTTTTACAATTAGTCAGTGCATGCCTTTCTCTTTGCTACCAGCCCCTCTCCCTATCTCACGGGTACCCAGATACCATCACAGGAAGAGGGGCACCACAGAGTTTAATGGAGCAGGAGGCCAAGAAGGTGTTCTTTAATGAACAGGAAGCCAGACATCTGCCCAAAGAAGGAACAATGGACTAAGAAGGACACCCAGAGGATGCCTTATACAGTGGAGGTGAGGCTTATGATAATGTATGGTCTTCTTTTAGTAAGTCAAATATTTATGAAGCTGCATGGCTCAACATGAGAAACTAAAAAATAATTCTTTATTACAATGAAAGCAGTATTTCCCTCTCTTGTCCTGATATAATTTTGTAGATATGAAATATATTTAAGACCTTGCACCGAGACTGTATAAAACACCAGCAAAGCAAAACAAAAAAACTTAAGCAATCAGAAAATTATAATTTTAAAGGGCATGTATTCGGGTCAGTACATGTCAGTAGAAATTCTCACTTTTACAAATGACAGAAACATTCTTCCTAGACATTAAGCTTCTGGAAGGCAGAATCTAAACTAATTCATCCTTAACCCTCTCCCTCATCTCAGCACCTCATATGATATTTTGTCCAATGAAAGCATTTAACGAATATCTGCTGAGTGACCATATGGATAAGTAAGATAAGAGATACAGTGCTTTAAGAATATTGTGCTATGGAGTGCATGGGTGGCTCAGCCAGTTAAGCAACTGACTCTTGGTTTCAGCCCAGGTTGTGAGTCAGCCCTTTGTTGGGCTCTGTGCTTAGCAGAGTCCCTTTGGGACTCTCTCCCCTTCTCCCTCCGTCCCTCACCCTTGCTCTCTCCCTCTCTGTAAAATAAATAAATAAATCTTAAAAAAAAAAAAAGAATCCTGTGCTATATAATCTGTTTAATTTTAATTTGTATGTATTGAATTATTGAAGGGTTAATGTTTTACTCATTTTTCATTGAGTATTTTACAAATAGATTAATTTAGTTAATATTACAACAGTAAATACAGTAAATAATTATAAAATAATTACAAATAATATTACAAGAATAAAATCTTTACTATCTCTCAACTATCCTCTTACTTTCCATGTCATAGAGCAAACAACAAATTCAAAATTGAAGTATAAAAGTCACAAAACTACAGAACTCTGCATGTTATTGCCCAAAATGTCAAGAAACCCCTAGTTATTACTGATAATAGGAATGTGAGCATATGCAGAATTATTCACTGTGGCAAATGCAAGAAATAATTATTAAAGAAATTCTTAATTAGTAGACAATTCTTTAGCTGTTTTATATTCATTTAAATATTTAGCATTACTATACATATGATAAAACAGAATACAAATAGCTCCCATCAATTGTATCATGTTTTTTAACTGGTAGAAAAAATATTTAAGTTCAAAGTGTTACTATGAGAGGTTAACACCATAATACTCCGCACTCATTAAATATAATATACAAGGGGTATTTACATTAATACAATTCATAAACTAAAGAAGCTGTTTATAAACATGAAAAATGAAGCAAAATTCGATACTAGCTAGCTGAAATAAACCTAAGAAACCAATGATTCTTTAACTGTTAGAATGCATGGCTTCGTAAAAACAAGCCCTCATTCTCAAGCCTCACTGGCCATTGTAAATGTCTTACAGCATCCCACAAAACATATTACCTTTTTTTCATAGGTGTGTTTTAAATGACTTTTCTCCATTTGAAACTTATTTTCTTGATCCTGTGAATAACAAATATTTTTATTGTACTTAAAGTTGCTACTAGAATCAATGCAATTTGCAATCTAGGAAATAAACCAATCTACCTGATGACAAATTTCATTTAAGTTTTGCATATTAAAACAAAAGCCCTACTTGTCCAATCTTCTAAACTAAAACAGAAACGTGAGTAGCTGGGTGTGATGGCAAAATAGAAAACCTTAGTTATCTGAAGACGTTCCTACTCTCAAAAGGGACTATTTTACAGTGGAAGAAAACCTTTCAGCCCCTTACAGTTAGGAGATTACTTAAAAGTAATCAGTTGACTCAATATGGGAATAATACATTTGAAATTACATCATATGTCAGTCTTCGGCAATTCCTGACCATAGGGAAAAGGAAAGATGTAGAAGATGTGAAGGAGAAAGAGAAAGTTTGAAGACTGGCAGAAAGTAATTTAAGGGGAGGAAATTACTCTAAACTAATAATGTATTTAAATAAAGTTTATTTTTTGAATGAATCAAAAAAGGTTATTCAATAAAATTATTGTTCTTTAGTCTTTCTATCCCATTAGCATCTACTTTTGTTAAAATAAAGAAGATGCAAATGATACATGGCAACAAAAGAAAAAATAACTACTTGTATGTCTGAGGACTTTGCTTAATTGACTCTTATTTATACATACAATCAAGAAAAGGAAAGGTGAGTTTTAGCCACTGCTCTGTATAAAAATACAGGGCTCACCCTTAGTTGTTGCTTTCTTTGAAGTTCTGATTCCTGGAGCTGCTGTTTTAATTGACAGATGTTCTCTTCTAGTTCTTTAATCATACCAGATGCCTACAAGAATTTTAAGAATAATGAAAAACAGTACCATCCTAGAACTTCTGAGTGAATATATTTACTTTCCCCCCTGACTGAAGATTTAATCAGAATTAAAATCATCTATAAACCTGAATAAAAATATTTTTTAAAAAGTTTAAAAATTAATCTTTTAATGGCAAAATATAAACTAAATTCCACACAATACTTAAAGTTACAAAAATATGATGCTGATGTAAAGATAATGGACTTACAGAAAAACTTCTAAATTTTAATTTTAAAAGCAAATTCATTGGAATACTTAATTCATGAAATAGCAAGTAACTGACTGCCTTAGAACTGCAGCTATGGGATTCTCTTTGTGGAAAGTTTTAGTGTCGTACACAAAAGTGTGTGAGTGCCAGTAAGGGTGCCTATGGGTTCCTGTATGAATGTGTTTGTGATGATAGGAAAGCTAAAGCATGACCCAGATTTCAAAATAACAGTGTATATAGTTACTCTACAAAATGCATTATTAACACAACTGAGCATTTCTACTTGAATTTTTATGCTTCCGCCTTTAAAAAAATTTGGTACTTACAAGGGTTAACTTATTGCAGAATTTAGTTTATTAAATATTTATATTATGCTCAGTATCAGACATTCAACATTTTCAATACCAATAAAAATTCTTAAAATTTCAGGCATTTCAAGAATTAAGCAAAAAAGAAACTAATTTCAAATGCCAAATAGTTAGCTTCCACATGGCTATCTGCAGCTCTTTGCCCAGTAAGATAAGTAACTACTTTGTGTGGCTCTATCTCCCAGCATTGAATACCTTAGAAGCTGAAAGAGCATGCTCCTTTTTCAGAAGGCTTATATCAGTATCATGTTTGCTTTGCAATAGTTTCATGTTTTGTTCATAATCATTTATAAGATGATCTTTCTCTTTATGCAGTGTGTTGCGCCTAAAAGCAGTAAGAGAATAAAATACATTTCTAATACATTTAGAATCAATACCAAAAATGAAATTTTTTAGTGAATGAAATTCAAATGCATTGTCTTTCAATATGTCAAGCAAGTAGCTACATTTTAACCAACTGTTCTTAAACGTTATGCTTCTTCTGTTAAATAGGACTTTTAAAATTGATAAACGGCAATATTTATGCAAGAAACTTCCCAAGGTTAAATGCAGAGGTGTGATTAATTTTGGTAAATAATTTTTAGAGTTAATATGAGCACTTTACAGCCACATCTGATAGATATCTGACTTCAGACAATACCTTGCCTTTACTTCTTGTAATTCATTACATGTTATCTGGTAACATCTTTCAAGCTCCAATTTTTCTTGAACTAATTTCTGTCTCTGTAAGTTACTATTCTCTGCTTCTCCAGTCAGCTGCTGGACACGGGACTCCAGTTCCTTGACCACCTGGTTCTGAAAGAATAAGTCATCGTTAGGAAAGCCTCTGGCTGACTTTATAACACTTCTGTACTGCTGTATCATTAAGTAGCCTGAAAAAAATATACACCCTATTAGAGATAAGAATACAGAAAATAAATGTATCATAAATGTTACTGGTAAAAATTAAACCAACCTCTGACTCAACAAGATCTTAAAAAAAAGAAAAAGAATGTTTTTTCCCTAAGAGTAAGATCATTATGATTATATGCTTTTAGCTACTCATTCAATCAACAAATATTTACCGAATCTGGTATAATTTCAGGATCTAGGGACAAACTAGCAAATAAGAGAGATGTAGTCTTTATCCTCACAAAAGTTACATTCTCCTTACGCGACTATTAATAAATGTGTATCTGGCAATATTCTTTACTTTTCACTTGAAGCTCTAGAAACTTCTTAAAATCATAAAAATAATGTAATAATATTTTTATTTTTATTTAAATATTTTATTTATTTATTTGAGAGAGAGAGAGAGAAAGAGAGAACATGAGAGGGGAGAAGGTCAGAGGGAGAAGCAGACTTCCCGCAGAGCTGGGAGCCCGATGCAGGACTTGATCCCAGGACTCCAGGATCATGACCTGAGCCGAAAGCAGTGGCTTAATCAACTGAGCCACCCAGGTGCCCTGTAATAATATTTTTAATTAAAAAACGTATTTAAAAAAATAAAATAATACACATTATCATATTAGTGTATTAAAATGTTTTATTACATAGTTGTAGTATTAGTGAATGAAATTTTCACTTGTTTCATATTTTTATTTACTTACCATTTTAGCAAGCACTGAATTTTTCAAAGTCTTCGATAATCATCACATAATTAAATCATTTCCGTATTGTATGTTTAAGTTATTTTGAATTTTTCACCTTTATAAAACTGATCAATGTGTTTAGGACTAGGTACTTTATCTAAAATTAGGATAAGCAGGCATTAGCTGAAAGGACAACTGGTTTTCATCTTAACAATTACCTTCAAGTAAGTGTGAGTAATTAGAAAAGGTGAGGATGATGTTCTAATAATTAGTATCCTTTTATACTCATTCTAAGATAAATATTTAAAATAAAGTTTAAGCATTAAATAATATTACAATCCCAACATTCTTTATTCATTCCATCCTTTCTTCATTATAATGCAAATTTAGGTATATAATTTAAATTTTGGGAGCAACAGATTCTGAATTTGAGGAATTAAAATAATTACATCTAATGTGAAAATATGGTATATAGATATGGTATACAGGAAATACATACAATTCCTAGCTCAGAATCTGACACATATCAGATGCTCAGATTTCTTCTCATGGATCCTATTCACTCTGCCTCATTATTAATGATCCCTTAGAAGATAGTTCAACTTTCCAGTACATACTCTAAACTCTCCTTGTTTCCTAAATATCAATTGACTGGAAGAAACAAAGAAAAGAATACATACTTGGCCTTCCAGTTTTAAATGGCAGAATAAAAATTATTTTTATTCCCTCTTCTCTTGGAATTTACCTAAAAGAGACAAGATATACTAGAAACAGAAATGAGACTCTGTCTTAATAAACCCTAAGAGAGGAAACTGTATCTCTGCCTATGAAGGAGCAGCTTGCAGCAGATCACACGTGCACTGAGAAAAACTGAAAAACCCACAAGACACAAAGAAAAAAATCAATTTAAAGGCATTAGAGAACTTCTAAGGCAGGTAGGACTTAAGGGGGCCAGAGAAAGAAACCTCAGAGAGATGAGTCAACACTACATAAGCTGCTTTCAGCTTTGAGGCATACCCCAATTTTGGAGAATAAGGATGAGGTGAGGCAATCAGAGCGGGTGGTGGGCGCCTAGGCAGCTAAGGCTTGAGGAAACAAGACCCCTGAGAGAATGGCTGCATACACGAGGGGGCCCCACACAAGCAGTTTTCTCCTCAAGGAATTTTCCAAATCCCTAACATTTATAGGGCAGATGGCTAAGAAACCAAGAGAAAATACTCTGAAATGTAGACTATAGCCAGCATGTCATTGTACATAGGAGTAAAAAAACTATAGATTATTATTCAAGGAGAAGGCCCCTGGTAACCTCAAACTGTATAGAAGGCCACCCTAGGAGTGGGAGTGAATCAGAAGTTGACGAAGGACTGCAACCTGGCCTTGAGTCACCTCAGTCTCTGAATGGCTCAAGGGAAGATGTCTCCACACCAGACACCTCTCACAGGTTATAGGCACCTCTCTGGGGAAGATAACATCATCCAAGGCATTTGCTATCTTCATACATCAATGTCTAGCATTCAATCAGAAAATACTAGGCACGTCAAAAATCAGAATCAAGAGAAAACAAAAAACGAAACACAGAAATCAACATGCAGAATGGCCCAGATATCAAATTTAATTTCTACGGGGAATATGTTACATGACTCAAAATTCATAAGGAAGGTCTGCAAAATGAAATGATTATCAAAATCATCAATATTCCAAGAAAGCATGACCCGTGGCTGGAGATCTTAGAAAATGTCATCAGAATATAGTTATCCAAACTAAGTGGGATGCAAATAATCTGTTTCTTGGTTCAGTAATAACATATACACAAGTTGTGACTAGAGCATTTCTGAACCCAATCTGGCATGAAAGAATAAGCAGGAAAGTCTGGGCTAGGTGAAAAATCACACAGTCACTTTCACAAGAGGCAAATTATGACTAAGGTCAATTCAGGGAAAGAAACAACAGTATGAGAAGACTTACAACACCTGCAGAATAATAAATACAACAGAATTCACTCATGTAGCCAGTTATTCACTTTATTATCACCCTGCATAGTAAGACATTTATTCATTTTATTATTTTTTAATTTATTATTTTATTTTTATGATGTATTTTTAAGGCATTTTCCCAACTCTCATAGTGTCTTACTTAAAATAGACGCAAAGTAAGTAAAATAAATTTAAGGGAAAGCATGCAGTATTTTAGAATATGTAAGGACAACAATATTTAGGCAAAGTAACCTTTTTAAAACTGAATATAAAGAACTGAGAGGATAAAAAAATAATAGAAACCTCAAATTGGGGAAAAAAGTTATTCAGGAAAAAAAGCTGTCGAATTATTACTTTGCAGGCTGTGACAGTGTAGGGGAGAATTCTGGGTAGGGAACAACAGGATCAAGGAGGGAACAAGTAACTGTATACTTAGTGACAAACATTACCTTGTGTGCTAAGAATACCTTCCCACATCGTGAACTCAAAGGTGGCACTCGGAAGATGAGGTTGGAGTTCTTGAATGGGCAAGGCTTATAAGCAGAATTTATAATAGGCATTAGATTAATAACTCAAGCTCTTGATCATGGGTAAATGGGACAAACTGCATTTGTGGGGTATGGAACAAGAAGAGACAGGGAGAGCCACGAGCAGGTTACTAGAAGGGTCTTGGAATGAGGCAACAATGGCCTGAACTCAAGTGGTAGCTGTGGAAACAGAAGGGAAGAGAGAAGATCCAAGAAAATTTTTGGAGTAGTAAACAGTATGATTAAGTAAAACATCAAGTAAAGGAGATGACAAGTGGCAAGAATTATAAATCTTCCAGGCTCAAAATCTAATATGCCAAGAGAATTACAGCACATTGGGAATTAAGAGAAAGCTCAGCAAAGAGCATTATTTTGGTAGAGAATAAAGACATGATTTTCAACATGTTACATATTAGGAAATTATAAAATAACCAATGGGCCTTCAGTTATGCAACTGATAGAATAAGATATAAGCACTAGAGATACAAATGTTGGAATTTTATACACAAACATTTGAAATCCTATAGGAGTTTTATCCTATTCTAAAAATTAGAAAGGGTTAGTAACTCAGCCACTATTTACAGTGGCCAAAAGAGTGACATATTTTATCTTATTTCATAAATTTATTGAAATATGATAAAAAGACATATAAATCCTAAATACACATTTTAATATCCAGTTACTAGCTGAAAATACCCATGAGCCACTACAAGATATAAACATTACCAGTCACTCTGAAGCCTTATTGGTCATCTTCTCTGCAAAGACAACTACTATTCTGACTTTCATCACACAAAAATTAACTTTGGCTTTGCTGAGTTTCCTATAAATGGAATCACAGAGTACTGTTTTTGGTCTGGTGTCACCATGCATGTTGAATGTCTGAGAGATTCATCCATGTCATGGGCTGTACCACTAATTAAAACTTTTTCATTGCTATATACAGTTCTCCCTTCTGGGAATATACATAAAATAATTTATCCACTTATTGATGGGTTACTTCAGTATTTGGCTATTAAAAATAATGTTGTTTATGAACACTTTCATAATTATTTTATGGTATGGGGCGCCTGGGAGGCTTGGTCTTTAGGCGTCTGCCTTTGGCACAGGTCATGATCCCAGAGTCCTGGGATTGAGCCCTTCATTGGGCTCCCTGCTCAGCGGGAAGCCTGCTTCTCCCTCTCTCACTCCCCTTGCTTATATTCCCTCTCTAGCTGTGCTTCTTTCTGTCAAATAAATAAAATCTTTTTTTTTTTTTTAAATATTTTATTTATTTGACAGAAACACAGCCAGAGAGGGAACACAAGCAGGGGGAGTGAGAGCAGGAGAAGCAGGCCCCCCGCCGAGCAGGGAGCCCGATGTGGGGCTCGATCCCGGGTCTCCGGGATCATGACCTGAGCCGAAGGCAGTCGCTTAACCAACTGAGCCACCCAGGCGCCCCTAAAATCTTTTAAAAGATAAAAAATAAACATTTTATGGTACACATATATGCAGATTTATTTTGGTTACACTTCCTGTAGTGAATTTGCAAATGATTTGAGTCACAACTGAGTTGAAAACTATGCCCATGAAAGACTCTGTAAGTTAACAGCTCTATTCATCATTACCAAAAAACGACATCAGTGAGATACCCCTTAATAGATAAATGAATAAAACTATGGTACATCCATATAACTGAATGTTATTCAGCAGTAAAAAGAAATGAGTTTTTAAGCCACAAAAATACATGAAGAATCCTTAGTTGTATAATTGCTTAATCAAAGAAACCAGTCTGAAAAGGATACATACTATATGATTCCAATTACATGACATTTTGAAAAAGACAAAACTAGAAAAATAGTATAAAAAGATCAGCGGTTCCCAGGGATTCTGGAGAGAGGAACAAGGCATGAACAGAGTAAAGTACAGGTGATTTATTAAAACAGTGAAAATATGTATGACACTATAATGATGAATACATGAGAAGATCCATTTGTCAAAGCATATGAAATTTTAAAGCACAAAAATGAACTCTGTTATGGGAATTTTAAAAATCACTTGGGAGTTGGGGGGAATCTTAGGAAGAAATGCAGACTCTGAAAAGAGACTCTAGTTATATTACCTGAAAAAAACTAATTGAAAGGATAGGGGGGAAGGTGATGGCCTATTTTAAAATGAGTGGAGTCTGTAAGACCAAAAGCAAAAAATAAAGGCTCATAAGTACTATACTCAAAGTGCTTGGTTCCCATGGGTTATGGATTAATAACTCTAATACTGGTATACATATATATGGGAATGGAACAATTAAGTAACAATGAAAGAGGATGATGGAAGCCAAGTTTCTACTATTGGATTAGAATTTACAGATACATAATGGGAAGAGGCTAGAACAATCCATGTGGTGATTTATTTGAGTTATAGACATCAGTAAGAATTTCTGTTTAGATATATAGAGATGATTACATATAGAAATGCATATATACACAGGTTAGTATATGCACATACACTCCCTTGCTCCATTAGGTAAAAACGCATAAAAGAAAAGACACCCCAACAGTAATGAGCACACCTAGCACACAGATCTTGGTTTCTAATACCTTCACCATTGTATCCACATTGATGGGGGAGGAGGGCTGTCAAAGGCCATTGAAAGATCTCCCAATGGTCAAAGCTGGAACAATTTGAGCAACAAAATGAAGAAATACTGGATTATAACCCAGAGTATAAAATAAATATCCCAAGTCCATACTGATATAAATAAATGATTCAATAAATGAATAAATGAGAAAGAAGATCTCCCATGCAGAAAAACTTCCAATAATTTATACATACACTCCATCCTCAGGTACGGCCAGCATAAGTCCCTACTTCTTAAGCATGCACTACACACTGTAACTTTCTTCCAAAGAGGACATAATGGAAAGGTAGGGAGTAACTTTATGGTGAAAATCCTAACAGACTCTATCTCAGCCAGGTGATCAAGGTTAATATCAAAAGTGACAATGGGTTGCCTGTGTGGCTCCTTTAGTTAAGCATCCAAATCTTGATTTCACCTTTGGTCATGTTCTCAGGGTCATGAGATGGAACCCAGAGTCGAGCTCTGTTCTCAGCATGAAGTCTGCTTGTCCCTCTCCCTCCTCCCCACTTGCGCGTACTTTCACTCTTTTTCAAATAAATAGACTCTTTTTTTTTTTTAAGTGATGTCATTAGTTCCCATACCAATGATATCATGTGATAAGACTAGCACTGCACTTGTGGGATCCTACTGCCTCAACCCAGAACCCCAAATTAATTGTAAGAAAAACACGACACAAAATCCAACAGAGGAGCATCCTACAACATGCCTCACCCACATTACTCATGACTGTCGAGATCATGAAAAACAAGGAAAGCCTGAGAAACTATCACAGCCAAGTGTAAACTAGAGAGATGTAACAACTAAATGTAATGTGATTCCTACATAAGATCCTAAACAGGAAATTACATAAAAATTAAGGAAAACTGAAAAAACTATGGTGTTTAGTTAGTAATTATGTATCACTACTGATTCACTGGTGTAACAAGTGGGCCAAAATAATGTAAGATGTTAATAAAGGAAATTGGGTATGGGGTATGTGGAAATTGTGTACAATGTTCTCAGATTTTCTGTAAATCTAATACTGTTTTTAAAAAAATAAAATCTACACTTTTTTTAAATGGTCATTTAATTCAAAATGATGAACTAGTGCTATTTAAGGGTTTCCTTATAATTATGAAGCTGGGAGAAGAAACAGTGGTGGTGACTACAAAAGGACAAATTCCAGCTATCTCAAAGAGAAGATGAGCTGTTCCATGAAGTATCACATGTCCCTACTAACAACAGTTAATACTGGCTAACAAAATTCTCGGGTGTCTAAGGTCCTTTCATACTCTTTAAGGTTGGGGTTCTTAAACTTGATACAGGTCCATGAACACAATTCAGAGCGTCAGGAAATTAGAATGGAGAAGAAAATCTCATCTTAATTTTCACTATCCTAACAGGCCTTCAGCATTTCCCTTCAACTAAGAATATGGTCAACAAACCAAAGTAGTATCATATATCCCAGATATTTTTACAGTCCATCATAGTTTAGGATAATCACTAAATATTGTCTATCTTCATCCTTACTCATAAATTAGAATGGTCATCAGGCCCACTGCTAAATCTTGATATTTATTGCATTAGTTTATAAGCATATATATTACTTTCATGACTTTGATTTATTAATATTTTGATAACCATAACTCAATAAAATTTCTTCCCTTTGTAAATCTTAGTATTTTATTAAACTTAAAAATATGTTTTCTGAGAAGGACTACATAGACTTCACAAGATAGCCAGCAGGATACATGAAACAGAAAAAGGTAAAGAATTCCAATAACAGAGCCTAAAACTGCAAAAAAGTCATCCATAGACTTTCAGTGTGTCTAAGTGCTGATATGAATAGAGCCTTATATTTTACAGCTGTCACCTCCTCAAGCACCTAATAATTTTGCTATAATTTTCATATTTATAAATTATAATATATTGTTTTAAAAATTCAGTTTACATGTTTTAATTGTGAATTTCACATAAGAAAATCCCTGACAATACCAAAAGACGTCTAATAATCTAATCTGCTTACAACAAATGACAATGAAACAAAACAAGACTCAACAAAAAAAAGAAAAGAAAAGAGCCTGAAAGAAAAACAAGACCGAGAAACTAATTCCCAGTGACAGTCCCACCTTTCATCTTAGGCCATGCCTTGAACTCTACCTTATTTAATTATTAAATCAGGAGCTGCTCAGCAAGATCTGTCTAGTTTTGATGATTCTTAAATTCAATCCTGCTGACAGACTCTGTCCATTTTTCTCTATATTTACTGTTACCTAATGACAAGGTCTGAATGCTAATTTTTAACTTCAACTTTCATTAAAAATAGAATGAAATTTCTCTGACAATGAATGCTTGGCTCCAAAGCAACAACTCTTCTTTACATCCCAAATGTATAAAAATGAAAAATTCTAGTGTGGAAGATCTTGCTTGTGTATTTAATAAGATATAACTATGTAGTCAACATTTTAAGGCAATCAATGTGTTTTATAAGCTTCAACTTTAAAATTATTATGTTTAGTTCATGTTTGCAAAAATTTAGGATGTTGAAATGACAAAAATGTACGCCAGATATAAAATTTGGTGTTCATGACTTTGGATACATTCTTATATTCATTATCCAGAAAATAAGTTCTTGAATTTTGTTTTACGCCAGTGAACTTGATCTACCTCTAGCCTCAACACTGCACTTGTTAGCAGCACCATTTGCTGACTCCTATGTCCAAGCCAACCCCTCTCTTACCTAGACTACAATAATAGCTTCCTAATCGGTCTCCCTGCTCCCATTCTTGGCCCTCACACTTTCTTCTCTGCACAGGGCCAGACAGACATGTTTAAAATATTAGTCAGATGGACTACAGACAAAGGGCTGATATCCAAGATCTATAAAGAGCACTCAAACTCAACATCCAAAAAGAAGATGAACACATCAAAAAATGGGCAGGAGACATGAAGAGGCACTTCTCCATAGAAGACATACAAATGGCTAACAGACGCATAAAAAAATGTTCATTATCACTAGCTATCAGGGAAATTCAAATCAAAACCACATTGAGATACCACCTTACACCAGTCAGAATGGCCAAAATTAACAAGACAGGAAACAACAAGTGTTGAGGAGGCTGTGGAGAAAGGGGAACCCTCTTACACTGTTGGTGGGAATGCAAGTTGGTGTAGCCGCTTTGGAAAACAGTGTGGAGATTCCTTAAAAAATTAAAAATAGAGCTACCCTATGACCCTGCAATTGCACTACTGGGTATTTACCACAAAGATACAGAGGTAGTGAAAAGAAGGGCCATATGTGCCCCAATGTTCACTGCAGCAATGGCCACAATCGCCAAACTGTGGAAAGAGCCAAGGTGCCCTTCAACAGATGAATGGATAAAGAAGATGTGGTACATATATGCAATGGAATACTACGCCTCCATCAGAAAGGATAAACATCCAACTTTGGAATCCACATGGACTGTATTGGAAGAGATTATGCTGAGTGAAATAAGCCAAGTAGAGAAAGTCAAGTATCACATGGTTTCACTTACATGTGGTACATAAGGGGTAATATAGAGGACAGTAGAAGGAAAGGAAATGGGAAGTAGGGTAATTCGGGGAGAGAAATGAAACATGAGAGACTTCGGACTCAGAAACAAACTGAGGGTCTTGGAGGGAAGGGGGTGGAGGGATGGGAGAGCCTGGTGGTGGGTACTGAGGGCACGTATGCATGGAGCACTGGGTGTGGGGCATAAACAATGAATCTTGGAACACTGAAAAAATAAAATAAATTAAAAAAATATTATTCAGATGGAATCACTTCCATGTGCTCAACCCATTAAAAATTCAATACAGATATACTAAAAATTTACTGAATTATACACTTTAAAGTAATTTTGTAATATATAAATTATACTCAGTAAAGCTGTTAAAGAACGAACGAAAGAAAGAAAGAAAGAAAGAAAGAAAGAAAGAAAGAAAGAAAGAAAGAAAGAACCAATTACAACAGTCTACACAGCTTTCTCTGATTTGTGTCCTAATTGCTTTTCTTACCACTCCCCCTTCTGCACCCAGTGCTAGGTCCACATTGCCCCTTTGCTGTTCTCTCAACTTGCCCAGCACATCCCCATGTTAGATCTTTGCACCAGCTGTTCCTTCTGCCTGAAATGTTGTTCCCAGGTTATCACAAAAATCCTTCCGGTATTTCCTTGGGTCCCTTTGTAAACACCCCACCTTCAGAAAGACTTTCTGTGTCTGCCCCAGCTGTGATGGCATATCCTCCAGCCTATTCCCTTACACCAGTGTAGCTCAACCATTTTTTTCTTTAATTACTGACCCCTTAATTCAAGAGACTTTTTATTTTTTCTTTCAGTTGTTTCTTACCATGAAATTTTAATACCCCAGACTCGCTGTATATAAACTGTGCCCACTGGAAGGTCACAAACCACTATGATACCTAAAATTTCTTTTATCCCAACAACCAATGGATACCCTCTTGAGGATAAAAACACCTCCATTTACAATGCATGTCTTAAACTAAGTTCTTTTTTTTTTTTTTTTTTTTTTTTTTTTTTTTTAAATTATTTATTTATGTATTTGACAGAGAGAGAGATCACAAGTAGGCAGAGAGGCGGGTAGAGAAAGAGGAGGAAGCAGGTTCCCTGCCGAGCAGGAAGCCCGATGTGGGCCTCGATCCCAGGACCCCGGGATCATGACCCGAGCTGAAAGCAGAGGCGTTAACCCACTGAGCCACCCAGGTGCCCTTAAACTAAGTTCTTTCTCATCAGAACACGTATCACCCCTGGACATTCATACTTCTTTATTGGCTGTCACCTGCACAAAAATGTGAGCATTGTGGACAAGCACTTTTTGATTACCACTATGGCTCTAGTCTCCAGTATAATGCCTGGCATGTTTTAATAATAGACTACAATGTCTCCTGGATTTATTACGCTTTAAATAGGGAGGTAGTGGTAAGCCTCAGGGTAGAGGGCCCCAGAAACTGTTGTTGTTGAGTTGTAGGAGCTCCTTACATACTCTGGATGTCAACCCCTTACCACACATCGGATTTGCTTGAAAAAAGAATAAAACAAGAGGAGGAGCAGGAGGCCACCAGCAAATGAAAATACTGGATATGAAAAAAATATAGTAGCTAAATAAAAGGTATAATAGACACAATAAGCAGAAGAAAATCTAAAGAATTAACTAGTGAGAGTACGATCAGAACAGAAAACCATCCTAGGAGCAGAGAATAGGAAGAAAATGCAAAGAGATAAAACGCATAAAATAAGATCTAAGAGGTAGGAACAACAAATGTTTTTGGAGGAACAATGGGAATAAAGTTCTCTGAACATAGATTTTTTTTTTTGAACACAGATTTAAAGGGCTCAAATAATGCCCCAAAACCCACACCTAGGGACATCAGAGTGACATTAAACATGTATAAAAGTCAAAGATATTTGCTGATGTTCAAAACTGCTCATATCTTCTACACTTAGAAACCACTGTAGGCCACACTTCTCATGTTTTTCTCTCAGTATTGTTCTATTGTCTTCTGGTATCAAATACTGAGGTAAGAAAATCTGAAGGAACCTTAATATTTTCCCCTTATAAATGACCTGAGTCCCTTGTGTTGGGCTCCATGCTCAGTGGGGAGTCCCTCTTCCTCTACCCCTCTATCTGCACTCTCTCTCTCTCTCCCTCAAATAAATAAATAAAATCTTTTAAAAAAATTTCCAACAACATCTATGATACCCTACTACTGTTATCCTAACAGATAAGGAAAATTAACATGTGGAGAACTGACATGGCACTCAAGCTAGTAAGCTGGGATTTGAACCCAACACCCTAAAGCCCAAGTTCCAAGTCACTGCAGATCCTCTTCCCATTTCTTTAACTATGTGAGATAGGCTGTAGAACAGGTCTAGGGGTCTCCAAGATAAGCCTGAGTAACTGTCTCTTCTTCAAATTCCACAGCTTTTAAATTCAAGGAAGTATAGGCTGACTTGGGTAGACTGTCAGTGAAAAATGAGAACTGTGTTCTTGCCTAGGACTCAAGGCTCTACAGTTCTGTAAGCTCATATCATCTATTAGGAACAAGACTGATGAGGTGTACTTGCCTCAGATGTGAGAATCCCTGTCCGTGTACCCATGAGCCTACCTGTTTCAGGCTTATGCATTTTAGGAAGTCAGCTAACCTTCTCAAAGGCTGAAGATGCTCACTCCCTCAGATCTATCCAATGAACCAAGTGCTCCCTGAGGTGGCTCTTGAGGGGACTCCTTCAGCTTTCCTTAGAGAAAGTGACTGGTCTCTCTACTGTGTACTCTGCTGGCCTCCTCTTGTATCTTCTCAGAAAGGGAACTTTAGGGGTTTCCCCATGTGATATCTGAGTCTGGTCCCTCAGTCAAGTTGAAATGAAACAGAAAGAAGGGAAAAAGGGGAAGAAGGGAGGAAGGGAGGAAGGGAGGAAGGAAGGGAGAGAGAGAGGAGAAAGGAAGGAGAAGGGAAGAGAAGGAAGGAAGAGGGGAAGGAATGGTCTCTAGACTAAAAGTAAGTAAAAAGAAAAGAAGAAAAGAAAAGGAAAAGGAAGAAATAAGATTTGTAAAAGCTTCTGGGGGCTAAGGAAAAAAAAAAACAAAACAATCCAGAGTGAAATCCCACAGCAGACTTCAGGAGACTGTCCATTGTCACATATAATCCTGTATCCAAGTCAGAAGGTAAAATGTTTTTAATTCCGTAACACATTTATTTATGCATTGCACACACTGAGGAAGCATGGAGTCATGGAGATTAATAGGACAGTTACCAGAAACAGCAAGGAAAGGAAAAAAAAGACTCACTGTGGACTGTGTCTGTGCCATGTATTCAACCTCCATTTTATTCAGACGCATGTTTGTGTCCTCGAGCAATTCTTGAATATTTTCTGTGTGCCGCTTTTGAAGATCAAACTTTTCCTTCTCCATTTCTGCGACGGCATTGTGGAGCTATACAGTGAATTCAAGAAGTGACTCTTTCACTATTACTACAGAAGGGGTTATTTTGCAATTCAGAAAAAAAAATGTTTTTTCTATATTTCTCTATTTATTTGGTGACCTGAACAACAAAAGATGTAGATAAATTATTATATAGAGCATAATTATGAAACAAGTTTTTTCAGGGTGCCTGTGTGGCTCAGTCTGATAAGCAACCAACTCTTGGTTTCCACTCAGGTCATGATCATGGGGTCATGAGACAGAGACAGACATCGGGCTCCATGCTCAGCAGGAAGTCTGCTTGAGATTCTCTCTCTCCCTCTCTTGCTGTCCCTAACTCTGTTCTCTCTTTCTCTCTCTCTCTAAAATAAACAAGTAAATCTTTAAAAAAAAAGAAAAGAGAAACAATTTTTTCTTGACTTCCCTGAGCTGATAATCTTAATGAATAAGCAAACATTAAAGGGAATTATCCACCTCAGGTAGAAATAGTAAATAAATCATACAGATAACAGAATGTCTTGGCTGAACAACATTAGTATATGCCTAAAATCAGGAAACAGAAATATTTATAATATTGTTATTGACTAGGGATATTATCTCACTGTTGGGATTTTCATCTCATTTGCACCAAATTTTGCACAACAGTAGTGTTAAAAATATCTTCCCCTTAGGGCGCCTGGGTGGTTCAGTTGGTTAAATGATTGCCTTCGGCTCAGGTCATGATCCCAGGGTCCTGGGATGGAGGCTCACATGGGACTCCTTGCTCAGCAGGGAGTCTGCTTCTCCCTCTCCCACTCCCCCAGCTTGTATTCCCTCTCTGTCTCTTTTTTCGTCAAATAAACAAATAAAATCTTTTTAAAAAATGCTTTCCCCTTCACCCTAACCCCTGACAAGAAACTATTTTTACCCATTTCATAATCTATACAAAAGTAGAGTTAAAGATGGCATTTATAAATCCAATAGGGAAAGAGATAGCTAAGTAAACATGTATACTGCATGTCGTCCTGAATACAGGTCTTTATAAAGATTATGTATCCACCATTTAAATGGATGAAGCACCAAAATAATATATTTAATTAATGTAAAGTTTTAGTTTAACTTACTAACTTTACCTTAGTTATGGTTCAGTGTAGAGCTTCCAAAAGGAGTTAAAAATCTGCTCCTGGCCTGAGGACATTGCTTTACTTATCTTAATGGGAGTGAAATTCTGAATCTAATTCCTATCCCTGCCCTAACCCTAGCCTCATTTAATAGGTGGGAAGGAAAGAAGTCCAGAAGGGTTTAAAAGACAGACTTGATTTCCCATTCATGAATAGGAGAGAGAAGGGTAGAGATTCTGATTTGACTAAGAAGATACTGAACTAAAGGGAAAACCTTGAGACATGGTGGGAAAGTGAGGCAGAAGGCGGACAGTAATTGTTCTCATTATTGGCAAGGGCCCCAAGAACCTTTCTCATTTCTAGCTGAAGAGGAAAAGTGGGGGTGGCTCAGTGATAGCCACACAAAAGAAGACCCTTGGGTTTTACGAATTTCACATATGCAGTTTGGGCTATTTCCACGTGGTTCCCCAAATCTCTGATACGTTGGGTTTCTATTTTTGCCAAAGTCTATGTTTTAAACTGGTGTTATGTCTGCTGCTCAGAAGTCAGTCACTTAGCAGGCACAGGAACATGGCCAAGCCCACAACACCCAAATTTCTGTGCCGATGACTGACCTATATAGTGACTCTGACAAAGTGATCGAAAGGTCCCTTAGGGATTTGGTGGCTTTACTCATGTTGTAGGGGTTTCTTTATGTCTGTGGTCTCCCAGAGGTCCTAGAACAAATGCCTACTGAATGCTGCAAATCTACAACATCTAGCCATCCATTAGTGTATCATAGTTTCTTGGGGGCATCCCACAGCTGATTTACAAGGGCACTGTGCCTGTTGAAGCTGGAGGAGTGCCTGTAAGTCAGCCCAAGTTATCTCATCCAGGGAACTCAGAGTTAAGACCAAGAGTAAACATGATCCTGGCAGAAACACATATACTCTAACTTGGCTGACATGCCTGAGGATCAAACAGGTGTATGCAGTCTAATAATCTGACTGGAGATGACTAATACTCGGGTATTCATCCGGAAATTTTATTAGCATCTACCAGGTTCCAGGCAGAATACATCACTGAGGGCTTTCCCAGACCTCGCCACGAATTGGAGTCCAGTTAACTTGGTCTGGGAGGCTTTAAAGGGCAAACATCCCCGAGGAATAAACTTAAAGCAGCAAATATTATTTGTCATGCTCTGAAGTATCAGAGACCTTGCTGGGGTTTATTAACCCAACAGGATGCCACCAGAGCCCTGATGATGAGGAGATCTACCCATATTTTTAGCCAGGGTTTGGCAATGGGTATGGGGAGTGCAAGAGGACTTCTTCGCATCCCACATGTGGGTCTTTCGCCTGGACATGTGACCATGTAGTTGCCTCATGCTAGAAGGGACCAAGAGAAACCAGCCATCTGTGTTAATAGATGGAGAAGTACTATAAAAGCCTACAGGTCAATGGTGCAGCCACTCTGGAAAATGCAGGCAGTTCCTTGAAATGTTAAACACAGAATCAGTCCTAGGAGTACACCTGTGCAATAACAGAAAATACATATATTGGTCTCTTCCCCCAGTTCCTGACATAGAGCTAAAATCCATGTAATGTCCTAAGTGGTAAGAGCACTAGAAGCATCTTTTGTTCTAATATTTGGTCTTTGACCCTGGTTCACGGCCTAGAGCTCCTAAATCCCTTAGAATTTCCTGGATGATAGGAACATGTATTGTTCTAACAAGGTGACTTTGGATGGGCTCTTGGATAGCTCTGGGGTAGAGGCTGATGACCTAGGAGGCCAAGCCCCATGATTAGAAGCTTACAGCTTTCAGCCCCATGCTCCATCCTCTAGGAAGGAGAGAGTGGCTGAGATTAAGTTTACCATTGTTCATGCCTACATAATAAAGCCTCCCTGAAAATCCCCAAAGTTTGGCGTTTGGAGAGATCCTAGGTTGGTGAACATGTGAAGGCACTCAGGGAGTGGTGTGCCGGGACAAGAAACTCTGTGTCCCCAGCAACTTCTTTCAAGACATATCTCCAAAGGCAAAGGAGACAAAAGCGAAAATGAACTTCTGGGACTTCATCAAAATAAAAAGCTTCTGTACAGCAAAGGGAACAGTCAACAAAACAAAGAGGCAACCCACAGAATGGGAGAGGATATTTGCAAATGACACTATAGACAAAGGGCTGATATCCAAGATCTATAAAGAACACGCAAACTCAACATCCAAAAAGAAGATGAACACATCAAAAAATGGGCAGGAGACATGAAGAGGCACTTCTCCATAGAAGATATACAAATGGCTAACAGACACATGAAAAAATGTTCATCATCACTAGCTATCAGGGAAATTCAAATCAAAACCACACTGAGATACCGCCTTACACAAGTGAGAATGGCCAAAATTAACAAGTCAGGAAACAACAAGTGTTGGAGAGGCTGCAGAGAAAGGGGAACCCTCTTACACTGTTGGTGGGAATGCAAGTTGGTGTAGCCGCTTTAGAAAACAGTGTGGAGATTCCTTAAAAAATTGAAAATAGAGCTACCCTATGACCCTGCAATTGCACTACTGGGTATTTACCACAAAGATACAGATGTAGTGAAAAGAAGGGCCATATGTACCCCAATGTTCACAGCAGCAATGGCCACAATCGCCAAACTGTGGAAAGAGCCAAGGTGCCCTTCACCAGATGAATGGATAAAGAAGATGTGGTACATATATACAATGGAATACTATGCCTCCATCAGAAAGGATGAATATCCAACTTTTGTAGCAACACGAACTGGTTTGGAAGAGATTATGCTGAGTATAATAAGCCAAGTAGAAAAAGTCAAGTATCACATGGTTTCACTTACTTGTGGTGCATAAGGGGTAATAGAGAAGACAGTAGGAGAAGGAAAGTAAATGGGAAGTAGGGTAATTCAGGGAGAGAAATGAAACATGAGAGACTTTGGACACAGAAACAAACTGAGGGACTTGGAGGGAGGGGGTGGGGGGATAGGAGAGCCTGGTAGTGGGTACTGAGAGCACCTATTGCATGGAGCACTGGGTGTGGGGCATGGGCAATGAATCTTGGAACACTGAAAAAATAAAATAAATTTAAAATTAAAAAAAAAAAAAGAAACTCTGTGTCCCTACCCACACACCTAGCCCTGTATATCTTTTTGTCTGACTATTTATCAACATCTACTATTATATCCCTTATAAAACAGTAAATATAAGTAATGTTTCCCTAAGTTCTGTGAGCTATTCTAGCAAATCATGGAACCCAAGAAAGGATTTCATGATACTCCTATTTATAGCTGTTTGGTAAAAAGTACAAGTAACAACCTGGGACTTTTGATTGACATCTGAAGTGGAGGCAGTCTTGTGGGATTTAGCCCTTACCTCTAGGCTCTGACACTAACTCACTGGAGGCAAATATGTCAAATTTAGTGGAATTACAGGACACCCAGTTGGCATCCAAGAAAACCGCTTGATGTGTAGTAAACCCACATATTTGGAGTCAGAAGTATTAGGAGTGCATGAGTGAAGGGAAACACAGGCAGTGTTTTTCCCCATATAACAGCCAAGAGAAATAAAAACATATCCACACTAAAACTCATACACAAATTTTCACAGCAGCATTACTCATGATATCCAAAAAACTGAATCAATTCAAATGCCCTTCAACTGATGAATGGATAAACAAAATGTAGTATGTCCATTCAATGGATTACTCAGCTTTAATGCAGACTGAACTCCTGATTCATGCCACAACATGATGAAACTGAAAAACACGGTAAGGGAGAGAAGTCAGTCACAAAATGCCATACAGTGTGTGATTCTATAGGCAAAACTCTAAAGACGGAAAGTGGATTTAGTGGCTGTAAGAAGCTGGAGGAAAGGGAAACAATCGGTTTCTCTCTGGAAAGGCAGAAATGTCCTAGAAATTAGATAGTGATGATGGTCACACAGTTTTGTAAATATAATGAAAACCACTGAACGGTATATATACTTTAAGAGCATGAATAAAGACCCACAGATTAGAAACAGCATGGTAGAGTCAGATAACTGGGAAAGTTCTGTGAAGGCAGTCCAAAAGTACAAGAAGAAGTATAGCATAGTGAGGTGATGGTCTCTAGAAGTGGGGAGGCCACAGTGGTGAACAACAAAACACGTAGAATGTCGCAAGTGACCGGATGTTGAGAAATGAGGCAAAAAGAGCTTAAGCAGCCTGGCAGATAGCAATGCCACAGGGAACAGGAAATTCGGGAAAACCCCGAGGAGGAGACTGTTTTAGCAATGAAGGAAGAAGATGGGGTTTGGCGAGAACGATGGGATTTAGATCCAGGACAGATCTTAAGTAGGTAGTTGTACAGCCGACTTGAAGTGAGAGATGCAGGACAGATCTTTCTGCTAGGGATACTACAGAGTACAAGCACCATATGCGGGCGCACACACCACACACAGCCACGTGCACACACACACGCACACTTGTGCACACTCGCACCACCTGTCCGTCTAGACACTTGATACTGAGGTAATGAATGACTGCATAAATTACACAGTCCATCTACCACGTGCTTGTTCATTTTGGTGCCTGCCCTGCTTGCACCAGGTTTCACCTCAGATTTACATGCAATTGTATTTCATAAAAAAGCCCTTCAATCGCGCCTGCCCTGCATTCATATCCACTAATGACTGCGCGGTTGTAAGGAAGATGTGTTCGTCCAACTGAAGGAATAAAATGTACCCTCGTACATAGTAGAAGACAGAAGACTTCTCTCCCAAGAAGACTCGGTGATTTAAACTGAAAAATAAGGAACCAGGGAATTCAGACAAAGGGAGCAAGAGGACCTGCCCTGTAGGCAGTGTACCTGCAACAAGCCCCAAAATATGCCAAATTTCTAGAAAAGATAAAACCAAAATGTGAGAAAGAGGAAAAAACACGTAAATTGACAAAATGAAACCGGAAAAGCTAACTCTCCGCATCCTTCTATATGAGCAGCACACTTCCCAGACTCGTCCTAAAGGTGCCGAACCCAAGACATATTTCAGACCAACAGTGTCTGCTTGGAAAGCCATTTATAATTTTCAGTAAAATATTCTGAACCCAGACCATAATTGAGACAATATGAGTTAACAATATTTTTATGACAGAATACCTCAGAAGAAGTGACATACTTTATTTTAAACACATGCTGTAATTTGAGCAAATGGCTAAGGGTTTACGTGAAATTACTACACGACTATGTGAGATGTGTTCATAAGTTATATTTTTATTACATTGCTCTTGGCACTGCTAATTTATATGAAAATATTTTCCTTGATTAAATTAAATGCTTCTCTAAGAATAACCCATCCACTACTGATTTTGTTTACATCAAAAACAAGTTTATACTATAATTATTCTGTTACCTGAAATTTCAGAAAAGACATGATCCAATGGCCTAAATCCAAAATTAAAAAAGTAAAATCTCAAAAAAATATCCTACTGCTTTTTCCCTAATTTTTCTTAAAAGCTATAAGCTATGAGAAAAAATTCAGAACGTGTAATTCAAGAATTAGTCAAAAGTTTTCTAAATGAAAGCTACTTTATTAACCATTAGAATTATAGAAGAAAATATATCAAAACATGAACAGTAGTTATTTTTAGACAGTCGGTCTTGAATTTTATGTTATTTTATTTTCTTTTTTTCATATTTTTCTGTATATTCTGCATATTTTATTATAAGATATATTACTGTGAAGCATAAACCTTTGTATTTTCCATCACAATTTTATGACACTTACCTTTTTTTCCCAATCATTATTCAGAGATTCTGTACTCTGTTCACATATCTTTTTTAGCTCTGTGATCTGGTTTTCTTTGGTCTCTCTGATAACTTGACAGTCACGTATAAGGGTCTGAACTGTCAAAAATGATGAAAACATAGTTAAGCCAATCCTAGGTACCTCATAAGAGTCTGATGATAAAAATATGGTTTACCAGTTAACAGTTTCATTTTTCTGCAAGTCTTCTCAATTGTCTAAATATCTCTTATTCCTTCCTTCTTCCTTTTCTGCCACCGCAGCCCTGGTTGAACCATTTTGCTCACTCTCTAGACAATTTTAACAGTGTGCTGCTGGCCTCCATATTATGTGGGTCCTCCACTGCTTTGAAGAGGCCTTTCTACAGTGCAAATCCAGCCCTGTTACTCCCAGACTTTAAATTTTTCTATAGCTTCCCTCACCTAAAAGGTAAAAGCCAAAAGTCTCTAACATGGAAAACAACTCCTCATGATCTGACTGCTTCCTGGCCATATCCCTCATCATTTCCGTATTTGCAACCTTGTACTGTAAACACACCAAGCTACGTGCAGCTTCCTGAGGCCATATTCTTTCATCTATTCACAGCCTAGCTGATTGTTTATTAGGTGGAACGCCCGTGCCTCCCTTGCTGAAAAACTGCTACTTATCCTTGGTCTCAAATTCGAGTATCACCTTCCTTATGAACCATTCAGCAATCAGGTTTCTCCCCCTGCAGGGGCAGAAAGCAACACCTCTTCTTCATTCCCAGGGAACCTCATCTATTTCTCCAAAAAATCCCTTATTACTTTATATGTTATAATGGCTTACTTTCCTAGCTCCTGAGGAGAAAGGTATTTCACCTTTTTATCCACAGGGCATAACAAACACTGCCACACAGGCAAGTCCTCAAAAAGATGTGTCCTGAATACAAAAATGGAGGAATTCATCATTGCAATATATTGTCACACCTAATACGTTAAAATCATTGCCAAGGTTTATATTACTGAAATAAAATAGGCTTGAAATTATATAAAACATTTCCCTTATAAATCATTTAAATTTCTACCTTCTTTTTTTAAATGATCCAAATTGTCGCTGATTTGAGTGAAAGTTTGTTTAATATATTCATGTAAAATAAATTCTAGAGGGTAAAATAAATTCAGTTGTACATTTACTTGAATGTGCTATTTTCCTAGCTTACTGAATATGTTCTCCTTCACTTACTTTAAGATTGCAAAATTTTCATAAACATTTACATAGAAACTTCTTTCACTCATGTATCTCAACTATGCAACACAGGAAGGGAAAGGGCAAAGAATCTAAGTTAACCTAATATTAGTCCTTAGCATCTACAACATTTTACTTCACAATTCCAAAATTAAAACTAAGATCTGTTTGCAATTCAAAAAGCCTTAGGAAATATTATTTTTAAATCTTATGCATGTTTAAATTGCCTGGTTTGAATCAGGGTAAGAAACGAAAATCTACAAAAAAATTTTAAATATTTTTGTAGCCACTGATACTTGGCAAAAGAACCTGAACAAATTTCTAATTACTTTCACCAACATTTAAGGCTGGAAATAAACCTAAAAATATCTATTTCATTAGTTAACTGATATATGTAATTGCCACCCTAAATTTCAAGGGCATTACCATTCTCTCAGATACATTCAGTGTTGGTGGTTTGGGAGAAAGCCAGTAAGTTCCATATGGAAACCCTAAACAGAAAACTCTCCCAATGCTTATACCTTAGCATTCACTGAATCCTCCAAAATGTGTTCTTCCATTTCGCTCTCACTAGCCTCCCCACCCCCGCCTTCATTCAGGTATCCCAGATCCTTATCACCGCATATGCAAAGTTACAGAAGCAAGGGAGCAGAACATCCTTGAGTTAGACCTTAAGTCAGAAGGGATTTTATATATTATTTATTCCAACCTCCCCATTTTATAATGAGTAAGCCATGGCCCAGAAGCTTCCTGATGTCACACAGCAGACACTGAACAGCAGGGCTGGGATTAGAGCCCATGTTTCCACCAAGTGGAATACACTCTTATTCTCTCTCGCTCTCTCTCACTCTCCTCCTCATGCTTCCTCCACCATGACAGTCTAAAACCAGCCTCACCTTGTTTGGCACACCCACCATTACGAGGCTACTTATCCTAAAACATGAGGTCCTGAAGCTCACCTCTCAAAAATCTTCTCTGACTCCCCAGCATCTACAGGATAAACTTGAAACTTCTAAGTCTGAAACTCAAGGTTATGCTTAAAGTCAAGACCAGTCCCATGTCTAGTCCTTTGCAATGCTTCTCCTAATGCATAGGACATCCACTCCAGCCCAGCGGTTCAGCAGCATCCTTCCAATACCTGATGACACAGCATTCCTATCCCTGTACCCCGAACTCCTCTCTCGAACTAATCAAATCTTACAAAACTTTTAAAGTTCCTTTATCCAAAGTATATTTTCACACTCACTCTCTCTGCCTACTTGTTGCACTTCAATGTTTCCACCTATAGTCACAGTCAATTTTACACTTGATTACATGCTTTCTTTTCCATCATAACGGAAGTGTCAATGGGGAATACTTTTTAAATGATTATTCTGTCAATTATGATACCAGCATATATCACAAGGCTTAAAGTAGGTACTTAATGCAATGAATTTTATTAGACCAAGAGGAGTAATTTCCCTAGACTTCCCCATGAAACCCAGTAAGCTCCCATCTATAACCTACCCAGGGCAGCCCCAGTCCAATAAGGAGAAAGAATTAGGAAGATTCATTCAGCTCCTTAACCAAACCAACCACATGGCTGCCGCCACCACCCATACACACACGCACCTGCACACACGTACACAACACATACTCTACATCTCCCTCGACGTGACCACACACACACGCACACCGCATACCCCATACGCACATACACATACACACCCCATTCTCCATATACACACATACACCACACATCCCACACACACATAACCCACATACCCACACACATACACCATACACACCCAAATATACATTCACCACACACCTTATAGTACACATACATATGCACACACTACATACCCCCTACACACCATACACACACACATACCCTATACCGCGTACCCCGCACACACCATACACACACACATACCCTATACCGTATAGCCACACACACACCATACACACATACCACACAGAGGTTTTTCTCAGTCATATGAAAGCCCATATAAACATCCCCATATCATACTAAAAGGTCAGAAATCAAATTTTACTTTATACAGCCACCAAAACAAAATGGAAATTCTTTTAAAAAAATTAATGTAACCTTGGGGCCCCTTGGTAGCTCAGTCATTAAGCTTCTGCCTTCGGCTCAGGTCATGATCCCAGAGACCCGGGATCGAGCCCCACATTGGGCTCCCTGCTCGGCGGGAAGACTATTTCTCCCTCTCTGCTTGTGTTCCCTCTCTAGCTGTGTTTTTCACTGTCAAATAAATAAATAAATCTTTTTTAAAAAAATTAATGTAACCATACAACATCACCTTTTTTTTCAAGTTTTCTAATCGTCTCCTCCATTTCATTTTGTTTCTTTTTGTATAAGGTTTTCAGTTCTTCTATTTCATTATTCTTTCTTTCTAAAATCTGCAAATGAATTTAAAATGTTTTAGTAAACTGCTTTTTATACACAGAATACATATTTTTTAAAACAAACACAGTATTTTTTGTAAATCTATCTCAGCTAATCCCATAAATGGTTTCCCCAAAAAATGAAAAAATTGTATTTTAGTGCACTAAGAAAAAATCAAATATACTAGAATAACTGATTACTTAAAGAAATATGTTATCAGCTTCTAATTTTCATGTATCAATTTTTAAGAATATAAATAATAAATTAGGTGACTCTCTAAAATGTAATTAAGAGATTAAAGGATCATAAAGCAGCAGAGAGGGGCCATCAGACAATTAGCATGTTGGCACAGCACAAGCCACTCACCCCTCACTGCACCGGGACAGAACACCTTCAGGTGACGGGTCCCTGGATCCTCCCTCCCTTCCGTGTCCTGTCTTTTTCATGCACAATAACAAGAATCCCCAGACAAATGGGAAGATGAGCTCCATTATGCTTCTTTTATATCTAGCTCTGCTATTATTAATTCAAAAAATCAGTTCAAAACAAGACTAAAATTGTATGAATATTTTACCTCATGAATTGTATGTGCCAGAAGTTTTAAATGAATCATTTTATAAGATTTAAATATTATTTTATACTCCTAGATACATCTATACATACAGGCACAAAAAAAAAAAGAAAGGAAAGGAAAAAAAAAACGATGTTATACTCCTAAATACATCTATACATATAGGCAAAAAAAAAAAAAAAAGAGGGAAGGGAAAAGAAAAGAAAAGAAAAAAGAAAAAAAGGAGAAAACCTGGAGAAATAACCATAATATAGTAGCTAGCAAGTAGGACAAGAAATGTGCTAACAAAGGGGAAAAAGAAAACCTAACTGAAAATGAGGCAGGAATATGAATATCCACTTTTCTTATGGTTGGAGTATATTTCCTACACACCAAAATTCAGCTTAAAAAAAAAAAATGGCAGGGGGCATTATTCACCAGTCTTTCCAACTGTTGGAAGTCAAGCCAACTTTGTCTTAGTGCTTTTATTACCAGCATTTTACTTGACCTTTCACAGTTTTAGTTCCACCTCTAAGAATGATTAGTATTTAAGAAAAGGAACTAGTCTGATCCTAATGTTCATAAACAAGCACAAAAGGAAAAGAATGTATGCAAAAAGATAAAACACTCTAATTTTGTTCCACTCCAACTCCTGACACTTAGAAAATACCCTCTAAGCAACAAACTGATGAATATGCTTTCCAAATCTGGGGTAAGGTCAAGGATTTTATTTATATTTTACCTGGCATTTCAAACTAGTTGCACTGCTTTCTTTTTTCATGCAGAATTTATTTTAAAAGAGAAATTCGTGGAAAGAATTTTATTATTAAATGTTTTCCTTAGAATAGATTTTTGTAACGGACATACCAAGAAGGCTATCTCAAATTCTATTACCGTGATTTTTCCAAATATATTTTTATACTTATTTATCTTATATATCAATAGATTCTATTTCATCTGGAAATATATTATGTTGTATTAAAATTACATTACTAAATCTCTAACATATTTGTGATAGAGAGCTGTTTATATCTAACCAATTTAAGCTAAGGTAAAATTCTAGTAAGAGCAGAAGGTAAAGGCCTTTAAAAATGTAAATGGAAAGAAGGAGGAAAATGATTCAATATTTTTTCCTCTTTCTAATTTTCAATCAGTGCTTTCCTTCTTATTGCTTTGAAATAAAATGAGCCAAATAGGCACCTGACTAAACAGTAATATATTTTCAGCTTTTAAGAAAGCTTGGGTATGTGATGTGTGGCTTCAAGTCCCTGCCACCAACTCTGTCACTCAATTCTGCTGTGAAACAGGAAATGCCAAATTTCTATTTGGATTAACTTTCATGTATTAAAATATATAAAAATATCATTCAACTTTTAAAATCAATACTAAAATATACTCATTCAAATTCCATGTGGGATAACTATTAATTAATTATTGGTGCTGTGCCCATTAAGGAAAAAATGAAGTTTTCCTTAAAAAGAAAACATCAAAAGGCATGAATCCAATGAGCTAGTGAACAAAAAAGCCTACATTCTGTGCTATCCTGTCACGATGCATGCAGTCTCCAAAAGTTCCTTTGCCAATTAAAAAGAAAATTTTAATATCCAGAAACCCAACAGAGTATCAGACTAAAAGAAATGCTCGTGTTTACAGCTGATGTCTTACTTCAGCTTTTACAAAGGTAATGATAGAATGCAGATTATGGACTATGAGAATGCCAGCCTTCAAACAGAGGAAGAACTAAAGGGCAATGCAAACCATCAGGATACTGACACAGACACATTTGTTTAGAAGATCAATTTTAAAGATCAACTTTTGCCAAATTATTAATTTAGCAAATTCCTTTTATAGCACAGACTGTTATAAGTACATAAATAAGTGGATAGTGGGATAATGGTTACAAGACCTAGAATATTCCAGCGGGTACCCTACCTTCTGAACATCAGCATCATGTTTCTGCTGCAGTTTAAGCTTCTCCTCATGACATTTAGCTTCCAGCATTTTTGTTTTCATATCCAACTTCAAGAAAAACATTTTAAAGGTGTTATTAACATACTAGCTATCAGGGAAATTCAAATCAAAACCACACTGAGATACCACCTTACACCAGTCAGAATGGCCAAAATTAACAAGACAGGAAACAACAAGTGTTGGAGAGGCTGTGGAGAAAGGGGGGCCCTCTTACACTGTTGGTGGGAATGCAAGTTGATGCAGCCGCTTAGGAAAACAGTGTGGAGATTCCTTAAAAAAATCAAAAATAGGGCTACAATATGACCATGCAATTGCACTACTGGGTATTTACCCCAAAGATACAGAGGTAGTGAAAAGAAGGGCCATATGTACCCCAATGTTCATAGCAGCAATGGCCACAATCGCCAAACTATGGAAAGAACCAAGGTGTCCTTCAACAGACGAATGGATAAAGACATGGTCCATATATACAATGGAATATTATGCCTCCATCAGAAAGGATGGATACCCAGCTTTTGTAGCAACATGGACCGGATCGGAGGAGATTATGCTGAGTGAAATAAGCCAAGTAGAGAAAGTCAAGTATCACATGGTTTCACTTACTTGTGGTGCATAAGGGGTAATATAGAGGACAGTAGGAGAAGGAAAGGAAATGGGAAGTGGGGTAAATCAGGGAGGGAGATGAAACATGAGAGACTTTGGACTCAGAAACAAACTGAGGGTCTTGGAAGAGAGTGGGGTGGGGGGATAGGTGAGCCTGGTGGTGGGCACTGAGGGCACGTATTGCATGGAGTACTGGGTGTGGAGCATAAACAATGAATCTTGGAACACTGAAAAAATAAAATAATGTAATAAAAAAAAAGACGAACAACATGAAATTGATTATCTCAAATGTAGAAGTGTTTGACCACCTGATTCCTTACCCTTTCAAAGAGTATATACATTGGAGTCGAACAGACCTCATTTCTATTTCAAATTCTAATCCTACGACATTAACAGTTGTGACTTTGGGCAAGTCACCATTTTGAGATTCTATTTCCTCTTGTGCTAGTGAAGATTAATTACCCTTACCTCAATAAGCTGTGAAGCTTATTTTCAATGATATCATTTAAGTAACTATACTCGCTTGGCACAAAGTAGGTACTCAAAAAAATTAGTTTACGACCTTCAGGAAAATTTTCTTTTACAATATTACAAAGTCCTGTCAAAATACTCTCTCGAAAATTTCTGAAATACACTTTATATTTTTCAATCGCTATTTCAAAAAAGTAATGAATCTGAACTTAAGATAAACATGCATCACCAAATTAACATAGTAAAATGAAATTTAAAATTTTCACCAACAAAAGTTAGCACAGTCTCATGATTTTTTAAACACTGAGTGGTAGAGAGGAAAGCACTCATCTATTTACTACACACAAGGAAGAGATTGTGAATGTTTCCATTCTTTTGCCTATAACTCCCTTTGTTACTCCTTCGTTTTAGCAGAAAAGGAGCTGGGTGATCTAAGTCCGTGTCAATATGCTCAACAGAAGCATTTTAGGAGTCTTTTAAAAAGTGATCAGGGACGCCTGGGTGGCTCAGTTGGTTGGGCAACTGCCTTCAGCTCAGGTCATGATCCCGGAGACCCGGGATCGAGTCCCACATCGGGCTCCCTGCTCGGCGGGAAGCCTGCTTCTCCCTCTCTCACTCCCCCTGCTTGTGTTCCCTCTCTGGCTGTGTTTCTCTCTGTCAAATAAATAAACAAAATCTTAAAAAAAAAAGTTATCAAACTCACGAAGCAGTATGAGCAAGCTAGGCAGATATAGGAGACAGCTCATTGCTGTATCTTTCCCTAACACCTTCGAGAGAATTTGTCATACCCTTCGCTTTGGAGGAGCAGCCCTAAATGCCATGGAATTCTGTTGCCATAACCCAAACCACCTCCTCCCATCTGTTCCACTTCAATCTTGGTTGACCAGATTAAGAATAAACACCTGACACATGCTTAACCAATCTATTAGTTGGAGAATAATCGTTCTGATGGTTTCTCTCAAGAATCTGACTAAGGCAGCAAGTTAGCGACTTTGAGGAACAAACAAGTTCTAGAGGGGCAGCAACCGAGAGAAAGTAAATAAATTTGTTACAGAAAAGACAGCAAAGCGCATATACCAACAGAGCAAAGACTAGAAACCATACAGCATCTGAAATATGAAGTAAGCAAACTCAGGCCCTAACAGTGTCCATGACAGTAGGTGTACTTGAATTTGGAGATTTTTTGCATTCCTTTTTCAGAGAAGCTTGATGGATCTCTGTTCTTGCAACCATAGAGCTATACCTAAATTTGATTTTTCTGCTATAATTTTTACTTTGGTGTAATATTAAACTTAAAAGAAAAGTTGCAAGGAGCTCCCATATCCCTTTACCCAGATCACAAACTGTTTATATTATGCCTGATGTGCTTTATCATTTTTAATATCTGTATCTACTTACAGACATACATAAAACTACCTTCTGAACCCTTTGTGAGAAAGCGAGAGGCATCCTCTCCTTTGTCCCTAAAAACTTCAGTGTATATTTCCTTAAGACAAAGGTATTATCTTCCATAACCACAGCCATTATCAAAATCAGAAAATGTAACAGAACACTATATTACTTAATGTACAAGCTATAGTCAAGCTTTATCAGTTATCACAATAATGCCATTTGTAGGTAATTCTTCCCCAGTCTAAGATCCAATTTAGGATCACACATTGCCCTTAAGTATCATACTAACAGCATCTCCTTCAATCTAGGGCAGCCTTTCTTTGTGTTTCTTGACCCTAACATTTTAGAAGAGTACAGCCAATCACTGAATATCCCTCAGTTTGGATTTGTCTGTTATTTCCTGATGGCTAGACTTACTATACTTTGGCAAGATTAACACTAACATGATATGTCCTTTTTCATTCCATCTTATTAGGAGGAGGGTGGTTTGTCCCAATATTTGCCAGTGTAACATTTGATAACTTGGTTAAGAGAGAGAACACCAAGTTATCATAAGAGTACTATTAAATAGAAAGTTTTTCTACTGCCATCCTAAAATAATAATAATAATAATAATAAAGGAGTATCTCTTCCTGGAAACTCTACCTTCACACCAAAAAATAGTTCTATATTTCTGCCTGTACTCAGGGGCATGACTCATGACAAATTATCAGGATTTGAATATAGAAACAATTTTACTAGTATAGTATATAAAGACAATATAGGACACAAGATAATGATATATATATGTTTACATCTGTGTACATACAGCATATGCATATGGGAAAGAGACTAAACAGCCTTGCTTAATTTAACCCAAAGACTGAAATTAAAGGACTGAATATAGCACTTCTACTTTGTTTGCCTCCCCTCACCCCCATAAGTCTATTCCAAACAACATTTAAGTTTTCTTTAACTGGGTTTAGTATATACACTATCAATTTCAAACTGAAGAACCATGGAGGTCTACTTCAGGTTATAATGGAGTAACTAGTATCAAATTTACCTCCCACTATTAACAAGCACAAAATGGGATGGAATGTAAGAGTTGAGCATTCCCAGGTATTAGGAAACGGGCAAACTGCAATCCTCCTAAGCTGAGCCCCACTATCGTTCTGGCTCTCTGCATATGCACAAGCACCATCTAAGTAGAGCCCCAAAGCTTTACTGAACTGGGAAGGCAAAGGTCAGAGTTCAGTACAGTTGAAGAAGCTGGAATCTTAAGCACAGGGCACTAGGACAGTGGGAACTGCCAGCAGGAGCTCTGGCCAGTCCTTGCACCGGCTGGGGGTGTGTGCGTTTGGAGCACTGGGTGCATGCACTGGGTAGATAACAAAGTTTGGCTGCTATAAGATAGAAAACACAATAAATACCAGATTACACGGTGCTGTGATTCTGAAGGCCCAGCCCAAGAAAACTGAAGACAGCTTCCTAACAACTTGGGAAGAGCTCGGTATCCAGCTGAAATACCACAAAGACCACACTTTGGGCTTATCCTAAACCTACCCAAAAAGTCTAAAAGCAAGCCTCTGTCAGATATTCAGAAGAGACAGAGCTTATAGATTAGATCCCACCATGCTGGAGGAGTTTGGGAAACATCCTTGGCTTTCCACATATTTGCCTTAATAGAATGTAAAGTCAATTTTGTAACTGACCAATAACTGAACAGCCCATAAGAAAAACAACAAAAATCACTATTCTATGGGAAGACCACAGAATCTAGAGGGCTCCAAAATGTATCATCCACAAGGACGACGTGCTTTACACAGAAATTAATAAACATGAAAAAAAGAAAAATGTTGTCTGTAGGCAAGAACAAATAAGTAAAAGGAGCTAATAGGGGTCAAGAGTAACCTACTTGACACATAAGACTTTAAAGCAGTTAATATAAATATTGCAAAGAACAAAAAGGTAAATATATTCAAAAATCATTTTAATGAGAGAATAGATAAGGAATCTCAGCAGTGTAATGGAACTATAAAAAGAAACAAGTAGAAATTCCAGAACAGAAAATTATAACAACTGAAAGGAAAAAAAATTCCTAGATAAACTAAGCAATACATTTGAGATCGTAGAAGGAAGTGCCTATAAATTTGATGATACATCAATAGTAATATCTAACCTAAGGACTGAAAGGAAAAAAAAAAGATAAAAGAATTGATGAAAAATGAACAAAACTTTAGGCAGCTGTGGAACAAAATCAAAGAGTCTAATATACCTGAAGAGGGAAGTGAGTTAAAGAAATAATGGCCAAGAACTTCCCAAGTTTAAGAAAAAATAAACAGTAACTTAGAGATCCAAGATGTTTGGTGAACTCTGAGACAGGATCGATACAGAGAAAACAACATCTAGGCATATTACAGTCACACTGCTGAGACCAAAGATTAAGAGAAAATTTTAAAAACAGCCAGAAGAAAAAAGACATTATCTACAGGGGAACAATAATAAAAATGACTGCTTGCTCTCCATGAGAAACAATAGAGGCCAGAGGACAAAGGAATAATATCTCAGAAGTGCTGAAAGGGAAAGAAAAAAAATCATTTCAGATAAAAGTAAAGCTGACAGGAGTTGTCACCAGTAGAACTGCACTACAACAAATAATAAAAGATGTTCCCAAGGATGAAAGGAAATTATACCAGATACAAACCCAGATTTGAAAGAAAGAAAAGAACCTGAAAGAGTAGATTAAGTGGATAAATGCACAAGAGTGGTTTCTCTTCTCCTAATTTCCTCAAAAGACAACTATTTAATGGAAAATTAGCAACACTGGAAGGTGGGGTTTAATGTACGGATAACCATGTCAACAATAGCACAGAGAATCAGGGCAGGGTTATCCTGAATTATACTATTTTTAAATTATTAGATTTGTGACATGGGAAAAAGAGAGTGGGAAAGGTCCGGTGTGAGGTGGTTCAGTATGGACACCACACGGACCCTGACAGGGGCAGGATGCACATTTTTAGCCCTAGAACGACCAATAAAGAAAAATATCAAAGCATATATAATTAAAAATTCAATAGACAAATTTAAATGAAATAATTTTTAAATGAATAACTGAAACTAGGACAACAAAGGAGTGGGGGGGGGGAGATGCTACCAGTGGAAACAAATACCAAGAAAGTACACTGAAAACCAACCAGCTATATCAATAATTACATTAAACTTAAATGAACAAACCATTCTAATAAATGACACAGAGACAGACTACAGTTTTAAAGAATGACCCCATTATATGCTGTCTACAATTGATCTGTTTTAAAGATAAAGACACAAATAGGTTGAAAATCAAAGGATACAAAAAGATATCCACATAAACCAAGAAAAGGACCATGAGAAAAGATAGAGGGATATTTTATAGTGATAGGGGAATTCATCCTAGCAATATTAAGAAGATGCCCTAGGGGTGCCTGGGTGGCTCAGTTGGTTAAGCGACTGCCTTCAGCTCAGGTCATGATCCCAAAGAACCAGGATCGAGTCCCACCTCGGGCTCCCTGCTCGGCGGGAAGCCTGCTTCTCCCTCTCTCACTCCTCCTGCTTGTGTTCCCTCTCTGGCTGTGTTTCTCACTGTCAAATAAATAAAATCTTTAAAAAAAAAAAAGAAGAAGAAGAAGAAGAAGACGCCCTAATTATGTATATATCAAATATACAAAGTTTCCATTTATATTCAGAATAGAAAAACATCATTTCTATCCAGAATATAAAAAGTATTTAGAATATAAAATATAAGTGTCCAGAATATAAAAAGAGCTCTTACAACGTAATAATAAAATGGCAAATAACCTTATTTCTTTTAAAATGTAATAGCATCCAGGTGGCTTAGTCGGCTGAGCACCCAACTCCTCATTTCAGCCCAGGTCGTGATCTCAGGTCGTGAGATAGAGCTCCATGTCTAGCTCCATGCTCAGTGGAGAATCTGCTTAGAATTCTCGCTCCTCTGCCCCTTCCCCCTGGGCTTTCTCTATCTCTCTAAAATAAATAAATCTCTTAAAAATGTAATACCATTAAACAAATACTTCACATAAAAAGATATAAATGGGCCATAAGCATATGAAAAGATACTATCATTATCCATCAGAAAATGCAAATTGGAACAACCATGACAGGAAGCTAGAAAAAGATACGGAGGAAACTTTAATGCGCATTGCTAATTAGAAGAAGTCCTTCTGAAAGGCCACCTGTCTGTGGTCTATGGCCATACCACCCTGAATGTGCCCAATCTCATCTGAAATGCCAACTATCTGATATTCTGGAAAGGGCAAAAATAAAGAGACAGTAAAAAGATCTGTGGTCCCTGGGGTCCAGGGGAGGAAGAAGGAGAAGAGATGGAGGAGATTTTTAGGGCATACCGTTCTGTATGATATTATAAAGGTAGATATGTGACATATTATACATTTGTCAAAACCCACAGAATGATTCATATATATATATATATATATATATATGAATTTAGTATCTTTTCTTTGGAATACACACACACACACACACACACACACACACACGTTTATATATACATACGTTTATACGTTTGTCAAAACCCAGAGAACAGGATATATATCCCCCAAAGAAAAGATATTAAAGTAAATCATGGACTTTAGTTAATAATAATCTAACTAGTTCATCAATTCTAACTACTGTGCCATACAGATGCAATATTGTAATAATAGGGGAAAGTGGGTGCAAAGAGAGGTAATTCAGAAATTTCTCATACTTTCTGCTTAATTTTTCTAACCTGAAACTGCTCTAAAAAAATAAAGTCTTATTATTTTTTAAAACTACAGTGAGATACAACTTCAGTGGCTAAAATAATTTTCTTTAATGGAAACTGTTATCGGCTTACTTCAAGATAGTTTTCATTCTGGAATTTTAGTTCATTTAGTTTTTGTTGCTTCCACATACCATACACAGATGTCTTTAAAAGTATGACTTTTTCATATTTACCCAAGTTTATAAAATAAATACATATCTTTGTTGTTAGATTATTTATTGTTAGTTATTTCCTATAGGACTCTTAACCTGTAAAAGGTATTAGAAATTCTTACTCAGAAAGTTTAATTAAGTTGGCACTGTATATCAACAGATTTTTTTTAAGTTTATATTTAAATTCTAGTTAGTTGGCATACAGTGTAATATTGGTTTCAGGAGTAGAATTTAGTGATTCATCACTTACGTACAATACCCAGTGCTCATCATAACAAGTACTCTCCTGATCTCCATTTAGCCCATCACCACCCACCTCCCTTCTAGCAACCCTGTCTATTCTCTGTTGTTAAGAGTCTCTTCCGGTTTTCCTCCCTCTTTTTTTTTTTTTTTTTTTTACCCTTCCCTTATGTTCACATGTTTTGTTTCTCAAATTCTACATATAAGTGAAATCATATGGTATTTGTCTTTCTTTGATCAACTTACTTCTCTCAGCATAATACACTCTAGCTCCATCCATGTTGGTGAAAATGGAAAGATTTCATTCTTTGTGATGGCTGGGTAATATTCCTGTGTCTGTTTGTGTATGTATCACATCATCTTCATCGGTGGATGGACGTTTGGGTTCTTCCCATGATTTGACTATTGTTGATAATGCTGCCATAAACATCAGGGTACACGTGCCCCTTGAAATCTGTTTTTTGTAGCCTTTGGGTAAATACCTAGTAGTGCAATTGCTGGGTTGTAGGGTAGCTCTATTTTTACCTTTTTGAGGAAACTCCACAGTGTTTTCTGCAGTGGCTGCACCAATTTGCATTCCCACCAACAGTGTAAAAGGGTCCCCCTTTTCTCTGAATCCTCGCCAACATCTGTTGTTTCTCATGTTGTTAATTTTAGCCATTCTGAGAGGTGTGAAGCGGTGTCTCATAGTGGTTTTGATTTGCATTCCCCTAATGATAAGTGATGTTGAGCATCTTTTCATATATGTTAGCCATCTGTGTGTCTTCTTTGGAAAAATATATTCATTTCTTCCTCCCATGTCTTAACTGGATTGTTTTTTGCTTGTTTGTTTTTCGTTTGGGGGGGGATTTGAGCGGGTATTAGGTTTGATAAATTCTTTACATTTTGGACACTACCTTTTATCAGACAAATCATTTGCAAATATATTCTCCCATTCCATAGGTTGTCTTTTAGTTTTGTTGATTATTTCCTTCACTGTGCAGAAGCTTTTTATCTTGATGAAGTCCCAATAATTCATTTTTGGTTTTGTTTCCCTCACCTCCAGAGACATGTCTAGTAAGAAGCTGCTTTGGCTGAAGTCAAAGAGGTTGCAGCCTGGGGTGCCTGGTGGCTGTCAGTTAAGTGTCCAACTCTTGATCTCAGCTCAGGCCTTGAACTCAGGGTCGTGAGTTCAAGCCCCACGGTGGACTCCATGCTGGCTGTAGAGACTACTTGAAAAAAAACATGGTTTCCTGTCTCACATTTAGGTCTTTCATCCATTTTAAATTTATTTTTGTGTATGGTGTAAGAAAGCAGACCAGTTTCATTCTTTCATTCTTCTGCATGTGGTTGTCCAGTTTTCCCAAAACCATTTGTTGAAGAGACTTTTTCCCATTTGATATTCTTTCCTGCCTGTCAAAGATTAGCTGGCCATATAGTTGTGGGTCCATCTCTGGTTTTCTATTCTGTTCCAATGATCTGTGTGCCTGTTTTTCTGCCAGTACCATACTGTCTTGATAACTACAGCTCTGCAATACTAATAGAGCTTGAAGTCTGGAATTGTGATGCCTCCAGCTTTGGTCTTCTTTTTCAAGATAGCTTTGGCTATTCAAGGTCTTTTGTGATTCCATACAAATTTTAGGATTGTTTGTTCTAGCTCTGTGAAAAATGTTGTTTGTGTTTTGACAGGGGTTGCATTTAATGTGAAGACTGCTTTGAGTAGCATACACATTTTAACAATATATGTTCTTCCAATCCATGGGCATGGGATATTTTTCCATTTCTTTGTCTCATCTTCAATTTCTTTCATAAGTGCTCTATACTTTTCAGAGTACAGATCTTTAATCTCTTTGGATTTGTGAATAAACCTAACTCTTCTTTAAATGTTTGGTAAAGAGGTACCTGGGTGGCTCAGTCAGTTAAACATCTGCCTTCAGCTCAGGTCATGATCTCAGGGTCCTGGGATTGAGCCTCATGTAGGGCTCCCTGCTCACAGGGCAGTCTGCTTCCCTCTCTCCCTCTTCCCCTCCTTCCCGCTTGTGCTGGCATGTTCTCAAATAACATTTTTTTTTTTAAGATTTTATTTATTTGACAGAGAGAAACACAGCCAGAGAGGGAATACAAGCAGGGGGAGTGAGAGAGGGAGAAGCAGGCTTCCCGCTGAGCAGGAAGCCCGATGTGGGACTCGATCCCGGGTCTCCAGGATCATGACCTGAGCCGAAGGCAGTCGCTTAACTGACTGAGCCACCCAGGCGTCCCTAAAATAACATTTTTTTTTAATCTAAAAAAAAAAAAAAAGGTAAAATTCCCTTGGGAAGTCATCTGGCCCTGGACTTTTGTTTATTGGGAGACTTTTTTTGGGGGGGGGGGGAAGATTTTTAATTACTGATTCAATTTCTTTGCTGTTTACAGCTCTGTTCAAATTAAAATAATTTTTAACTGACAGTATCAAGTTTGGGTGAGGAACAACTTGAACTCTCATACATTGGTGATAGGATTACAAAATTGTATAACTATTTGGAAAGCAGTTTAGCAGTTTTATCCAAGAGAACTAAAAACACAAGTCAACCAAAACCTTGTACATTGATTTTCACGGTATCCTTATTCATAACAGTCAAAACTGAGAACAAACCTTTAATAGATCACAGATAAACAAATTAGGATATTCATGCAATAGAACACTACTGCCCAGCATCTTAAGAGATGATCCTACTACATGCCACTAGCCCAAGAAAAGAGTAAAATTCAAAATCTGAAGTATGGTTTCTACTGAATGTGTATCGCTTTGACACCATCATAAAGCTGAAAAAGCATAAATCAGACCATCGTAAGTCGGGGACCATCTGTGGTATCAATTTCAGTAGCAGCAGCAACAAGGAGTGAAAAGAAAATTCACAGAAGCAGAAAAACAACAAATACTTGACTGATTACATACAACTTGCAAATTTTCTTCCCAACAATTTACATGGATTGTTTCATTATTCCATGTAATCCTCACAATGGCATCTGCAAGTGGGTACTCTGAGCATCTCCCTTTTACAAATAGCAAAACTAAAGCACAGAGAGGTACCTGCTCAAGGTCACCAGTTGCAGAAGTACAAAGTCTGGATTCATACTCAGCAGTCTGGGTCCAGCTAATGAATGCAAGCTAAATAAAGCTCAGCAGTTCTTAAAATATGAGAGTTAGGGGTGCCTGGGTGGCTCAGTCAGTTAAGTGCCCAACTCTTGATTTTGGCTCAGCTCATCATCTCAGCATCCTGAGATCAAGCCCCGAATCTGGCTCCACCCTGAAAATGGAGCTTGCTTGAGATTCTCTCCCTCCTCAAGCAAGGAAAAGAAGATACTATCTAAATAAACAGTCTTAATTTTAATGAGAAATTCTTTTTTTTTTTTTTTTTAATTTTATTTATTTGACAGAGAGAAACACAGCCAGAGAGGGAACACAAGCAGGGGGAGTGAGAGAGGGAGAAGCAGGCTTCCCGCCGAGCAGGGAGCCCGATGTGGGACTCGATCTCGGGTCTCCGGGATCATGACCTGAGCCGAAGGCAGTCGCTTAACCAACTGAGCCACCCAGGCGTCCCCGAGAAATTCTTGCTTGGGACAGAAAACTTGGCACAACTAGGGAAGAGAGGAGGGACAGGCACACAATCCATAAATCACTGATACTCTAAAACACGCTATGATTCAACTTCTGCTCCCTAAAGACGTCTTTTAATTTTTTAAGATTGAGAGCTCCTACCTTTTTTCAGATTATTTAGTACTTTACACACATTTTCCTCAGAGATATTTAATAGATTAAATATTTAATTTTTTTTAAATCCCAATTAAAGGTTACCAGCAGAAATTGCTCCTTAAATATCTGAGCTTTCCCCACAAAGTATCATTTTCTTCCTTCTTTTTAACTAATGACCTTTTCACTGTGCAAATATTCCACATTCTGTACTTCCACTTCTTCCCTTCCTTTAAGAATTTGTCTTCCATCCTTCATTAAACCTGCAAACAGTGTGACAAAATTTTCATTCTTTCTCAGAAAGTCTTTTCATCACCAATTCTAAAGGAAAAGTCCATGCTTTTGTCTCAGAGATTTGTATATGGATCATCTCTTCCTCAGTTTCTGTGACTCTGCTGTTGCGGTTCTCTTCTTACTCTGGAGAGGGTTTCGCTGTCCCCGCTGCATCATCCCGTCCTTCCAGTCAGCCCCAAGGTTGCCTTCTCCATGGGTAAACACTTGGCTTTGGTGATTTTATCCAGACTGAGCTCTAACTGCCCACGCAGATGAGTCACAGTTGTCCATCTTGAGTCCACCACCTCCTAGCCGGCTCCCTTTGGTCATTGCTCTAGTACAGTTCAACATTCGATACAAAATAATATTCACTATGTATAAGTAAGTCCCTTATCTTTACTCCTCCTTGTCTGTGACCCTCAACATCCCCCAAGTCACCATATACAAGGCCAGACACACTGCCTCATTTCAGCCCTACTATTACAACCCTACAGAGTTCCTCATGCACCATGCACACACCCCTGTGGTCAGAGAGCCTCTTCACTAGAGACTCCTCACGCCCATCTCCCACCCCGCTAGTCCATCTGAGACACCACTGCCCATTCGCTTTCCTAAAAGCACAGTTGTGAAAAGCACATTCTCTGGTCGAAACTTTGGTAGTTCCCCGGGCCTTGGCTAGCGTGCAACATACATGTGGCTTTACCACACCCCCTTCTTTTCTTTTCCCTGTACCACCAGCCAAGTGGTCTCCAAGCTCCAACTAAACACGCACTTCCTCCTTCCATGTCTTCTCTGCCTTTTCACATCTCATGGCTCAGATGTCATTCCCTCCATGAAGTCTTCCTCAAGCTTCCCAGAAAACAGCAACTTTTCTTTCTTTGTAACACTTTATATTCAACACTGCCACTCAATTGGTTTACACTGTATTTTCTTTCCTTCTTTCCTAGACCTGAAATATAAGTTTTAGGGTATTTTCTCATGTTTGCTGAATAAAATAATTAAACTTTGGGTCACATTTTATTCTCTGTGTACGATACTCATGCATGCATATACGTACACAGGTACATATACATTAAAATTAAGTTTTAAATTTTAAACAAATGAAAAACTGAGCCTAAATTATAGAACTTTTGATGTCAGGCTAAGAAGACAGAGCCATTAAGGAGACTGGGCAGAGAAGCCCTGCTGAAAGCAATGCATAAGAAATGCGAGTACAGGGGTACCTGGGTGGCTCAGTTGGTTAAGCGACTGCCTTCGGCTCAGGTTATGATCCCGGAGAGCCGGGATCGAGTCCCACATCGGGCTCCCTGCTTGGCGGGAAGCCTGCTTCTCCCTCTCTCACTCCCCCTGCTTGTGTTCCCTCTCTGGCTGTGTTTCTCTCTGTCAAATAAATAAAATCTTAAAAAAAAAAAGAAAAGAAAAGAAAAGAAATGCGAGTACTTTTACCCTATTTCTAAAATCAGCCCTTGTTCAACGTGTTCTCATCTACCCATTCTCTGATGTAAAAGGGATTAGGTTTGGAACCCACATATCTGTCTAGGCCATTTGCCCCCTCAAAAATATCTTACAACAAAAATCCATTAGGGAAAGGGGAAAGAGGAGAGCTTTACCTCCTCTCTTCACAAAAGGACCAAAAGATCTCAATTATTCAATTACTTGAACCACCACCTTAGGGCTAAACTACCCACTTCTAGAAAAAGCAGCATATAGCCTGCAAGAGACTGAGACAATGCTACAGGAATATGAGGCATGTGTGACAAGACATTCCATGGATAACCTACTGCCAAAGCAAAGGAACTGAAAATGGATAGCTTCCCTCTCTAGAGGACATGCCCCCAAGCTTTTTTTTTTTTTTTAAAGATTTTATTTATTTGACAGAGAGAAACGCAGCCAGAGAGGGAACACAAGCAGGAGGAGTGAGAGAGGGAGAAGCAGGCTTCCCGCCGAGCAGAGAGCCCCATGTGGGACTCGATCCCGGATCTCCGGGATCATGACCTGAGTCGAAGGCAGTCGCTTAACCAACTGAGCCACCCAGGCATCCCCCCCCAAGCTATTTTTAAGAGAATTTCTAAAATTTGTACTTAGACCTTAAGAAATTTTATTTAGAAAGTCCATTTGGCTTCATTTCTCTGAAGTATGTGCTTAAAGAATAGCTCTGAGGTTGGACATTCTTACCAAGTGAATAAAATTGATGAAGGTGCTCACTTAGGATTAGAGTATTTCCTTGGGTTTATAAATATCCTATTTACAGTATAACTAGTTAAATTTTACAACAATTACCACTGTTATTTTATTCAACTAAATTCTCACAAACTTTGAATTAAGGGTTTGGACTTTTTTTTTTTTAAAGGAATACTTACCAGTCTGTTCACTCAGGTGTTCAACATTCACTCTTACAGAAGAGCAAATTTCTTATTCGGAATGGTACTTTTTATGACTTACAGTTTTGCAGGTGCAAACTTTAACACTTGATACTGAAATCAGTACAATACCAAAATAAAATAGCATAGTAACTATTAATGAATTTGTATGAAAAAATATATTAAGGTTATTAAACAGGCATCATCTACATATTTTAAAATACCAATGAACTCCTTTTAATGTCACTTCAAAGCTTTAATGTAGATCAACTACCTCAATCATACCAAAAAAAATAAAACATGCAAAAAAAGCAAGGTTTATTCTGATGTAGAGAATAACTCAAAAACTTCTGTTTTTCATAAAGCTGAAAATGCCACACTTCTGAAATATTGTTTGCCGTTATTGCACATACACAGTAAGTCAACTGTAAGGCAGAAAAGCTCAAGAACACTGCCAATGTCAACCACTTGCGAGGCCCAGCAATTTCCAAAGCCACCCAACCGCATGATGTATTTGCTTCCTCCCACTTTCTACATCTCAACAATCGCCACAGCAAATTGCAGAGGAAATGATTTCTAAAATAATCATCACTATTTACTCAGATATCTAATTGTTATAACCATTTTTTAAAGAATTCTGTTAGTTACTAATCAAGGGATATTATCATGTGTTGATAATTAAGATTCTTCCTGATTAACATCTCCAGTGTGCCCTATTCACAAAATGGTTATTTATAATATTTCATAATGCCAGTTATTATTCATTGTGCTTATTTCTGAACATAGCACAAACAACGATGATGCATCTGTCTCTCTTGCTACCTTATCCGTGGAGCTCAGAGATGGATGGAATTCTCCTAAACGGTAATTTTTAGTCTCCTCCAAACTCATTACATTCAGGGAAGAAGTGGTATTTAAACATACACAGAACACGCCAGTAATTTTTTTTCAAATTTTTAAATTTTGTTATACATTATACATAAACATAATTTACATGCAACGCAAACATAATCATAACCCTACTCTATGCTGAGTTCTTATTTTGTTTAGCTTCTCTGCATTCTTTGGTGTTCATTTTTTATTTGACTCTCTCCCTCTTCTCCCCATGTCCTTCTATATTAACACCCTATGAGGCATTCCTCACTAACAACCTAGTCAATTTGCATATCTCCTGCCATGTTCACAGAATCACAGACAAACATATACAAGCATACAGCAGTAAGGGGTGTTGTAGCACAGACTGCCAGTGTCCTCAGGTATCCATCTTCCTTTCCTTCCTTGGAACCCCAACCCCCACTACCAAATCTGGGCTGGGCCATATCACCGGAGGCTGTGTGGCCCTGTCACTCACTGGCTACGGTCAAGGAGGGTACTGGGACAGAAATGCTGCAGACAACTTTGACTGATAACTAAAAAAAGTGGCTTTCTTTTCATGCTCTCTTTCCTTCTGAAGGATGACTCTTAAAAGATGAGGCACCAGTAAGCAATGGTCACCTCAGACCCCGAGACTCAAGTCACACAGCAGTGCACTTCCTATACACCTTGGGCCGTTATATGTGACCTAAAACAAATTCCCTTCTTTAAACCACTACCTCCTCCATAATACATATTTTTTATGTATTATTTATTATGAATGTTTTACACATGCAAATGATTTTTCTGCATCTTCCTTTTCTCTCTGAACAATCTCATGGAAATCCCTTTTAAAACACCTGCTGTTTTTATTCATTCCTTTAAATAGTGATCACCTATTCCTTAATGAAAATAAAATGTGTTCCCCTAATGCATATACATCTTATTTTCAGTATTTTTCTACCACCACAAAATAATTCTCATACATGCATCCTACGCACCAGGGCTTGGGTTGCTATAGGGTAGATTCTCAGAAGACAGGCGGAGGAGTCAATGGTGGATACTAGATTTTGCCCTCTGGTAAAGGTAAATTCAGATGTTTACAGGGCAAAATAAATGTCTCATCCCCTATGGCAAAATAAAATAAAATAAAACAAAATAAATAAAATAAAATAAATAATAAAATAAAATAATAAAATAAAATAAAATAAATAAAATAAAATAAAAAGGTAAATTTATCTTTCCCCCAAAAGAGTGATTACATCATCACTACTCTGCCTTGCATTCCCGTGAAAACTACTGTTGTAGCCCCTTTCACACATTCTGAGTCTATACGAGTCTACTGGAAAATGTTCTGTCACAATTTTGATCCACATTTCTGTCTGTCAATCAGTAGGACCTCCTGGTGTGCTACGCATGTTAACACACAGTCTGTCCCAAATATTCTCCCCAAATACATTCCATTTCCACTGATCTTGGTGGTGTTGTCTTTTTGCTTGGATTTTTTGTTTTTTGTTTTTTGTTTTTTTACTATACAAAGTCTTTCATTTCACTTGAGTCAAATACTGCTATCACTTATTTTATATGTTCTGGGTTTGGAAAGGTTTTAGAAGAGAAAGATCTTCTGATTCCTAGAGTTTTGTTTTGTTTTGTTTTGTTTTGTTTGCAAGATTTCTATTGCTTGAGGCTTTTTGTTTGGGTATTTACAGATTGTTCAGTACATCCAAAATTTGTTTTTGTTTCTTTTTGTTTTTAAAGGACCAGGATCCAATTTCGTGTTCTTCCAGGTAAATGAAAGATTGTACCAAAATCATTTATTAACTAAAAGCCCTTTCCCAGTGTATTGATAATGAATTGTTCAAATTTTTATTTTTACTGGGATTAAATTTTTTTCTCCTCCAGTTTTGGGGTCAGGGTCTGTCTCACAAAACAAATAGCAAGGTATTCCCTCCTTCTCTACTATCTCAAAGAATCTGTATAATACTGGAATTTGTTCTTCCTGAAATGCTTCCTTACATAAATATGTAGTTGGAAAGGGAAAAAGTATTTTAGTACCCTTTTCATATAATTGTGGATCATCTCTTACATAAGCCAACACTCACAAGTACTAAAAGATTTTTAAAGTTATATGCATTGTGGAATCTGAAGCTTTTCATGCTCTGTCACAGTAAGTTCTATTGATCTACCTCGAACTTGGAATGGACTTTTTACCCAGGTGTGATCTTATGACAGCATGCATTACTCATTTGGAAGTTCAGTGAGTTATGTAGGTTTCCAAATATTAAAAATTTCATTGTACAATGACCAAAACTTCACATTGGTTAATATCACCACAACACTCATCGGAAAAGTCTTAGTAAAAGTCTTAGTATTAGAAAGCTCTCAAGCTCACAGTGACTGAAAGAGTTTCCAAAATTCTATTATTATCATTAGCAACAAACATCAGTTGTTTTATTTGAAGTGACAGGGCTCATGTTGTTCATTTTTCAGCGAATTCCTGCCAGATATCCAAGTGTGAATGACCATTGTTCATCAGTCATTCTTTCAAATAAAAAAAGTCTTACACAAAACAGCAGCAGTTCCTAACTCAGAGAATCACACAAGCACGCTTCCTCTGGATAGCCTTCATCCCTCAATATGCAACATTAAGTTCTCTTTGCAAAGTTCCATTCCTTCACGCAGGGATCAAAAAGAATGCATATCTGATTTAATAAAGAATTTCACAGCCTGTTTCATCAAAAGCATTAAGTAAAAGTGTTCATTTTTTTCCTGTGACCGTGTGGCACTGAAGAACACAACAACCACGAGTATAGTGTGGTGCCACTGCCTCGATTTGGGCTAAGATACAGGTTTGCCCAGCATCGCACCTGCACCATCGTCAACGCGGTAAAAAGATAAATACCATTTAAATACCATTATATAACATTTAAATATCATTACAAATTTTGACCTCACAGACCTCGTAAGAGTCCTGGGAACTATGGACTCATGGACAGCACTTTGAGAGCCACTACCTAGAGAAACTCTCCACATTTGTCAGGATACATGTACAAGACTGTTCAGAGAATTGCTGCTTGTAAAAGCCAAAATTAGAATAGACTCATCAACAAAATGGCAAGAAATTGTGGCAGATTCATTTAATAGAAATCTAGACGGCCTAACAGGGATGAGCACAGCAGATTCACCAATGTACTACTGAGCAAAAGAGTGAAAGAATGTAAAAAGTCTTGTTCTATTTATATGAAGTTTAAAATCTACTAAAATAAAAATATTTTCACTTTTAAGGATGCTGGCATTGGTGATAAAACCAACTTTAAAAACAAAGGAGAGAAATTATCAGAAAAATCGGAATCAGGATAGTAGTTACTCTTTTTAAAGATTTTTCTTTTAAAAAAAAAAGATTTGTATTTATTTATTTGACAGAGAAAGAGATCACAAGTAGGTAGAGAGGCAGGAGGAAGCAGGCTCCCTGCTGAGCAGAGAGCCCAAAGCAGACCTCAATCCCAGGACCCTGAGTTCATGACCTGAGCTAAAGGCAGAGGCTTTAACCCATTGAGCCACCCAGGCACCCTAAAGATTTCTTTCTTTATTTGAGAGAGCGCACACATGAGTGGGGGGAGTCCAGAGGGAGAGGGAGAGAGGGAATCCTTAAGCAGACTCCCCACTGAGCGCGGAGCCAGATGCGGGACTTGATCCCAGGACCCTAAGAGCGTATCCTGAACTGAAATGAAGTCACCCAGGTGCCCAGTAGTTACCTCTAAGGAAGATGAAAACAATATGTTTGGGAAGAGTCAGACAGCAGGCTTTTGGGACAGTGGCAATGATCTAATTCCTAGCCTAGGTGTTGATTACAGTGGTATTCCTTTGTATAATTATTTATTAGATCTTGTGAGATTGTGTATATCTGAATTTATATTCATATTAAATGTTCAAAAATATCAATTTTTCATTTACTATGTCAATAATGTAAATTTTGCTATCTTGGATTCATTTAAATTCTATATTTAACTAGCAGACTCACAAAGATAAAAAATACCTAATTGGCGTTACCTGTGAGAAGGAAGCTACATCCCTGTTTACACAATAGGTAAGAATGTTCAGTATAAGTGAAGGTGAAGTTCAAAGGAAAATTTCTATTTTATTTCACAAAAAAAAGCAATTTCCCCATCTGTTCTCTGAAAACTGATGGTTGCTCTGAAAATTGATCTCCTCTTGCTGTGTTGTCTCTTACTTCATTTTCAGTGACAATGGTTTTCCAAAATACTTAATCTATGTCAGAAATCTTTTTTAAGGGGTGCCTGCGTGGCTCAGAGGGTTAAGCCTCTGCCTGCAGCTCAGGTCATGATCTCAGGGTCCTGGGATCTAGTCCCACATCGGGCTCTCTGCTCATTGGGGAGCCTGCTTCCTCCTCTCTCTCTGCCTGCCTCTCTGCTTACTTGTGATCTCTGTCAAATAAATAAATAAAATCTTAAAAAAAAAAAAAGAAAGAAATCTTTTTTAAGAATACTAAAGAAAAACCCCACTGCTTAAGGAGGCTCACCATCACAGAACTCTGTGATGTAGATATCACAGGAAATGTGTTAGCTATTACAAAAGGCAAACAAGTTTAAGTGTGTTTGTGAATGACAGGCTAAAGTTAAAATAAAGGATCACTATCTCTGAACATGTTTCCCCATAATGCCCAAAATTAACTGGAAATTTAAAACAATATTTTTAAAAGAACATTTTTAAATAGCTTATGGGTATATATGTATTTTTAACCACCAAAAAAAATCCTACAAGTTTTTAACTGTAATAAAATAATACTGTAAATATTACTTATTTAACATCCATGGTATTTACCACAAAACTATAAATTTAAAATGAAAGTTGTATTTTATAAAGTTTGATTTCTTATGGATAATTAAGTATTTTAGAACTCTTTAAAGTTTAAACAGAACCAAATCCTTCATTGAATGCTTCATGACACAGATGAACTCTGTAATATGTATAAAATTTCCTATCAATCAATTCTCTCCATACTTCCGACTGCCTTCCTTAAGTTAAACATTGCAACCCCCTAATTTTGTATTGTAGGCCTTAAAATTGACAGCCCTAGATTACTATCACTACTCACAAAAAAAGCCTCTGAAACAGATTTGAGATTTACATATAAAAATAAGATTTAAAGACAGACAAGAACATGAGTGAATTTTTTTTTCATAATCGTAGAACAAGAAATGTTTTTCTAGGTAAAAAAAAAAACAGAAGCCATAGAGAAAAGATTGATTGATCCAGCTTTAAAGAGAAAACCTGTATTCATTTAAAAAAAAAAAAAAAGAAACCAAAGACATAGAGAAAAATGTTTGCAAAATATATGACACAGACCAGAATTCTTTTTTTTTAAAGATTTTATTTATTTATTTGACAGAGAGAGAGCATGAGCATGAGCAGGGAGGAGTAGCAAAGGAAGAGGGAGAAGCAGAATCCCCGCTGAGCAAGGAGCCGTTGCGGGGCTCGATCCCAGAACCCTGAGATCATGACCTGAACCAAAGGTAGATGCTTAACTGACTCAGCCACCCAGGCGCTCCAGGACTGAAATTCTTTAACATAGAACTTGTTCAGGAAGGTTGGCTCAGTCCTGGGATTGAGCCTGCTTTGCCCTCCACTCTTCCCCCAACTTGTGCTCATGTTCCACATGCTCTACCTCAAATAAGTAAATAAAATCTTTAAAAAGAGAGAGAGAGAGAAGGAAATATCAAGGGGTGTAATCAAAAGAGATCTGAGACTCCCTTAAAAAAAAAAAAGAAAGAAACTGCTGGGGAATCACAATGAAGATAAACAATTCAATGAAAACATGGGAAACTATAAGAAAAGGCAACTCTGTCAAATACAAAAATAAAATCTTAAAAAAAAAAAAAAAAAAAAAAAAAAAAAAAAAAAAAAAAAAAAAAAAAAAAAAAAAAAAAAAAAAAAAAAAAAAAAAAAAAAAAAAAAAAAAAAAAAAAAAAAAAAAAAAGAAAAGGCAACTCATGGGGAGGGGGTGGGGGATGGGCAAGCTTGGTGGTGGGTACTGAGGGCACATATTGCATGGAGCACTGGATGTGGGGCATAAACAATGAATCTTGGAACACTGAAAATAAATTAATTAATTAAAAAAAGAAAAGAAAAGACAACTCATAAAAGTGAAATTAAAACAGGCAAAAAATATGCTCATTCTCATTTATAATAAATGTAAATATCAAAACAAGGTACTATTTTTCATATCACCGATAATTAAAAATGTTTAGAATTGAATGTTGATGAAATGAGAAAAACAGACATTCTCAAACACTACTGGTGAAAATATAAGTAGACATAACCTTTTTTAATAACTTTACTGAAATACACATAATTCCCACACCAGAATATTCACCTAAAGTATACAATTCAACGGTGTTTACTATATCAGAGAATTAAGCAATCATCCTCACTCACAATCTAGTTTCAGCACATTTTTAGCACTCCACAAAAGAATTCTCATACCCCTTAGCCGTCATTACTCTCCCATTCTTCCTACACCTGCAAGCCCCAAGCACTGAATCTTACTTGAAAGGCAATCTGTTGATGACAAGAAAATATTTACGTGCGCAACTCTGTGAACGAGCAATTCCATTTCACGGAATGTATCATACTAAGAGTAAATATACGATGGGCACCTGGATAGTTAAAGCTCCAAATTTGATTTTGGCTCAGCTCATGATCTCAGGGGGGTAGTATCGAGCCCCACGTAGGGTCCCATGCTTGCTGCAAAGTCCACTTGAGCATTTTCACCCTCCTTCTGTCCCTTAGACCACCGCAAAAAGAAAGAAGCAAACGGCACACAAAGATATACACAGGGATGTTCCTGAAACACTATTACAGCAAAATACATAACTTAAATACCTCAATCAGAAACTGTATTAACAAAATACTGGTATAGCAGTAAAGTAAAATACAGTGTAAATATTTAAACAAATAAAGACAACTTTTACATAGAAATATTACCAGACTGTATATTTAAGTTTAAAAAAACAAACTGAAGCAATGATCTATGATCTCCTTTGTATAAAAAAAAATGAGATATTCCTAGAAAATTTTAAAGAGAATACACACTAAATTTTTAGTGATTACCTCTGAAGGTTGAGGATGAGCTGTTGATAAACTTAAGATTAAATCTTTAATATTTCACATTTCATTTTAAAATAAAGTTAACTCATTTTAAACAATGCTCTTCATTATTTTTAAAACACCACCCAGCAACAACAAAAGCATTTTTATATGAGCACATGCAAAAGACCCATCAGGGTTTTCTTCAGGGTTTTCTTTTTTTTCTTTTTTTTTTTAATTTTATTTATTTGACAGAAAAAGACACTGCCAGGGAAGGAACACAAGCAGGGGGAGTGAGAGAGGGAGAAGCAGGCTTCCCGCCAAGCAGGGAGCCTGAGGTGGGACTCGATCCAGGGTCTCCGGGATCATGACCTGAGCCGAAGGCAGTCCCTTAACCAACTGAGTGGACACAGGCGCCCCAGGGTTTTCTTACACAGTTATGCAAGGCTCTACCAAATTTCAAAACAAAAAAGCATTTATCATCGTATCCACAAGTAAATATTTAATAAAAGTGACTTAAGCAAGTAAACATAAAATTATCCTAAAGGATAACTATGCATATCACAACATAACTATGTATTTAAATTTAGGAAAAAATCCAAGATAGAAAAATATCTCTGCAAAACAGAAAAATAATAAAACAATATGATTGATATTTTCTTTTCTGTTGTTTGTTTTTTTTAAAAAATAACCTCTCTTAGGCTTTTCTTTTCTTTTTTTTTAAGATTTTATTTACTTATTTGACAGAAAGAAACACAGCTAGAGAGGGAACACAAGCAGGGGGAATGGCACGGGGAGAAGCAGGCCTCTCCCACTGAGCAGGGAGCCCGATGCAGGGCTTGATCCTGGGACACCAGGATCATGACCCAAGCCAAGGGCAGACACTTAACGACTGAGCCACCCAGGTGCCCCTGATTGGTATTTTCTATTTCAAATACAAGAATATTAAAAGATTTTGTCCTGCAAATATGTTTTGTATTACAAAATATAATTAGTACTTATATATTTACAAAGGCAATATAAATTGTTATTTCCTCTACCTTCAAAGGCTCCTGTTTATCTTTGTTTTTCTTTTTTTAAGATTTTACTTATTTATTTGAGAGAGAGCACAGAGGGAGGGTGAAAGGGAGAAGCAGACTCCCTACCAAGCAGAGAGCCTGATGCAGGCCTTGATCCCAGGACCCTGAGACCATGACCCGAGCCGAAGGCAGACACTTAACTGACACACACTCCTATCTTTGCTTTTCTATTTTCATTCTCACTTTTGCACATAATAAATTCCTTAGTTGTATCTTATAGTAACATAAAATTTTCAATGGGCTTCCAAGTGTTAATTTTTATTCTAGAAATAAAATTGTTAATGATACTAAACTTGCAGAAATCCATCATTTCAATTTTACCATGTAATATATAATTCAATACCCCAAGGAAATATTGAGAGATGCATATAAAGATAGAGAGATTAAGAATATTGTCCCCAGGATTATTTATATTAGTGAAAGTATACAGACATCTCAATTCCCAACAATAGGGATAAGTTAAATTAACTGGGGATACTTCCATAATTTGAAATATAATATAGTCATTAAAATAGATGCTTAGGAACAAAATGTAACAGAATGAAAATTACTCAAAATATACAAAAAAATATGGTATTGTCTCAGTTTTCTAAGGTAAAATTAGGTTTATGGGACACATAAAGAAAAAAACTAAAAGGTAATACAATATTTTTCTAGTGTTTTTATTTCTAGGTGTTGGTTTTATGGGTGATTTTTATTTCCTTCTTTACATATGTCTATATTTTCCAAAATTTCTTCAATAAAAATCCAGAAATTATTTTATAATTATAAATGCCATTTTAAAAGAAAGATGAAACTAAGATAACTCTGATACTGGGGCAACTCAGCATATACTTTTTAAATATTTTAGTATGGAGAAAAATATGATAAAAAATTTCATAAGAAAGTCTAAAACAACTATGTAATTACACAAAGGATTATTTAGCCAAAATATATGTACTGGATATATTTTAAGATATGAAGTAAGTTCATGTTTACATGCAAACTTCTCAATGATGCCAAAAATATTTTTGCAGTATGCCAAAAAGAAAAACAAAAACATAAGGGTGTGGAAAAAAATAAAGCCACACACATTTAAAAATGAATCTCTGATGCAATACATGATAGCTTTAAAAGCTTTTTCTCTCTCACTCAGCACATATGTGGGTAGCATTGGTATGTTCATGCCTGATCCAAGGTGTCATCATAAAGAATAAAGATATTAATTCATCAAAGACCCCCCCAAAAGATTCAAAAAGCCAGTACTTCCTTTTAATTATTTTAATTATTCTTTGGTAAGCAGCCTCAACACTAAGAATTAGTACAAAACAAAAGTAAAAAGAAAAATGGTTGGGGATAACTTAAAATGACTTGTAAGAACAATGACAATTTGGAAAAGGAAGAAATTCAAAATAAGAGCTCAAAAGATGTGTGTGTATATAAGAAGTATTTCCTTCAAAGGCTGTGTGGTAAATGTAAAATGTAGTTGTTTTTTATTTCAACAGTTTTTTTAAACACTAAGACTGTACCAAGAAACAAAACCCCACATGCCTTAAACTGGAACCATGAAATGACAAATAGTACTGAGATCAGCAGCAATAATTCCAGACTGAAAGTTAAAAGATTGAAAGTTAAAAGAAAAAATTTCCTCTCCTCTCCCATTATCAACAAAAATTAAATTATATGCTCTCATTATTATAGGGACGGTCTAAGAAAAAAAATCAATGTCCTTTGTGATATTTTATAAATAGGGTGATAAGAAAACCCTTCCATGATGAAAATCAACAAACTGAAAATTAAATTTTAGAAATTCTTAGAAGAATCCTCATTAAAATGAAAGATAAAATTATTTAATTAAATTTATTAGAAACATTAAATCTAAATCCAATAACATCTTTCACATCTGCACATTTAAACTATAATTTACAAGTTCCATACATGTTCATTATTCTCATTCATTTTGGTAATGACCCTGTTACATCAATAATCACCCTCTCATTAAGCAAAATCTACACTGATATTCTAGACTTCCCTGGCTATATGACTAGAGAATGGTAAAGGCAAGTAAAGGACACAGTTCTCAGATCCCTAATCTTAGCAGTCTTTCAGCACCCCACACAAAGGACCAAAGTGTTTCACTGGTGTCATAAGCAAAAACAAAAATAATAATGATGATTTTCAAATTTCCTAGAATAGAAATTTTAAGAAGAAAATCATAAAACAAATTTACCTTCATTTCATGTCTACTGTATGTGAAGCATACAGGTGCTTACAGACTATAAAATCTTCCTACTAAACCTGTAAAGCAGGTATCTCCCAAATTAGACAAGGAAACTGCGACTCAAAGGGGGCATGAGGAGCCCGTTTTTACACAGCAAGTATGTAGGATTTAAATCCAGGTATTCTTGTCTCCATAGTTTATGTTTTTAATGAATAAACAATACTGCCTCTTGGATAATTCTGTTTTCAAATGACCAAAGAAATGTAATATATTATGTTATATATCAACCACAGCATAGTTTAATCCATCAGATCAATTTAAATAGTAGAAACAGTAAGAATAACAAAACTAGAAAGATACATTAAAATTAAGTTGAGATAAAGGCAGAATGGAGGGATTCACTGAGGTCAAAGACACCACTTCTGAAAACTTCCATCTCCCCAGACCCCAAGAAGCCGGAGTGGATACTCACAAGACAGCCCCTCAAAACACTCTCACACAAAGTGGGGGATGTGCCTGAAAAAACAGAAAAACAAGCCTTGCCTACCCTGCATCAGTATTTTACATTTGTACCAAAGACAACCTCTCCTTGTCGTGCATGATTATTCAAAGACCTGGAAATTCATACAGTACAAAATACAAAAACTGGGTTTATTATTTGATACATCAGAAATATCTCAATCCTACCTCTTTCTCATGCATTCGAGAGAATAGATGATCATCATGGAAACTGCTGGATTTTCTCAGGTTGAATTTGGGAGTCATCTGTTGAATGAGTAAGAGTTATTCAATACTTTTTTTGGTCTTCCTTACCATTAACCCAAAAGGAAACTCTAAATTGTCTGAAGTTCATGGCAAAATATACCAACACTGGAGAAAAAAGTGATTTATTCCCTCGCAAGTGATAGGATTAACAAGACTATTATGCTTCATAATGTGGACTTGTGTTCTTTTCTGTAAATGCCTTAACAATTACTTTATTTAAAAGTATTTGTTGTAAGGGGGTGCCTAGGTGGCTCACTCTGTTGAGCGCCCAGACTCTTTAATTTCATCTCAGGTCCTGATCTCAGGGTTGCAAAGGCTCCATGCTCATTGTGGAGTCCGCTTAGGATTCCCTCTCCCTCTCCTCTGCCCTTCCCCGCACTTGTGCATGCACTCTCTATCTCACTCACTCTCTCTCAATGAACAAATAAAATATTTAAAAAAAAAAAAAAATCTAACCATAGGAAGCCCAGTGAAATTCTCACCTACCAGAGAAACTGGGATTGGCTTCTGTCTCAGGTATCGAGGATTTTCTATCTGAAAATTTGAGAAAGAAATTAATATTAGTTATGAATTATATTTTTGAGTTTTAATTTTTGCATTTTAATTATTATTTGATAAAATATAGAACTAAACTAATTTGATAAAATATAGAACTAAACTATAGAACTAAGCTATACAAAAATGTTTTCTATATATCCCAATAGTCTGTGTTTTAGGATGGGTATTGCATAATATATTCTTAATAGCCCACTAACAAATAAAATATAAAACATAAACTCCTTTGCAGACAGAAATGCACCTTCGTGATCCTCTCATAGCCTAACTTCCCAGCTTCATTTCCACTACCCCTCCCAACATGTTTCATACTCCCAGAATCCTGGATGACTTGCATAACTGAAACACGGTGGTCTTCCTGTGCCCCTCTACCTCTAGGCACCACTCTGTGCCCCTCTAATCCCTACAGGCATGCACCTAATCAGCTTTCAAGTCTCAATTTAATTATTTCACAGCCAGGCAGTTTCAGGAATCCTTACATTCACCACCAGAATAACTACTCGAATAGAGAATTCCTTTGGAACTCCTCCTGTATCTGCCTTTCAGGTTCATCCACCCACCCCCTCAGGATGCCCTGTATTCCACAGACACTAAACGACTGTTTACCTTTAAAAGCACTACATTCTCTCCCAAATCTGAGTCTTTGTAACCTATGAAATCATGCTCCCAACTTTTTGTGGTTCACTTACTCAAGACTCTTCCCCCAAGAAATCCAATTAAGTTCCTCCTATTCAGAGACTACCCTTCTATAATCCAACATCTATCTTTCTGTAAAAGATAACAAACTCTGCAAGCTCTGAAAACAGACTATGCCTGTCACAACCCATATATCCCTAGCATCTACCACACGGCCTGGCAGGTGATAGGTGGCCAACAAATACTCATTAAGAAGAAAGGAAGAGGTAGGGAAGATAGGAGGGAGGAAGGGAGGAAGGGACAAAATGTACTTGATTCCACTCTCTCACCAAGCTCCTAAAGTATCCTGTGTGTCTCTCAATGAACATTCTAAGTGTTTATCAGTATGTCTCCACATCTGTCTTTATGCACAATATGTGCAAGGATAATAACTTCTCAATTTTGTATTCCTGGTAACTAGCACAATACCTAATCTGTAGTAGGCTTTCAAGGAAACATTTATTAAAAGAATACACTATATGATAAATTAGAAACACTGATTATTATCCCAACTATTTTGTTCACAAATGAAGTGATAATTAAAAATCACTACCAGAGGGACGCCTGGGTGGCTCAGCTGGTTAAGCATCTGCCTTTGACTCAGGTCATGATCCCAGGATCCTGGGATCCAGTCCCACATCGGGCTCCCTGCTCAGCGGGGAGCCTGCGTCTCCCTCTGCCCACTGCCTCCCCAGCTTGTGCTTTCTCTCTCTCTGTGACAAATAAATAAATAAAATCCTAAAAAAAAAAAAATCATTATCACAGAATTCTAATCTCTTGACATCTTATGACATAGATCATCTCAAAATGTACAAGAATATAAAAACAACACTAACCATGAATTCAGACCAGAATAATGGTTTTTACCCTGAAGTATACCACTGGCATCAACTTGCAAACTTTATTAAACATCTGTTATCAGAATCTACTTCTCCAAAATCTGTGTTTTCAAAAAGCTCCTCAAATGACTTATTATAGGTTCATAATGACAAATAACCCACACCCAAGTTGATAATAAAGATAAGGATGCATAAAGGACCGATTAAGAATACAATGGCAATAAAATTAAAAACAGAACTGATTATTCAGCTTTAAAAACATAAAAGCCTCTATAGCAACAGAAAAGATCTGAAGAGTAACTGTATTTTAGCATGCAGATAAAGAGTAATTTACAAACAATTTTCTTTTGCCTGAAGGCTGATTCCTATAAAGTAATGGCAACTGTCTGAATTTAAATTTCTCTCTGCATCCTCCAAAAATCCATAAAGATCAACAAGGAAAGCACATAAAAACACCCATCACCAATGCCTACATCATAACAAGAAGAGATTACTAAAACCCTTGATTTACATGTAAGTGACCAAAGAAAGATCACAGATCAGCAGGATTAGATCCTGAGCCAAACCAGAGTGACAGCATGGAACAAAAAGGAAGTGCCTCAGGGTCCCCAGAGGTGTTGGAATATAAGGAGAGTGGTCTACCTTTTGTGGTTCATACAAAACAAACAAACAAACAAAAAAAACCTGATGGATCAGAGTGCTGGAGCCAGGACAATCAAAAGAAGGGTGTGAAAAAGTTTAAAAACCAGAGAAGGTTCTTGGGAAGGAACCACTTACCCAGTGGAGAGAGGCCCCCTTAGAAGGAAGTTTGTCCATGATAAAGGGAAAGAAAGAAGAAGCTGAAGAAAAATAACCCTAGAGAAACAAGACAGAAGCAAAGAAGCAGAGGATGACAGGCCAAAATGACAACCACAAAAGACAGAAGTTATTAAGGAAACTGAACTGCAGTGGAACGGCCTTCCTAAACCAAGAAATAAAGTAAGCTACCCAAGCCATTTATCCCATACAACCACTGGCTACTGCTTATTCAAAACAATCTAACATCAATAATTATGAACAACAACAACAAAAAGAATCCAACATCCATAAAACTTTCTATAAAAAACAGAAAATCAAAATCAAAACCTGTCCGTAGTAGGAATGACTTTTTTTCACAGCCATGAAAGGGAAGAAAACAGTAATATGGGGCCTCCTTGGGCCTCCCCTGTGTCCAGCACTTTCATGCATTAGGTTTTCTGTGCAACCTACTTGAGGAAGACCACTTTCCTGCAGGTCAGTGCTTGATGATATTTCTGTCCCACCACCAGGACAATATGTATCCAAGTATAACTTCTAACTAATCTCAGGAAGTTCATGAAGAACATTACAAATAAAGACAGGAAATAAAAAGATATCAAACAGGAGCTGACCTAGTAAGAGCTTGGCGAAGTTGTGAGATGCCAAACTGATACGTAAAAATCAGCAGCATTTCTGTAAATTTGCAAAAATCACCCAGGAAAAGAAAATAATTTTACAGAGCTATTATTTGCAATCACAAAACAACATACAGCTCCTAAAAGCAAATCTAAGAAAATACACATAAGCCCTTGGTGTAGAAAAGAATTCAGCTCTTTTGAAAAACATTAATAATGAAATAAATAGTGAAACCAAGTTTTTGGACAGTCTCAATATTATAAACATGGCAATTCTCCTTAACCTGATCTAATGACTAAATTTATCCAGACCAAAATCTCAGTAGGGCTTTGGTAAAACTTAGCAAGCTCATTATAAAATGTATATAAATAAATAGACAAGAATAGCCAAAACATGCCTGAAGAAAACAATCAAGGTGGAGTGATCTACCAAGATAAGATAAAACTACAGTAATTAAGATAAGTCAATGTAACCAACTAGAAAGAACAAGAAATTCAAATAAGTATGAGAACAGCAGTAATGAAAAATCTAGCATTGCAAATTACTGAGAAAATAAAGCTGTGTTCATAAGTGGAAAAAAATGAGCTCTGATTCCTTCTCATATCACATATAATAAATTTCTAATGGATTAAATACTTCTAATTAAAAGCAGAACCATAAAACCTTTCAGAAGATAACTTAAAAGAATGACCTGAGGTGCCTGGGTGGCTCATCAGCTAAGAGTCCAGCTCCTGATTTCACCTCAGGTCATGGCCTCAGGCTTGTGAGACTGAGTCCCTCATGGAGTCCCACGCTGGACATGCAGCCTGCTTAAGATTCTCCTTCTGCCTCTCCCTCTGCCCCTCCCCCAACTCAACCCCCCCACACTTATTTGCGTGCTCACGCACTCACTCGCTCACCCTCTCTAAAACAAAACAAAAAAGAATGACTCTGTGGCCTCAAAGTAGAAAACATTTCTTAAGCAAGAAACAAAAAAACAAAAAGCATAAACAAAAAGGAAGTTAATAAATTTGATTAAGAACTTCTCTCCAAAAAAGATATCATAAATAAAATGAAAAGATAAGCCATAAACTGGGAGACATCTGCACAAATGATCAGTCTCCAAAATGTGTAAAGAGGGTCTTTAAAATGTAATGAAAGAAAGAACAATACAGGTTTTTTTTAAATGAGACACATTTTACTGATGGAAGAATCTGAAAGATTAATACATATATGAATATATGTGTAATCTTTTCAGAAATATGAAAATGCAAAGTAATTCCACAGTGAGATGGCATTTCATAGCCTGGTTGGTACACATTAAAAATTTGACAATAAAAGTGTTCCAGATGGTGCACCACTGGTGGGTGTATGAATTAGTACATTCACTCTGGGAAACATTTATTAAGTAGAGATAATAATAAAACCCAGTTAAATATCATACCAGAGAAAGAGGCACATTCTTTAGTAAATAACACTGTGCTATATATATACAGCTTTTTGAAAAATAGAGGCAGCAAATTTTCAGCAGGCAGCAAAGTACACTCAATAAATATTTATTGTCTGAAGGTATATATATGAAAAGTGTAACCATTCTCTATTTTTGGAATGGAGAAAAACAGCCAAGAAAGTAAGTTCTTCAAAAACACACCCAAACCTACAAATACATAAAACCCTAATTCATGAAGCAAAATTAAATAGAAAAGGAAAAATAAAGGAAGGGAGAAACGGAATTCTCAAAGATGCTCAAGCTCTAATTAAGCTTAAAATTTAAAACCAAAAGCCAAGAAAACCATCTGTGACTTATTTTGACACAGCTCTACATTTACAACCAGAGTACAAAATATTGGTTTAGCTAATTACAATGTAGCCTTTCAACTATGCAGAAGTGACTCCTGTTTCATCCTCACCATCCTTAAAAGCCATTAAATACAGAAGTTAAAGACTCATTCTGTTATCATAAATTTTCTTTCTCAAGTTGACAAAAAAAAAGTCTAATATTTAAAAGCAACAATGAATACTGTAAACAAGTATAAATCTTCTTTCCGTTGTCGTTCATTTATAATACATTGAGTTTGTCCCATAACCACTTTCAATATGTTATAAGAATTATCCATAGTAAAGCATGTTCTTGTGTCTATTTGGGGGAAATAAGCAATCTATTTTCCGATTTTATAACAGCAGCCAGATGTGCTTTGAAGTTAAATGTTCCCACTTTGTAATCCACCAGTAAATGGAATTGAAGCAATCTGTAAACAGTCTTAACATTTACTTTTTTCATGCTCTTTTGGAAAATTTCTTGTTCTCTCATAATACCTCAAGAAAGAAGACCACAATAAAGAATGTCCAAAATGGAAGATAAAAAGGATTTATGTGAAACACTAAAGTCTAACAAAATATTATACAGAAAACAAAGCCAAAAAAAATTAAGTTCCAATAGCAGGAATGACTCACATGACCAAACACTTCTTGTATAAAGAGCAAATAGAATCACGGTAATAAAATATGTAATAGTTTAAACTAGACACAAATACAGATATCTGAATGCTTTCTAATGAAAACTGGCTTTTGACATTTTATTATGGTTAGTGTTTTAGCCAATTTGTTTGGTTTCAAAGGGTTCCGTCAGATTATTTCTTTGGGTTCTTAAGGATTTTGGTCAAACTGATCACATACCCCTTATAGACTAATGTTAACCAACTAGATATGTTCTATTATTCTAGAAGAATAGAAAGACATTTTATCTGATATTTTGGCTGTCTTAAAGGAAAGGACATTATCAAGCAATATATTACCAGTACCACAACTAAAATAAACGTGTTTTTTTTTTTTTTTAAGATTTTATTTATTTGACAGAGAGAAACACAGCCAGAGAGGGAACACAAGCAGGGGGAGTGAGAGAGGGAGAAGCAGGCTTCCTGCGGAGCAGGGAGCCGGATGTGGGACTCAATCCCGGGTCTCTGGGATCATGACCTGAGCCAAAGGCAGTCGCTTAACCAACTGAGCCACCCAGGCATCCCTAAAATAAATGTTTTTAAGTCATGGCATCGGTCCAAACTGCCAAAATTCTCTTGATGGCGTAAAATAAATTCAGTCCTCAATGTCAAATCAATTATGTTCCAAAATAAAGTTTCTTTCTTAAGTCAGCATTTTAGAACTTGAAAAACACTTTTCCAAAGAAATAATACTGCAAATGGAAGTTCATTCGTTGGTTTACTCACATTTCAACAAACATTTAGTGAGCACAGATTAAGTACAGATATAGAAAGGCACAGTTTCTTGCCACAAAGAAAAGCAAATAAGCCAAAGGAACAGAATGCAAACAGACATGTACTATCACCTGACTTACGAGACAAATAGCATGGTAGTACAACAGGAACAGTCTTCTCAATAAATGGGAGTGTCCCTGGATATATATATGTAAGAGACAAAAATAAATCTTAACACCCTATCTTATAGCATGTACCCAAATCACCTCCAGATGGTATGTAATCTCAATTAAAAAAAAAGCGGGGCACCTGGGTGGCTCAGTCAGTTAAGCGTCTGCCTTCAGTTCAGGTCATGATCTCAGGGTCCAGGGATGAGCTCCGCACTGGGCTCCCTGTGGAAAGGGAGTCTGCTTCTCCCTGTCCTTCCTGCTCATTCTCTCTCTCACTATCTCTCTCTCTCTCTCTCTCTCTCTCAAATAAATAAAATCTTTAAAAAATAAACAAATACAATAAATAAAGTAAAACAACAGAGCTGCTAGGAGACAACACAAAAATCTTCAGAACCTTAAGATAGTCAAAGATCTTAAATAGGACACAAAACAACACTAATCACATGGTGAAAAAAATGAGAAAATGAACTGCATTAAAATGTACATTTTCTGTTCATCAAAGACACAGTAAGAGATCGAAGGAAATCAACAAAGTAAGAGAAATTATCTAAAATACTCCAAAAGGACTCTTAACCAGAATAGATACAAAACTCTGACATACGAGTATGAAAAAGGCAAACAACGCAACAGGAAACATGGCCCAGGCAAGTAGGCGCATCACCCCACGAGAGGCCAGCTAAACTGTAAATAACTTCTGAAAGGTCACCTCACTGTATTAGTCACCGGGAAAATACATATGAAAACCACACAACGCAATGTCACCAACCACTCTCAAGAATGGCTCGGCTTACTTTTTTAAGTAAAACATTTCACTGACAATCCCAAGGATTGAAGAGAAAGTAGAGAAACGGGAGCTGGCCCCTGGCTGAGGAGGAGGAAGACTGACAGACATTTCTGAAAATGGCCAACAGTATCTGTATCAAACCGCCCTCTGCTACACAACAAATTACCCCAAACCTTCACTGCTTCAACTAAACCCATTTTATTGAGCTCGCAATTCTCGCAAGCTGGGCAGCTCATCTGCTGGACTGCTCCTCTCAACTTACTCTGTCGTCTTCCTCTTTCTCTTTTATTTACTAGACCAGCGTGACAGCTGCCCTGGTGCCTAACTAGGACAGTTCCCAACAGGCCCCAGTGAGGAAGGCTCCAGTGAGTAGATCAGCCAGGCTTCCTATGGGGAAAGTAAAGGCACATTCCTACCTGCTAACGGCTTATAGGCACCACTAGCCCTTGCCCTATATTATAGGCAGGCTCTCCCCTCCCACATGGCCCCTGGCCTCCAAGTGGATCTGCCTGACTCTAGGGTGCTGTCCACCCTCTGGAGCTACCTGTAGGATCTGGGGGACACTCACTCCTGCTGACCTTGCCCAGCTCCCACTGCCTATCTTGGGAACAACCCCTGCACTCATCCCACACTCCTCCCAGATCCTGCCCTGGGGCTATGGTGCAGAGAGTCCTCCTCCCAGGCCCCCACCAGGGCCTCAGAAAAAGAAAAAAGAAAAAAGGAAAAAAATGTGCATAAAGAGAGCAAAGCATGAAATATGTAACAATTATATTGGCAGAGTAAGAAAGCTTCCCCAAAACTAAAGGTTAAAAAGCTTAAAGAATAAGAAAAAATATATAGGAGGAAAATTTAATTGCTAGGCTTAATAAGTAACTCTCTACTTAGAATTATGTATTCCTAAAAAAATACTAACACACTCCTGGAGGAAGAAAGAATACATTTGATGGAAAAAAAATGTATTTTTAACAAAAACTAGAAAATACAAATTCAAGAACATCTAATGCATCTCAATGAACGTATATGAAGTTCATGCTAGCAATATAAAAAATGCACCCTTGATGTAGAGCACTAAAATTAACTACTAGTAACTGATCATTCACAGGAAGAAAGAAAAAAAAATCCACCACACATTCTCGTACAAAACTAAAATCAAGGCAAAATCTAAGCTTCTTAATACACCGGATTCTTAAATTATTCTACTGTGATCAAAAGATATAGTTCAGCCTGATTAATGTATAGATGTTATAAATATATAAAAATGCAAGACTTTCATATTTTACACTGTTAGTGAACTCTTTGAACAATAAAAGTGTGAAACAAAACCCAGGCCGGCTTAGTTTGAAGGCACTACCTCAAATTATTTTACATCTTTTGTTTTAATTTTATTATACAAATGAAAAATTTAATCCTCTGAACAGTTAAATAATCGGGCAAAGTACTGTGTGTGCTAAAAAATGTACATGGGAAGTTTCAAATGTTTAAGGGCAAAGGCAAGTTTAAAAGGATAGCCCAGAATTTCACTTTTCACTTTGATAACGCTTTCTGGCAAATATCAAAACAACTGTCTTTCTGGGGGATTTCCTGTGCTCTTCTCCCACACTGGTAACTTAGGGCTTCCCTCCAGTGGTAGCTTCCCTTCCACCTTCAAACATAACAATGTGTTTCTTTTAATTTACTATTCCCCTCTTGTTATTAATTCTCTCTTTTCTTTCTCTAACATGCTCCCAAAATGGCCAGGAGATTCATATTGCTTTAAATTCCTCCATTCCCTACCTTCTAATCACGTCCCTTACAGGTCCCTACTTTGTCCCCTGAAGACCGGCTGTCCAGCCTCTGGCTGCAGCCACCACCTCGACCTTGAAGTAGGATTCCAGCCCTCAAGTCTCATGATGCTCCAAACCTTGACCTCTCCAAGTCATCCAACCATCTCTTCAAACTCCACCAGTCTAAAAGGAAACTTGTAACTCTTCAAAAGGATTCCCCTATTTGACAGTTAACTGACAGAGAGCCAATGTTCCCATTTCCTTGAAGCAAAACTTTAGGTGCCCTTCCAGTCAGCTCACCAGTCACTAGCATCCTCTATTCACTCTGAAATGTCTTTTCTTTCAACACTTTCCATCTTCACAGAAATCACACTAACGTGGAGTTCACCACAAACACTGAAAAGATGACTGGTTCCCTTTCTCCAATTGCTATTCACATTCAATATAACCTTCAACATGCCACCAAGTCCATTTTCCCAAAGCATTGTTTTGATTAAAGACCATTATTAGTAAGAAGGGTTTTAGGTTTTTTAAAAGAACAATCGTTAACGTCAGTGAAAAAATAAGAAAAAGACAATCTCATATACTGCTGGTTGGAGAATAAACTGGTATATACCTGCTTGGGGCAATGTACCAGGAAGGGATAGAACCTGAGAAAACAACCGAATATGGATACAAAGATTCTGTAGGGAATTTTAATGCAGTATGACTTACATTAGCCACAAACTGGGAGCAACCAAAATGTCCAAAAATAGCAGAATGCCTACATAAGTTATGGAATACCCATCCAAAAGAAAAATTAGTGCTCTTATTAATATTCATATTTATAGAACTATTATAAACTTTAGCCAATTTAAAACAGCACATAATGGAATTTGTAATATGACCCCAATTTTGTTTAAACTTCAATTTTATAAATACACACAAGGAAAAAAAGAGGAGGGGAGACTATATATAGCAAAAAGTTAAACCATCTCTCAGTGTTAAGATTTTCAAACATACTTTATTTCTACGATTTTCTACATTTTTAAATTTTCAAATTATATTTTATTAATAACAAAATGCGATTCAGAATTGTTCTAACCCTCTTTTCGTTTCCTCAAAGCATTTAAATGGCATCACGTAAAGTGGACCGGGGAAGGAAAAACTAAACCTCTGGGGCTATTGCCAAAAATGTAAAAGCTACACCGCCCAATTTAGCATTCAAAGCTTCAGCGTGATCCAGTCTGATTAATGTTGCCCTTAATCCACTATGTGAGTCCCAAAGATCCAGTCATGACAGCTGCCTTATACCGCCCACTGTCTTCAGGCCTCTCTCTTCCTGGCTCTCCACCTCCACACCTATCTAGATACATCCAGGCCCCTCTCAGTCTTTGCGCCTGAAATCTGCTGCCCATGAGGGCAGCTCACCCAGGACACCTCCCAGTTTTTTTAACTGAAATGACCTTGCTTCTCCACATCCTCCCTACTCTTCCCTCCACTTTAGTATTCTATTTTCTAACTCATTTTAATATTTTACCATGTACTATCCTCAATCATTATTTAACTACATATGTGTGTATCTCCTATTTCACCAATAAGAAAGTCAACTTGTTGAGGGCAGAGACTGTTTTATGCTTCTTTGGAATGTTCTTTCTCTTTCCTGTACTCAAAGTCCTTCTCCCACAATACTACTGCAGTTCCAAATGGCTGACACCCAATAACAGTCACTAAATAGAATTGGTTCAGATGTTTTCCAAATACAGTACAATTCTCCTACATTGATATACATACATAAAGTGCTTTTTTTTACCCCAAGATTCCAACTATTAAGGCGAGCTTCGATGTCGCTGTCATCCAAAGAAAGAAGAGTTTTTTTGGAATGAGCTTCCTGAAAGACAAAAGACAAAAGAGAAGGGGGGAAGGAAAGAGGAAGGAAGAAATAAAAGAAAAAAGAAAGGAGGGAGAGAGGAAGGAGAGGGAAGAAGAAAGAAAACAGAAAAGACAGAAAACAGGACAAAATATATGTCATTCTCATATATGACATTCAAATATATGTCAACTCTCAGTAATGAGAGTTTTGTGTGCTTTTCTGGTACTGCTGTATTGCCCTCAAAGAAAAGGTTTATGTTACAGCTGAGCTAGTTCTCAATTCTAAGTAATGACTGTTTATTATAGCTGCTTAGGGCTATGAGGTGCCTTCACAATACATTCATACAGTAACTAGATTTCAAAAAAAAAAAAAAAACACACATCAAAAGAATATTTTAAAAATTAATCCAGATTCTTCTCTTTAAGTTCTTTTACAAAAAGTTTTAATTGTGGTATACCACAGTAGCTTTAAAGGGGGTGGGGAAACACTTGAAAAGATGAATTATTTATAATCCTTAAAATTAGTTAACAGAGAAGTTTGTGTTGATGTCCAAGAAGCTCTTTGTTCTTAAATTAATTCTCATTCATACACTGAATATAAAGAGAAATAAGCTTTGGATTCACATCATGAGAATACAATGATGGTGAAATTTTACTTTTAAAAAATTAAAGTTGCATGCTTTTTTTCTCTCCCATATAACTTATTCTATTACACATTTATCAAAGCAGATTAAAACTATAACTGAGCACAGCCTGAAATCTGTGCCTAAAAATGGACAACGATCTAAAAACTTAGAAAGGTAAATCTGTGTAAAATAATAATGTAAATGTTACAGTACAGCCAAAAAATGTATTTTGAAATTAAATTTGTTGGCACACCATTTCCACACTTTTAGAAAATCTCACTACTAATAAATAAATCTATTTACCTATGATCATTTAAATTATCTGAAGTGATAAAATATACTAAAATGTTCTCCACCTTATTATCTCCAAATTTCTATTAATCAAAACGTTGAATTTGTTACATATACTATATTTAAATTCATTATTGTTTCTATTGTTGGTCCCCTGCTTCTTGTATGTTTTTCTTTGTGAACAAGAATGTTTTAAGAAATGCACCTGCCTTGTTTATTTTGAGTAAATGTAATGGTTGATAATAAACCCACAAATATTTAAAATATGCTGCCCTTAAAATATTTTCCAAAGTTCCAAACTATCACTGGAGAAAATGCAGTGAGTTATGTTTAGAGCAATATGTGGTGAACAGTCACGCATCACACATGATCTCCTTGCAACTCAAAGTCATGTAACCCAATACGAGCCGAGTTACGCAAGAAAGGCCAGAGTAAGCAGGCAAAATTCTTCTTCTCTTTAGAAAGCTAACTGAAATGGTCCCTAGCGCCTTATTCAAACTAAAACTATGATAAGCAATTAGATGCAAGAGAGGCATTCACATTTCAGGACATAAACAGCCCACCTTCAGCAAAAATGCAGTATCCCCTACTTCACTACAAGTTAATCCCAATTTCTTAAATTTATGACTACTGGGTGTCTAATCATTTATATATGTATATATGCATATGTATATATACATATATATATATATACACATACACACACACACTAAGTAAAAGGGAAAAGGAAAAAAACACCTAAAAAATGAAGCTTTCCAAAGTTATTCTTCAATGCACAAGAGAAACAATACACTGCTTTCACATGATGCCTCAGGACCATGAAGAAAGCAGAAGGAACGCTATGGAATATACCAAACACACCATTTTATTTGATATTGGAGTGTCAACAAAACCTTTAGATTGTATTCACTGTCTTTAAGTAATTGTTGGAACTTTGACAAACAAAAAACTAAAAAGTTGTGGAGTTATTTTAAAATAACAAACAAACAAACGAAAGTAGAATCTGATCTTACACAACTCTTTGGGGTAATATTTTGTCCATCTTCTCTGGAGGTTGGACTCATAGAATGTGATCTCATTTGGAGCTTCGCAGTATATTGTTCCCTACTAACAGACCAAAATAGTAACAATCAGAATGGGAGAAATTCAAAGGACGCAAGGCATTCAAATCTAGGATATTAATTTTTTTTCTTTTGGAAATGAGATGATTGTTTATACTTAATAATGATGCTTCCATACCAAAGAAAAAAGAAATGCATATAAATGACCATTTGTATTTCTCACATTTTATTTCATTTAGATGTAACTATAAATAAAATGTCACCTAAATGCCACAGACGTGCTTATAAACAAATGCTATTTTTAAGTGGAACTGTAATAAACTACAAATATTTCAATCTTTTCTCCTTTTCCTAAATGGAGAACAAGAGAAAAATGAAGCATATATTCTCAGCAAGGATAATTGTTTTAAAAGGTTAGTAAGTTCTACTGGATTCCTGTTGTACATCAAGATGAAGTCATAAGATGCATAAAACTTAAAAATCCTCATATACTGAAAATTTAGATTAATTTGCAACCATGTCAGAAACTACCAATAAGTCAGCCTTAAATTTAAAATACACCATCTTAATTCAGGTAATGTGTTATAACTACAGTATAAAAAGAAAAATAGTTTAAGCTTCCAAATGAATTTGAACAAAAAGGCTTTTCTCCAATATAAAATATAATATAAAAATATCATTCTCAATATTCTGCTTTAGCCTGGAGTCTCTCATGTATTTTTACGCAAGCTACTACAATGAAAGTTTCATTATTATGAATATCTATGCTCCGAACAGCTCCTTCAAGATACATAAAATGAAAATTAACCATTAAAGAACGAGGTAAAGTCACTAACTTTTAACTACAAGCCCTATCAGGATTCCCTTCAAAAATACTGGTCCATACCAAGTATTCCAAAAGACAGAATAGTAGTTGAAAAAGACAAGATGGCAATGAATGTGTTTTTGTTAATAACACCAAAAGAATGACATTCCTTAGACTAGTTACTAAGTAATGTAAAATGTCTAAAAAAGCCGTTTTAAAGGGAGCTATTATTTTTTAAACCTGTACTCAATACCCCAGATATGCAAATACTTAAAAACAAATGAGAAAAAGATAAAATAATATTTTGAGAATAATTTCATTAGCCCATGAGCTTGAGCTGATATAAACATTTAAAACTAAGGATGTGGGCAGAGGCAACCTGATACATCACACTAAGCAGTGGCCTGTCCTTCTGTAAGAATAGATTAAACTATCATAAAAAGAGCCAACTTAAAAATTGAAAAATGCTTAAATATTAAAAGAAATTCTCATAGAAAATATTAATAAAAAAGAGGACTGAAACATTTATCTATTTATTACACAGGGTGCATAGATAAAACAACATATCCTTTAATTCACTTGTAGCTATCCTCTGAACCAATCTACCTCTCTCCCTTCATAGTAAATTTTCAAAATAAGTTCTTAGATCCCTGTCCTAACCTACACATTTCAATCAACTGCAACCTGACTTCCACTCACTGTGAAAGGGCTATAAGAAGTCATCAATGATCTCCTAGTTGCTCAAGCAAATGAGCTATCTGTCCTTACCCTAATGGATCTCACTAAAACATTAGGTACAGTGTTTTAAAGATGCCACATTCACTGGCTCCACAGAAACCTTCTTGCCCAGTTATCATTCAGTCCTTCAGAAATCTCCTTCACAATAACCTTCAGCAGCTTTCCTTTCCTGCCCACCCCAGCCATGCTATAATCTCAGGGGTCAGTGTCTAACCTTGTTTATTTCCCTTTTACCCGCATTCCCTCTGGACAATCCAAAGTGCTAATAAAATGACTATCTGTTTTTCAAATAACTAGGAGCTTTGCCTACCAAATCTACATTTCCACCCCAAACTGCGCTCTCTCTCTCTCTCTCTCTCTCTCTCTCTCTCTCTCTCTCTCGGCCTCTAACCCCATTCTCTAACCCCATTACAAATACAAACTGAAAAGCCCTACCTACTTTCAATTCAATGTATACAAAACTAAATACAATATATTGTCCCTAAAACATGCTCCAGTTCAGGCCAAATAAAGCAGAGGCATTGCAGAAGTCAATTTCTTGTGCAGGCAGTCAAGACAACTAATGCAGGAGGCCTTACCACTGCTAAAATTTGGCTGACATGAGAGATACTGGATGTTAGGCACAGTTTAGTTTCTTGCCACTGACACTGTCTCCAGCTAGAAACACCTTTAACTGAAACTCAAGTAGATAGTTCAAACTCACAGTGATGGGGCTAGAGGTTAGGGTGACAGTGAGAGAGAAGATAAGAGACAAAGCTTAACCCTATAAGCCTCTTCAGGAATAACAGGTACGGTCTACCACACAGAATAACAAGGCATGGTACTCATAGAGTACCTGGTATAGAGGATATGATTACAAGAGTTCATTGTTATGGTACTTGCATCAATGAGAAGAGACAGACTGTGGCTTGATCAATTTCAGGGTGCTGAAACTAACACAGAAGTAACAGTAAGCATGTAAGTAATTTTCCTGACACGCAAATGCCTCTTTCCTCCTCAGAAGGAATAAAACTGTAGGAAATATAAATTTTTCCTTTTCACTTTCTCCTAATGTTAAAATATTTCAGCAGGAATCCAAAACCATTCTCTTAGCATTATTCCCGATTCCAAATACTAGAGAAACAAAGACTTTTCCCTATATGATTGATAGCTAAGACACAGGACATTTAAGATTTAAAAGTCTAGAGGAAGACCAATCAAATGTCCTCCTAAAAAGAAACTTGTAATATATATTTTTATATATAAAGTGAAACTTCTAAATGTAAGTTTGTGTTTCCAATGTCATTCAAGTGGATTTTTCAGATGTAAAAAGGAAATGTATAATCCGTGATCATAAAAACGTGCTTACAAATGAAAAACATGATTAACAAACTTTAAAATCATAGTGGAAGAGAACAGCAGATTAAATATAGTATAAAACCAGTGAATTAAAAAACAAGTTCAAGAAATAATCAGATAACACAAAGGAAAAAATAAAGGGACCATTATAATAAATGAAAATACAAGAGATAGGGTAGAAAGTTTCATAATTCTAACCTCAAAATAATATGAATTCCAGAAGGAGTAAATAAAACAGAAACTGAGGAAATAAGAATTAAAGAAATGGAAGTGACAGTGCTGGTCAAGACTGGAAGAGAGAAGAGCTTAAAAGAGTAACTTATGATGCCACTCTTAGCTAGAACAAAAAACACAGTACCGTGAAAAGGATGGAAACTGAAGGTCTGCCAGGTTCTGATTCCAAAAACAACTAGAGACAGCAGGGAAGTGTGACTCTAGAGAAGTAGTAAGGAATCAAAGTTTCCTGAAGTAGAGGAACAAAAGCAAACTCATCAAAAATCCAGAGGCAGGGATGGATTTCCTTGCTCTTGAGAGGAAGCTGAAAATCAGTGTGGGTGATCACTTCTGAAAGCTATGGCTTATAAGAAACTGTATGTCTAGGAAAGGCAAAGGTCACGGACATAGCCTCAAAACTAAGGAATCAGACTAGCTTCATGTGAAAGGGACAGAACTCAAAATGAAAAGACACACTTGATTCTCCAAATTCCTACAAACAGGAGGCAGGCTGGGAGACTACTCAGCTTAAAGCAAATCATTCCTTATAATTAGAAGAAAAAAAAAAAGATAATTCAGAGAAAAAAGCCAAGAGCCCAAGAGCAGAAGAGCAAAAAGCCAGGAAGGGGCACTAAACCCTAATCAAGAAATAGACAACAAATGCCTGCTACTACAGAATTGTCATCACTATGTGTCTCTTGTTCTCCCTGGTTTTTGAATGGGAGTTCTCCAGGCCTTCTACCATGTGTTGGCTGTAGAGCTTGCTCCTTTAGTTCATAGGTGTTTAGAATGGAAGGCACATCAAGGAAGCCTCAACTACACCCGGATGATTTTTATTAAGTTTTTCTTTTTTAAGATTTTATTTATTTATTTGTCAGAGAGAGAGAAAGAGAGCACAAGAAAGGGAGCAGCAGAGGTAGAAGCAGGCTCCCCACTGAGCGGGTAGCCCCATGCGGAACTCAATCCTAGGACCCAAGGATCATGACCTGAGCCAAAGGCAGATGCTTAACCAACTGAGCCACCTAGGTGTCCATGATTCTCAGTAAATTTATTGAGGTATAATTTAGGTACAAATAAACTGTGTCCATTTAATATGTAGAGTCTGGTGAGTTTTGACAAATACCTGTATAACCACCACGATAAAGATACAAATTATTTCCTTTGATCTAAAAGTTCCCTTGAGCTCCTTTGTTATCAATCTCCTGTACACCCAATCTCCATTTAGTAGAATTTCATGTATATGGACTCAAACAGTATATACATTTTTATATCTGGCTTCTCTCATTCGGGAAATATTTTGAGATGCCACCATATTGTTAAACACATCAAAAGTTCACTTCTTGGTGCAACTGGGTGGCTCAGCCAGTGGCGCATCCGACTCTTGGTTTCAGCTCAGGTCGTGACCTCCTGGGCTGTGAGATGGAGCACACAAGGGGAGTCTTCTTGAAAGATACTCTCCCTCTGTTTCTCTTTCCTCTTGCTCACATGTTCTGTCTCTCTCTCTCTAATAAATAAACATTTTTTTTTTTAGTACTTGTGCTACCAAAGTGAGCACATAAATCTTTTTTTTTTTTTTTAAAGTTCATTTGGGTGCCTGAGTGGCTCAGTTGGTTAAGCCACTGCTTTCAGCTCAGGTCATAATCCCGGAGTCCTGGGATCGAGTCCTGCATCAGGCTCCCAGCTCCATGAGGAGTCTGCTTTTCCCTCTGACCTTCTTCTCCCTTCTCAGGCTCTCTGTCACTCTCTTTCTCTCTCAAATAAATAAAATCTTTTTTTTAAAAAAAGTTATCTTTATTAATCAGTAGTATTCCCTTATATGAATGAGCCATAATTTGCATATTTATTCATGTGCCGATGTCTGGATACTATGAAAAAGGCTGCTATGAACATTCAAGTTCAACTCTGTACATGGACATATGTTTTCATTTCTCTTGACTAAATACCTGGGAGACAGAACTATGGGGTCATATGGTTAAGTTATCTTAAAATTTTTAAGAAATTGACAAACTGTTTCCCAATGTGGTTGTGCCATTTCACATTCCCATCAACATGGTATGAGCCTTCCCATTTCATCAAATCATCACTGTGCCATTCACAGTCTTTATCATTTTAGCCATTCAAATGTGTGTTTGCTAGTATCACATTGTGCTTGATCATGGTCATTTCTCTGATCAAAAATGATGCTAACCATATTTTCACACATGTATATTAGTCATTGATATATTTTCTTTTGTGAGGTATCTGTAAAATCTTTTGCACATTGGGTTGTCTACTTTTTCTTGAATTGTGAAGAGTTCTTCACATATTCTAGACACAAGTCCTTTGTCAGATATTTGTATTTAGAATATTTTCTCCCATTCTGTGCCTTGTCAGGTTATTTTCCAAATGATGTCTTTCAAAGAAAAAAGTTTCAGTTTTGATAGTCCAGCTTATAACTTATTTCTTCATTGTGTCGTTGCTTTTTTTAATATCCTATTTTAGAAACCTTTACCGACTCCTAGGTCATAAAGATCTTCCTGTTTTCTTTTAAAAGTTCTCTAGTTTGGGGGCACCAGGTTGGCTCAGTTAGTCAATCTGCCTCCGGCTAAGGTCATGATCCCAGTGTCCTGGATCATCAGGTTCCCTCCTCAGCCAGGAGTCTGCTTCTCTCTCTCTCTCTCCCTCTCTCCCTCTCTTTCAAATAAATAAATATATATATTTTTTTAAGATTTTATTTATTTGACAGAGAGAAACACAACCAGAGAGGGAACACGAGCAGGGGGAGTGAGAGAGGGAGAAGCAGGCTTCCCGCCGAGCAGGGAGCCCGATGTGGGACTCGATCCCGGGTCTCCAGGACTATGACCTGAGCCGAAGGCAGTTGCTCAACCAACTGAGTCACCCAGGCGCCCCTAAATAAATAAATCTTCAAAAAAAAAAAAAGTTCTCTAGTGTTTAGCATTTTAAGTCTATAACCCGTTTCATGTTCTTCCCTATGGATATCCAGTTGTTCCCCCATAATTTGATTGAATTTCTTTCTTTGTTTAATTCCATTGCCATCTTTGTGGAAAATCAACTGACCAATATGTGCAGACATATTTCTAGAATTTCTGTTCTAATCTATGGCTAGATTTATCTATTTTCTCACCAACACTGATATCTCTGTTACCATAGCTTTAATTCTAAAAATGAGCAACGTTAAGTCTTTTTTCTTTTCTTTCTTTATATATAATTGCTTTGGTTTTTCATGGATAACTTAAATCAAGCAGAGGACGTTCCCCCTATTCCTAATTTGCTGAGAGTTTTTATCTTGGATGGTTGTTACATTTTGTTAAATGCTTTTCCTGCATCTATTGAGATGGTGACATGATTTTCTTTCTTATTTATGTGACGAGATACACAGATTTTCAAGTGCCAACAGTCCTCATGTTCCTGGGATAAGCCCCATACATTCACGATATATTATCCTTTTTATCCTTTTTCTGGATACAATTTGCTAATTAAGAATGTTTAAATGTTCAAGAGGGAATGCTGGTATGCAGTTTTATGTTCTTGTAATGTCTTTGTCTTCTTTCAGAAAAACATAACAGTGAATTAACAAAATCAGTTGGGAAGCATTCCCTCTTCCTCTCTATTTCCTGGAAAATTTTCATGCAGGATATTTCTTCCATAAAAGCCCGATAAAATTCACCAAGGAAACCATCTGTGTTTGGAGCTTTCTTAGTGGAAAGGTAGTTAATTACGACTTAAGTTCCCTTGGTAGATAACAGAGCTACTCAAATTTCCCATTTCTTCTTGAGTCGTTATTGGTTCTGTGTCTTTTAGGAAACATGTCTACTTCCTCAAAGTTTTCAGTGATATAAAATTGTTTATATTATTCTCTTATTATATTCTCAGTGTGTGCAGGATCCATATGGAGTCTCCTTTTCATTTGTGATATGGCTAATTTGTGTTTTCTCTTTATTATTTTTAATTGTGGTGAAATACACATAACATCAAATTTACTATATTAACCATTTTTAAGTGTACAGTTCAGTAGCATTAAGTACACCGACAGGGGCACCTGGGTGGCTCAGTTGGTTAGGCATTGGACTCTTGGTTTTGGCTCAGGGCATGATCTTAGGGTCCTGGGATCAAGCCTTGCACCCAACTCCATGCTGAGCATGGAGTCTGCTTGTCCCTCTTCCCTCTCCCTCTGCTCCTCCCCCAGCTCATGTTTACACTCTCTCTAACAAATAAAATCTTAATAAAAAAAATAGTACATGCATATTGCTGTGCACCCATCACCACCATCCATCGGATTTCATCTTCCCAAACTGAAACTATACCCATTAAACAATAACTCCCCATGCCTCTCTACATATAGCCTTTGGTAAACACCATTCTACTTTTTGCCTTTATGAATCTACTTTAGGTGCCTCACAGAAGTGGAAACATCCAGTATTTGTCTTTTTGTGATTGGCTTATTTTCCCTAGCATACGTCTTCATTCATGCTGTAAATGTCAGAATTTCCTTCCTTTTTAAGGCTCACTCATCTTCCATTGTATGTATATACTACACTTTCTTCCCATTCATCAATTAATGAACACTTGGAACTCTTCCGCCTTTTGGCTATTGCAAATAATATCATGAATACAGGTGTACAAATGACTGTTCAAGTTCCCATTTTCAATTCTTTTGGGTTTGTTTGATCATATGGTAACTTTTTAATTTATTTGAGAAACTGCCATATTATTTTTCACAGTAGCCTACCCTATTTTACCTTTCCACCAACAGTGCAAAGGGTCCCAATTTCTCCACATCCTTGCTAACACTTAACTTCTGGGGATTTTTTTTTTTTAAATAGTAGCATCCTACTAGGTGTGAAGTGGTATCTTGTTATGTTTTTGATTTGCATTTCAAGAATGATTACTGATGTTGAGTATCTTTTCATGTGTTTATTGGCCATTTGCATATCTTCTTTGGAGAAATGTCTGTTCAAGTTTTTTTGCCCATTTTTTAACCAGGTAGTTTTCTGTTGTTGTCATTGAGTTGTAGAAGTTTTTGTTTTGGTTTTTTTTTAAGAGAGAGTGCACATATGCATGTATCAGGGGGTGGAGGGACCGAGCAAGAGGGAGAAAATCTTAAGCAGACTCCAAGCTGAGCACGGAGCCCAACTCAGGGCTCAGTCCCATCACCCCAAGATCATGACCCGAGTCAAAATCCAGAGACGGACACCTAACTGACTGAGTCACCCAGGTATCCCAAATTGTTGAATTTTTTTATATATTCTGAAAATTAACTGTGTTTCAACTTGCAAATATTTTCTCCCACTGCATGGGATGTCTTTCATTCTGTTGATGTCCTTTGATACACAAAAGTTTTAAATTTTGATGTAACTCAATTCATCTATTTTTTTGCTTTTGGTGTCATATCCAATAAATCAGTGCCAAATTCACTACCATGAAGCATCTCCCCTACATTTCCAACTAAACGTTTTTATAGTTGTACCTCTTATGTTTAGGTCTTGATCCATTTTGAGTTCATTTTTGTATATAGTCCAAGGTAAAAGTCCATCTTCATTCTTTTGCATGTGTTTTGCATCCAGCTTTCCTCAATTTGTTGCAAAAGCTGTCCTTTTCCTATTGAGTGATCTTGGCACCCTTGACAAAAATAATTTGGTCATATATGTAAGAGTTTATTTCTGGGGTCTCTATTCTAGTATGTTATTCTATATATGTCTTCATGTTAATACCACTGTTTTGATTACTGTGGAAGTATGAGAACTCCAGTTTTGTTCTTCGTTTCCAAGACTGTTTTGGCTATTCATTGTCACTTGAGATTCCATATGAATTTTAGGATGGATTTTTCTATTTCTGGGGCACAGGGTGAGGGGAGAAACATGTCACTGGAATTCATAGTATTGCATTGGATCCATATATCACTTTGAGTAGTATTGGCGTCTTAACATATTAAGTCTTCCATGGGCACTGGATGTCTTTCCATTTATTAGTGTTTTCTTTTCTTTCTGCAACATTTTGTAGCTTTTCACCTCCTTAATTAAGTTTATTCCTAAGTATTTTATTCTATTTGAGGCTATTGTAAATGGAATTGTTTTAATTCCATTTCAGATTGTTCATTGTTAGCATATAAAAAATGCAACTGATATTTTTGTGTTGGTTTTGTATCCCTCTGCTTTGTTGAATTTATTAGTTCTAACAGTTTTTTATGGAACACATATGGTTTTCTGTGTATACAATCATGTCACCTGTGATCAGAGATTATTTTACTTCCTTCTTTCCAATTTGGTTGCCTTTTATTTCTTTTTCTTGCCTAACTGCCCTGGCTAGAATGTCTACTATTGTGTTGAATAGAAGTGACAAGAATGGTCATCATTTTCCTGTTCCTGATCTTAGAGGAAAGTCTTTGTTTTCATTTCCTTGGCTATCGGCTTTTCATACATGGACTATTATTTTGAGATAATTTCCTTCTATTCCTAGTTTGTTAAGTATTTTTATCACGAAAGAGTATAAAATTTTGTCAGATGCTTTTTTCTGCATCAATTGAGATGATCCTGTGGGGTTTTTTTCTGTCATTCTGTTAATGGAAGTATTATATTGATTGAGTTTCATATGTTGAATTATCCTTGCATTCCAGGAACATCCCACTTGGTCACCGTATATAATCCTTTCAATCTGCTGCCAAATTCTATTTGCTAGTTGTTCTTCTTTCTTTCTTTCTTTCTTTCTTTCTTTCTTTCTTTCTTTCTTTCTTTTTCTTTCTTTTTAAGAATTTTACATCGATATTCCAGGAAACTGGTCTGTAGGTTTTCAGTAGTGTCTCTGTCTGGCTTTGGTATCAGGGTAATGCTTACCTCATGCCATGAATTGAAAGGGTTGCCTCCTTTTCAATTTTCTGGGAAGAGTTTGAGGAGGATTGGCGTTATATATTCTATAGATGCTCGGTAGAATTCACCCATGAAGCCATCTGTCCTAGGCTTTTCTTCGTTGTGAGACTGTTAAATATTCCTTCAATCACCTTACCAGTTACAGGTCTTTTCGGACTTTTTATCTCTTCATGATTCAGTCTTTATAGATTGTGTGTTTCCAATAATTTATCCATTTCATCTGATTTATCCCATTTGTTGACATATAAATTTCATAATGCTCACCTATAATCCTTTTCATTTCCATGAAATCAGTTGTAATATCCCCTCTTTCATTTCTAATTTCAGCTGAGTCTTGTTTATTTTCTAGTCAATTCAGCTAAAGGTTTTTCAAGTTTGATTTTTTTTTTTTTTGAAGGAAACAACTCTTGGTTTTATTTTTTCCCTAATGCTTTTTTCTTTTTTAAGATTTTATTTATTTATTTATTTATTTGACAGAGAGAAACATAGCTAGAGAGGGAACACAAGCAGAGGGAATGGGAGAGGGAGAAGCAGGCTTCCCACTGAGCAGGGAGCCCAATGAGGGGCTCGATTCCAGGACCCTGGGCTCATGACCTGAGCCGAAGGCAGATGCTTAACGACTAAGCCACCCAGGCACCCCTCTAATGCTTTTTCCATTTTCCATTTTGTCACTGCTCTAACTTTTATTATTTCCTTTTTTCTGCTAAATATGGAGTTTGCTCTTCTTTTTCCAGTTCCTTAAGATGCGAATTTAGATTGTCAATGTGAGATCTTCCTTCTTTTTGGATGTAAGCTTTTACAGCTATAAATTTCTCTCTTAGACTGCTTTCAGCATCTCAAAGGTTTTGGTTCATTGTGTTCTCATTTGCATTCATCTCAAGATATTTTCTGATGTCCCTTTTGATTTCTTCCTTATTCATTGCTTGCTCAGAGTGAGTTATTTAATTTCCATATATTTATGAATTTTCCAGTTTTACTTCTGCTACTGACTTCTAGTTTCTCTATCAGAAAAATACACTGTGCAATCTCAGTTTTTCAAAATTTATTAAGCCTTTTTGTGGCCTACCATATGGTTTACCCTAGAGAATATTCTGTGCACTCTTGAGAAAAATGTATATTCTGCTGTTGTTAGGTGATTTGCTCTGTAAATATCTGTTTGGTCCCATTGGTCCATAGTGTTTTTCAAGTCCTCTATTTCTTAATTACTGTTCTGATTTTTTTATCCCTTATTGAATGTGGGGCACTGAAATTTCTTACTATAACTGTAAGAGCTATTTCTCTCTTCAGTTCTGTCAATGTTTGCCTCCTATATTTAGGACTTCTGATATTTGGTGCATCTATGTTTATCTGGTTAAATCCTCTTGGTGAATTGAAACTTTTATCATAATACAATGTCCTTCTTTGTCTCATAACAGTTTTTTGAAGTCCACTTTATATGATATATACCCACCTCTGCTCTTCTTTGGTTACTATTCACATGGAATATCTTTTTCATCCTTTCAATTTCAATGTGCGTGTCCTTAGATCTAAAGTCAGTCACCTATAAACAGCATATAGTTTGATTCTTCTAAGCCATGACTTTTCATAGTGGAGTTTCATACATTTACATATAAAGTGTAATTAGTGATGGACAAAGAATACTGCCATTTTGTTATCTTCTGTATTCTTACAGCTTTTTTGTCTCTCATTTCCTTCTTTACTACCTGCCTTTTTTATTTAATTTTTTTGTAGTGACATGTTTTGATTCCCTTCTCATAACCTGTTGTGTATATTTTCTTTGTGGTTACTATGAAGATCACATACACACACAAAAAACCTCTAAAGTTAAAACAATATATTTTAAACTTCAATTGCATACAAAACCTCTAGTCCTTTACAGCTCCATATCTCTCCCCATAGATTTGTTACTTATACCACGTACTCATTAACACATATTTATAATTATTTTATACATATTTTATACTCCTATAAAAAACAAATGGAATTATAAGCCAAAATTAAAATTCTACAGGTTTTTATATTTGTTCCTATATTTCTTTTTATTTGATCAATCTGATAAGAATGTATCAATTTTATTTAGCTCTTCAAAAAAAAAAAAGAAATATAGGGCGCCTGGGTGGCTCGGTCGGTTAAGTGTATGCCTTCAGCTCAAGTCATGATCCCAGAGTCCTGGGATCGAGTCCCACCTCAGGATCCTTGCTCAGCGGCTGTCCCTGTTTGTGACCTCTTTCTCTCTCTGACAAAATCTTTAAAAAAAAAAAAAAAAATCAATGCTTGGTTCATTGATGTTTCTCTATTGCTTTCTGTCGAACTGATTTCCACTCATCTTTTTCCTTCATTCTACTTACACTGAGTCTACTCACCTCTTATTTTTCCAGCTTACAAAGAGGGGAAGCTGTGATCACTGATTTTACATCTCTTTTCTTTTTAAAGATTTTATTTATTTTATAAAGAGAGAGTGAGAGTGTGTGCACAAGTTGGTAGGTGGGGCAGAAGGAGAGAAGAATCTCAAACAAACTCTATGCTGAGCATGGAGCTTGACACTGGGCTCAATCCCAGGACCCTGAAATCGCGACCTGGGCTGAAATCAAGAGTAGAACACTTAACCAACTGAGCCACTCAGGCACCCCAATATCTTTCCTTTACAGTTATAAGCATTAAAAACTCTGAATTTCCCTCTAAGCATTGCCTTAACTGTACCTCATAAATTTTCTATTTCCCTTACCTTTTGTTTGAAAATATTTTCTAAATTCCCCCATGATTTCTTTCTTCAACAATAGGTTGCTTAGGTGTGATTTGGGGGGGGGGGGGGACATCTGGCTGACTCAGTCAGTGGTACATGCAACTCTTAATCTCAGGGTTCTGGGTTTGAGTCCCACACTGGGTGGGAAGAACATTTAAAAGTAAATCTTTAAAAAAAAGGTGGTTTTTTTTCATGTATAAACATTTGAGGGCTTTTCTGTATGTACAATACTTTTATTATTCATTTCTCATTAAATTCAAATGAGGACAGAATATATACTCCATGTCTTTCATCTTCTGAGACAAACTGAGATTTCTCTTATGACCCAGAGATGACCTAACAGGATGAACATTCCAAGTACACTTAAAAGATGTATAATCTGCACTTACTGGGTGGGGTATTTTAAGATGTCAAGGAGGCTTAGGTAGGTCAGTGCATTTTTCAAGTCCTCTATCCTTATTGGTTTTTCTGCTCCATCAGTTCCTAAGGGTGTTAAAATCTGCAACATTTGTGGATTTATTTCTCACTTTAGCTGTTATTTTGTCTCGTGTTTTTGAAGCTTTACTATTTGCTACATACACATTTATAATTATTATGTCATGCTTTATAAACTGACCCTTGTCATTACAAAATTATGTTTTTCTCTAATAGTTCTCCTTAGCTTACAGTCTAGTTCATCTGATATTTAATATAGCCATCCCAACTTTCTTATGCTCGTTTTCATTTTACATTTCTTTACATTCTACATCTTTCAATGTACTTGTCTTTGTATTTTAAGGTATATCTCTTAACAAATAATATACAATTGGTTCTTGCTTTTTAAATCCAATCTAACAATCACTGCCTTTGGACTGGACTATTGAATCTATTTACATTTAATGTAAATGTAATTATTGGTATGGTTCTATTTAGTCTGCCATTTTGTTATTTGTTTTGTATTTGTCCCATCTCCTCTTCATTCCTCTGTTCTTCCTTCCCTACCTTCTTTTGTGTTGACTACTTTACTGTATCCCGTATTTCTTCCTGGTTACAGGTCTTTCTATCATATTCTTAGTACCTGCTCTAGGTATGTACTATGCAACATCTAATATGACTCCCAATGATCCCCATCTCCTGGTATTCAGGCCCTTGTGTAAGCCTTTTTCCTAGAGTGTACAATGAATCTAGTAATTTACTTTTAATGACCTGAGTCTAATACAAGTGATAGGATATCACTTCCAAGATTAGTTTACAAAAAGATTCTGGTTTCTATCTTGCTTATTCTCTCTAATGCAGCTGCCATGCTGCGTGCTGTCCACTGGGGAAGTCTAAACAACAAGAAACTCAGGGAAGCCTCTGAATGAAAGCCATAAGCCCGAGACCCTCAGAAAACACCCCACAAATACTTTATAAGTATTTATAAGAGAACCTGAGCCACAAATCCCAGCTAAGTCATGTCCACAAGATAGTAAATGTTTATCCTTTTTAAGTGGTTAAGACTGGGAGTAATTTATTATGCAGCAATAGATAGTAACTAATACGGATTTTGGTACTTGGAAGTGAGATAATGCCTAAATATGTGGAAATGTCATTGGAACCAGATAGTGATGGGAGTCTGGAAGGACTCGGAATAGTATGCTAGAGAAAGACAAAATTGACTTGAAGAAGCTGTAGGTAGAAATCTGGAATCTGAGGACATTGCCAGTGAGAGTTCAAAGACGATGTGAGAGACATGTTATTAAAAACTAGAGGGAGAGGGATCCTTTTTATACAGTGGCAGAAAGCCTACTATCACCTTTAGTAACATGTAAAATAAAAAATGTTATTAATATATTAGGAAAGTGATATAGTGAAGATTTCCAAGCAAAGTATTTCTTGTTGCCTATAGTAAAATGCAAGAAGAGAGTAATAAATTAAAGGAAAAAAGCACCAAGGCTTCATGGTTTTAAAAATTCTCAGTCTCCAGCTAGCAAAAGATGCTAAAGTAAGAAATTGCATTTGAAATGAAGCTTGGGCACTGCCTTGAGATAAAGCCAAGAGTAGGAATGAAAAACGTTTTTTTAAGATCAAAAAGATTAAAGGTGGTACATCAGAGTACTATACAGTGACACACAGAGACCTTTAAAAAGATGAAGCCTATACCATACAGATTCTCTCAATCAAACAATGGAGTCTCTAGAAAGGTTAAGGTCATTGTCCCTCAATCTTCTCAGAAGCAACCCAACACAGAAAGGGAATCTCAATGAGATTACTATATATGGCTTTTGTCTAATGGAATGAACATGAATGAGATGTACAGGAGGTCTACAAAGTTTCTGAGACAATCATATCAGCAAATCATTTCTCTCCTGGACTGAAAAGATAGAATACAAAATGAAAAGAGGCCAGTGTACCCCTAAAATTCTTCTGGAAGGAAGCAGGTTGAGAAAATTACTCAGCTGCAAATACATGCTATCTTTCATGAAAAAGGAAGAACTCAGAAAATGGAATTAAGAACCTAGTGGGAGGAGCCAAGAGACATGGAATAATATTCCCAGATCTTGAGCCTTAATTAAAGAATTTTTCAAATTTGCCCAACCAGATTTCAAAACTGCTATGGACCAATGACTACTTTGTGCCTCCCACTACTCTCCTTTTTAGAAATGTCTATAATGATTATTGTTAGCTGGGTGTGTGGGGAGCAGGCAACTATTAGAACAGACATTTCTCCAAAGAAGATATGTGAATAACCATTAAGCACATGAAAAAATGCTCAGCATAATTAGTTATTAGGGGAATGCAAATTCCCCTAATGTGATACTATTCCACGCCCAGTAAAATGACCAAAATAAAAAACACTGATAATACCAAGACTTGAAGACTGAGAGAACTAAAACATTCACGCATTGCTACTGGGGATGTAAAATGGTACAGCCACTTTAAAACATGGTTTGATAGTTCCCTTAAAAAGTTAACAGTGTGGAGATTCCTCAAAAAATTAAAGATAGAGCTACCCTATGACCCTGCAATTGCACTACTGGGCATTTACCCCAAAGATACGGAAGTAGTGAAAAGAAGGGCCATATGCACCCCAATGTTCATCGCAGCAATGGCCACAATCGCCAAACTGTGGAAAGAGCCAAGGTGCCCATCAACAGATGAATGGATAAAG
>PITA01001647.1:8846-187334 GCA_004023965.1 Spilogale gracilis | reverse complement strand
ACCTGGGGCCTCTCTGGTCCCACAAAAGTCTGTAAAAAACGTCTTCCCCTGGGGGGGTCTACACGCGGCCCACGGTGTGGAGAGAAACAGGAGAGAAGGGCAGGATAGAATCCACTCCCGCTGCTTTTCCGGCAGCTGTGGCGGCTCAGGCGGAGGCAGGCCTGGGCGGCTGGGCGCGCGCCGGGGCCGGGGGCCGGGGGCCGGGGCTCGCGGCTCGCTGGGGTGGAGGCCCGGGTGGCTGCGCGCGCGCCGGGGCGGCGCCGGCAGGGGGGAGGGAGTCCGGGCAGCGGGAAAAGAAAGAAAATAAAAGATTTTAAAAAGTCTTGCCTTGCCCCTGGCTTAGCTGTGTTTAGCTTCTTTCTAGCCCCAATTCAGGCCGTAATCTGCTGTTATTCCTCACTCACAGAGCACTTTCGTTTTCGGGTATTTGTTTTCAATGGTTCAGCTCTGCGGGCTTCCTCCCCCACTCCCCTGTCTCTGGGGGCAAGCCTCCAGACTCTCCAATTTGTTTCTACCTTTTTGCCGATGTTCTTTGTCTCTCGTGGCGGTCCAGAAGTGGGAAATATCACATTTCAGGCTGGTTTCATGGGTGTTCACGGTGGTCTTGTAGTGGTTTTTTTGTTGGAATTCAGCTCTCTTCAGGGAACTCCCTGAAATGCAGTCACCTGGCCTTCCGCCATCTTGACCCTCAAGAACTATGTTTTTAATTTAACTTAATTTCTACAAGAAATTAAGAAAAAGGGTGGAAACAAAAAAACCTCTGTAATCAATAGTGTGCTATTATGCTGTGTATGATAGTTATGTATTTTTCAATAATTATCCCAGTTACCTTATTGATTCATAACTACCATAAAAATGAATTAAGCCCTCTTTAGTTGCAGAAAATTTCTGTGACCTTTTTGGTTTTTTTATAGGAAGTTTTGTCCTATAGAACATATTGGTAACCATCAGAATCTCTCTTTTTTTTTTTTAAAGATTTTATTTATTTATTTGACAGAGAGAAACACAGCTAGAGAGGGAACACAAGCAGAGGGACTGAGAGAGAGAGAAGCAGGCCTCCTGCCGAGCAGGAAGCCCGATGTGGGGCTCGATCCTGGGACTCCAGGATCGTGACCTGAGCTGAAAGCAGTCGCTTAACCAACTGAGCCACCCAGGCGCCCATCTCTTTTTTTTTTCTGATTAAAATAGGATTGTTGCTTGTTTCACATTATTTTATGACATCATTATTTCATCTATTCCTTTTATGCTGTTATTCAAATGGACATAGAAATACAGGAATCTCCAAGGCAAATAAAGTTTTTGAATAATTTATTTTATTTTTTTAGCATTCCAAGATTCATTGTTTATGCACCACACCCAGTACTCCGTGCAATACATGCCCTCGTTAATACCCACCACCAAGCTCACCCATTCCCCCAATCCCCTCCCTTCCAAAACCCTCAGTTTGTTTCTCAGAATCCACAGTCTCTCATGCTTCATCTCCCTCTCTGATTTACCCCACTTCACATTTCCTTTCCTTCTCCTAATGTCCTCCATGTTACCCCTTATGCACCACAAGTAAGTGAAGCCATGTGATACTTAACTTTCTCTACTTGGCTTATTTCACTCAGCATAATCTCTTCCAATCCAGTCCAAGTTGCTCCAAAAGTTGGATATTCATCCTTTCTGATGGAGGCATAATGTTCCATTGTATATATGTACCACATCTTCTTTATCTATTCATCTGTTGATGGGCACCTTGGCTCTTTCCACAGTTTAGCGATTGTGGCCATTGCTGCTATGAACATTGGGGTACATACGGCCCTTCTTTTCACTACATCTGTATCTCTGGGGTAAACACCCAGCAGTGCAATTGCAGGGTCATAGGGTAGCTCTATTTTTAGTTTTTTAAGGAATCTCCACACTGTTTTCCAAAGCGGCTCCACCAACTCTCATTCCCACCAACAGTGTAAAAGGGATCCCCTTTCTCCGCAGCCTCTACAACACTTGATGTTTCCTGTCTTGTTAATTTTGGCCATTCTGACTGGTGTAAGGTGGCATCTCAGTGTGGTTTCAATTTGAATTTCCCTGATGGCTAATGATGATGAACATTTTTTCTTCATATGTCAGCCATTTGTGTCTTCAATGGAGCAGTGTCTGTTCATGTCTCCTGCCCATTTTTTGATGTGATCATCTCTTTTTTGGGTGTCAAGTTTGAGGAGTTCTTTTTTTTTTTTTTTTAAAGATTTTTTATTTATTTGACAGAGAGAAACACAGCCAGAGAGGGAACACAAGCAGGGGGAGTAAGAGAGGGAGAAGCAGGCTTCCTGCCGAGCAGGGAGCCCGATGTGGGACTTGATCCCGGGTCTCTGGGATCATGATCTGAGCCGAAGGCAGTCGCTTAACCAACTGAGCCACCCAGGCGCCCCTGAGGAGTTCTTTATAGATCTTGGATACTAGCCCTTTGTCTCTAGTGTCATTTGTGAATATCTTCTCCCATTCCGTAGGTTGCCTCTTTGTTTTGTTAATTGTTTCCTTTGCTGTTCAAAAGTTTTTAACTTTGATGAAGTCCCAAAAGTTCATTTTCCCTTTTGTTTCCTTTGCCTTTGGAGATGTGTCTTGAAAGAAGTTGCTGTGGCCGATGTCAAAGAAGTTACTGCCTATGTTCTCCTCTGGGATTTTGATAGACTCCTGCCTCATCTTGAGATCTCTTATCCATATCTTTCTGTATGGTATAAGAGAATAGTCAAGTTTCAGTCTTCTATATGTAGCTGTCCAATATTTCCAGCAGGATTTATTGAAGTGACTGTCTTTTTTTCCACTGGATATTTTTTCTGCTTTGTCCCAGATGATTTGACCATAGAGTTGCGGGTCCATATCTGGACTTTACCCTGTTCCATTGATCTATGCGTCTTTTGTTGTTTTAGTACCATGCTGTCTTGGTAACCAAACTCTTATTCAAGTTTTGTAATAAAACTTGAAATCAGGTAACGTTATGCCCCCAGCTTTCTTTTTCTTTTTCAACATTTCCTTAGCAATTACAGAGTCTTTTCTACTTCCATATAAACTTTAAGATTGTGTGTTCCAGCACTGTGAAAAATTCTGGTGGAATTTTGATCTGGAGGCATTGAAAGTATAGATTGCTCACTCCCAGGAAAATATTAAGAAAACAGATTCAAGGAAAGGTGTTCTGTGAAATCACCTTCTAACTGTAATCATGTGTAAAACATCAACCCAAATCATAAAAATTTCAAAATTTTATATAATGCAGTTGGAATTAGAGCCTCCCAAAATGACACCCAGGTTTGGTTATTCACTGGAAGATTGCACAGGTCTAAGCATATTTGTACTCATGCCTGTGGTTTATTATGGTGAAATGATGCAAAGCAAAATCAGCACAGAGAAAAGGTGTGGAGTGAGGTCTAGAGAAAGCCAAGTGCAGGCTTCTAAGAATCCTCTGCCTATGGGTATGCTTAATTCCTCCAGCATCCAATTATGGCAACTCACGTGAGATGTTGTCTGCCAATACAAGAATCTTATAGATACTCAGTGCCTGAAGTTTTCTTTAAATGATAATCATGTAGGCGTCTTCTCCCTAGCATATACCAAAATTCCAGGTTCCCAGAAGGAAACCAAGTATACATGATAAATCACCTGGTTAGTACCAATACTTAGGCACAGCCACTCTTATCAGCTATGGAATGGTGGAAACTCTCCCCAAATCCAAGTTCCCAGATACCCAGCAAGGGCCAGCCTTTCAAGTGGGATATAACGGTGGCATTCTTTGGCTTGCTGTATGGAATCTTTTTCTGCAGAGGAACTATAACCCTGAATTAATTTTTGCTGGTGTGGTATAACATAGTACAGGTTTCAGTAACATAACGCATATAAAATTGAAGTGCTGGTTACTTTTTTGACTCCTAGTGAATATTTACAGGTATTTGTACCTAAATTACTAGGGCAATATTAGGTAATCTGTTTTTTTTATCTGGTGAAATTTTCACTGTAATTCTTAAACAATGATTTCTAATTTAAAGTTAGAGTAAAAACTCTTTAATTATATAGATATTTCAGTTTTGTTTCATATTGTGGTGAATCCTTGTTTTCTGTATTTTCAAATTCTTGAATTTGGTGGATAACACCCATACTCTGTTACTTTAGTCTTTATCTTAATTTTCCAAGGTTTCTGTATCTTGCTTTAATACATTGTAATATCAGGCTCAATGGATATGTTTTTTTTTTCCTTTGCAATAAGTATGCCTAAATTTTAGAGCATTTTCAAGTTCATAGAAAAATATAGCAGAAACTCTAGAGAGTTTCCATTTACTACATGTTCTTCTACGTGCATAGACTTCCCTGTTATAAACATCCGATACCATAGCGGTACATTACTATATACATTAACTCATCTTTATCACCCGAAGTCCGTAATTTCCAGTAGGGTTCAGTCTTGGTGTCATACATTCTGTGGGTTTTAACAAATGTATAATGACGTGTATCTACCTTGTGTTATCACATAGAATAGTTTCACTGTCTTAAGGTACATTCCTCCCTTTACCGCAACCCTTAACTTCTAACTTAAAAAATTTTACTTTTCCCAGAATGTCGTATAGTCACAATCATACAGTAGATACCTTCTTGAATGTTTAAAAATTAAAATTCCAAGATAATTGAATGTAGTGATTGAAGATATTCTTTGTCCTTTGTTTTGTTTTGTTCATCAGTGTAGCATTTGATTACATATGCATTACAGATTGAAAAAGTGTGATTTCTATAGACATTTGTCACATAATATGGAGGGTTGAGAACAGGGACATCATGTACTACTACCTAGCACTAATCATTGGTACCATCCTGGTTTAAGAGGTGTGTCCAGGTAGACTCTCTAGCAGTGAAAGTACATAGTCTCAAGAGGTCATACTTTATAGAACCCAAATGGACTAAAACCACTAAAATCTTTCATGTTTACCTTGCAATTGGAAATAAGGCCAGAGAGAGTCTGTTTACTCTGTTTTGCCATGCTGCAAAGTGCAGTGACCACAGACCAAACTTTCTGATGACGGGTTGCATCCTTAACAGTCTCTGCTGAAGAGCTGGGGAAGTTGTGTTGTGTTATAGCAAACTAAGTATGGTCTCTTTTAACTGCCCCTAGTAGTGAAAGTCCAGAAGAATCCTGGTGTTTAAGTTTGACATTGTTAGTCTATGATGATGATTCTGCTAATGACACCATTTTCTGTCAGTCTCAAGGGTTTGGTTAAAATTATTTTATTATATTATATAATAATGAAAATTATTTGGTTCTTATAAACTTTCACTTGTCGGTGTCCAGTTCTGATAAATACCATTCTTTTCTTGCATTTGGTAAACGTAGAGGAGAAAGTACAATTTCTTAGTGCATTCACTGCCTACCAATAGTGTAGTTAGTGTTCACTCCAGTGTGGTTGCCACGTGTGGTCCTGAAGGAATACTTCTTAACATGTCATCAGTCTTACACTTTTAATATTCTGTCCTTTTGTCTTATTGATTTGAAATGTAATTTGCTTTTTTCCTCAGTGGTGGAGAAGAATTCTGAAGAAGACTCTGTAAGCAGGTAGGATTTTTATGGATTTTTTACAAATTATGTGATAACCAGAGGATGCAGAGAAAAGCATCTGCTAACAGTTCTGCTCTGGGCTAGACACTGTATTATGTGCTTAACATTTATTACTTACATAGTCATTCCAGTAGCATCACAAAGTAGCTGTGCTGTTACAGCCCATTTTTTATTAATTAGCCAGCTGTGGTTCAGGAACGTTGATTAATTGACCTATGATTCCACAGTTAGTAAGTAGCAGAGACAGAAACCAGCACTGCTGCTAACAGGAACTTGAAAGCTGTGCATATTCAGGCGTGGAGGGGGCCATGGTACCACCTGTGAGGCATAGGAATCTAGTCAGTTACTCAGAGTTTGAGAATTCTGACAGTGATGATGACTTTGTTTCTGCAACCACACCTTTAAATAAGAAACCCAGAACAACACCAACGGAGTTAAAACTAGAAACAAGGAAACGTAAACTGAAGAATCTCCAGAAAGAACATAGCCTACCACAAGAGAAAACCTGTTAGAAAAAGGATGGCTTTAGATGAGAACCTCTACCAGCAAGTCTTAGAAGTGGCACCAGCCTTATCAGTGAAGGAACTTCCAAGAGTCACCATTGATGTGGAAGAAGCTCAATTAAAAGCGCCGAAAAATGCAGCAGCAGTGACATCGGAACAATGAATAAGTCTCCCCATATCTCCAATTGCAGTGTAGCCAGTGATTATTTAGATTTGGATACAAGTACTGAGGAGGATGATTTGTACGGTGCTCAAGGGAAAAGAAAGGCATCATCCAAGGCTGTGGTACAACAGAGGAAGATTCTCTTGGAAGGCAGTGAGGGTGATAGTGCTAATGACTCTGAACCAGACTCTGCAACTGGTGGAGGGTCTGAGCAGGACTCGGATTTTAGTGAGAGTGACGACAATGACAGAGACTTCACTATGGGAAAGAATCAAGTGAAAGAAAGAAGTGAAGGTAAAATCCCCAATTGAAAAAAAGAAGAAACCTAAATCCAAACTTGATATTTTGGAAGTGACTTCAAGAGACTGTGCTCCAGCTGCCGTGAAATCAAAATCTCATTCATCATCAAAAAAGGTTTCTCTTTGTTCGAAGGCTGCTAGTAAACCATTACATACACAGGCCTTCAGGTGAAAGCAGAAATCCCAGTGGATCCCACTGGAAATATCTGGAAGGAGCAGCAGCTGCAGCAGGAGCCCACTGGCAGGGCTGTGTGTTAAGTCTCCAAATCAGAGTCTCCCCGCCTTGGCTTGTCCAGATGAACACAAGTTAAAGCTTTGCATCCGAATGCCACTAGGGGCTGAGTGTGGTAGTAAACACATGTCTGATTAAGAGAATCAGAGGTTTACAAGTGTGTTTATATTTCAGTTGTGTTTCTGTTTAAGGAGGGTATCATAATATAAAGGGATCCTTTAATGTAAAAACAAAAGAAAACAAAACAAGTAACAGACCCATGATTTGACTGTCAGCCTGTGTGCCTCCCACATCCATTCTTTTGTCCCTCAGCAGCATTGAGGTTAAGATACAGATCAACTCAGAAAGTCAAATTTAATTATGTGTTAACTGAATTAGAGTTTTCTTAAGAAACCAGGTGAGTCCCAGCATTTGTCCTAATATATTTGACAAGTAGTGATAAGTAGGGGTAATGAGTGCAGTGGTAACTAGTCTCTTGTTTTTACTGTCAAAGATTTTAGGGTGGATCTCAGTTACCTATGGCCACAGTACATAGCTTTCACATAAGCAAGACCTAATCAGGCAAGTTCTTAGATATACTGATGTCTGCTCTCCTTGAGATGAATTTTCCAGAAGTGAAGGATATATAATTTAGGTGTAGACCATGGTATGTTAATTAATTTAATCATCTATTTAGAGGATATTTCTAAATGATTCTCTCTTTACTGACTTCCCAGTCTAGTTTTCCCCTTTGGCTAGTTCCCTTGACCAGTTCCTTGAAGCTTTTTCTTTTTTTGTAAATTATTTTTTCCTTTTCTGCATTGACTTTTCTATAATCTTGTATATTATTTTTTTCTTCTCTGCCCTTGGTGTTCCTTTTATTCTGTTAATTTTTTTCCATTTCTTCCAGCTAAGTATTCTCTGTTTTTCTATAGACAAAATCAAAAGCACAGAGAATTTCAGGATTTTAAGACATCTTAGAGATGAATTAATCAAAATACCTTCTGGTACTGCAACCTGGGTTTAACATCCCCACGAAGAGGTTCTTGAAATGGAGAATTTGAAACACAAAAGAGAAAAAAGTGACTTATATGGGTATGATAAGTTACAAATGAGATTTGAATTCACGTTTTTTCCCTTTTTTTCTCATCTTATAGGTGAATGTTTTAATAATAGAAAGATGAGGAGTGATCTAGTGAACCCAGTGAAGGTGCATAGGGAAGAAATTAGGAGGGGATGCCAAGTTTCAAGAATAATAACACTAAGTTGGATAGGAATGAGTTTTAGAAAAGATGTCAGAATATTTGGGTTTATGTAAGTTAGTTAAAGATGACTTACATAAATGAAGGACACACACACACACACACACACACACACACACACAAAGGAATGAAGAAGACAAGATATTGGGAGTTGTTAAGGAAGGCACTTTAAAGAAGGGGGTTCAAGAGAATTCTGAGCAGTTTTTGTTTGTTGGTTTAATTGAATGAACTAGCATACTTCAGGTTTTCTGTTGAGAGGTATTAAAATCATTTGAGTCACTGGGAAGAGTCTTTTTACAGCATATGGGAATGTGATATCATCTACTTCCACCCCAACTTACAGAGATTGGCTTAGATACTCTCGAGTAATAGGGGGAATGGAGATTCTGAAGTATGTACATGAATGGGCCATGGTAGTGGTCTCCTCAATCCACCTTTTTCCTAATTCTCTGATGCTCTTCCCATGTACATGTAGGGTTTGGTGGGGTAGGACCGACTGTCAAATCAGTAACAGCTTCATTTGGATAGTTGGTAACATGTCTACATTGAGGTGGTTGCAGGGATCATTGGAACTGCCTTTAGCTTGTTCTCCAGGAGCAAGAAATGGCTCCTAGGCTTGATCATTTGAGCCTATCTTTGTTTTGGGAGTCTTTGCTTTCATAGGTTAAAGATCTAAAGGATTGGAGGGTACCGCTGAGCCCTGCAGAAGAGTGATCTAAGAGTGGGAGCTCCTAGAAAGAAAATATTAGGCAGGGTGTAGGGAAATAGAGGCATAGCTACTGGGACTCTGGGTTTGTAGCAGTCTCTTCTTGGGTATCTGAGTGCCTATGAAGGGTTTTAAGGTTTTGCTAGTTTATGCAGATCTAAGGCAGGACCTGCGTAGGAAAAAAAGTTAGACCTCATAATTTTTAATCTCTCTGGGAATAGTATTCCCACTAATAGCATAAATTTGTACTTTAACATTTATATATTTATTTTTTTAATTGTACCATAGTTGCCACATAATAATGTTATGTTATGTTTCAGGTGTACAGCCTAGTGATTCAAGAACTCTGTATGTTATACCGTGCTTACCACAAGTGTAGCTACTATCTGTTACTGCCTAATGCTATTACAATACCATTGACTATATTCCCTGTGCTGTACTTGTGTGCCTGTGACTTACTGTAACTGGAATCCTGAACCTCCTATTTCCCTTCACCCATTTTGTCCATCTCCCACCCCATTCGCTTCTGGCAATATAGAAATCTCTGTATTTCTGGGCGTGTTTCTGCTTTCTGTTTGTTCATTTGTTCTGCTTTCTGGAGTCTACATACAAGTGAAATCATATAGTATTTGTCTTTCTTGTCTTGAACTATTTCACTTAGCATAATGCCTTCTTGGTACATCTACATTGTTGCAAATGGCAAGATCTCATTCTTTTTTGTGCTGGAGTAGCATTCCTGTGTGTGTGTGTGTGTGTGTGTGTGTGTGTGTGTGTGTGTGTGTTTCACAGTGGTTGCACTAATTTCAGTCTCCATCACCAGTGTGCTGGGTTTCCTTTTTCTCGACATCCTTGCTAGCACTTGTTTTTTGTGTTTTTGATTCTAGTCATTCTGATAGGTGTAAGGTGATGATAATTCATTGTAGTTAACATTTGTACAGTTAACTTTTAAACATTTCAGAGAATTCCTTGACTGCCACTCTTAGTTACGGGAACTAAGATTTGGTCTTTACTAGATATTTCACATCTCTGCAGAGGTGAGGGCAAAATAGATAGCTAAAACCTTTTTAAAAGCAGAGGTCAAATTTTGAAAGACCTGTGCTCTAGCAACTATAAAACATTGATGGCAAAAATTGAAGATGACACACGAAGTGGAAAGACATTCCATGCTCATGGATGGGAAGAAGATATACTGTTAAAATATCTACACTAAATGCAATCTACTAATTTAATGCAATGCCTATTACAGTACCAGTTGTATTTTTTACAGAACTAGAATAATCGTAAACTGTGTATGGAACCACCAAAGGCCACAAGAAGCCAAAGCAATATTGAAAAAGAAAAGTATATTGGGAGGTATCAGAGTTCCAGATTTTAAGTTATATCATAGAGCTATAGTAATCAAAACAGTATAGTACTGCATAAAAACAGATATATAGATCAGTGGAATAGAACAGAAAACCCAGAAATAAACTCATAAGTATATGGTCAATTAATCTTTGACAAAGCAGAAAAGAATATCCAATGGGGAAAAAGCAGTCTCTTCAACAAATGGTGTTGGGAAAACTGGACAGCTACATGCAAAGGAATGAAACCAGACAGTTTTCTTTAACCATACACAAAAATGAACTCAAAAGATGTGTCTAAAATCATAAAAATACTTGAAGAGAGCACAGGCAGTAATCTCTCTGCTATTGCCTGTAGCAACATTTTTTTCCTCTTGAGGCAAGAGCAATAAAAGCAAAAATAACCTGTTGGGACTACCTCAAAATCAAAAGGTTTTGCACAGTGAAGGAATCAGTCCACAAAACAAAAAGGGAACCTATGGAATTGGAGAAGATATTTGCAAATGACATAGTTGATAAAGGGTTAGTATCCAAGTATAAAGGACTGATAGAACTCAAAACCCAAAATACAACCCAATTTAAAAATGATCAGAAGACATTCCAAAGAAAGCATACAGGTGGCCAACAGGCACATGAGAAGATGTTCAAACATCACTCAGCATCAGGGAAATTCAAATCAAAACTACAATGAGATACCACTATGCACCTGTTAGAATGGCTTCAATCAAAAACACAAGAAGAAAGTGCTGACAAGGATGTGGAGGAAAAGGCGGCATCTTGGATTGTTGGTGGGAATGCAAACTAAGGCAGCCACTGTGGAAACAGTTTGGAGTTTCCTCAAAAAGTTAAAAATAGAACTACTCTACAATCCAATAATTGCACTACTGGGTATTTACCCCCTCACAATACAAAAACACCAATTCAAAGGGATTCATGCACCCCTATGTTTACTACAGCATTAGTTACAATCGTTGGCCGAAGTTTCCATTGATAGATGAATGGATAAAGAAGTGGCATGTATACACAGTGGAATATTCAGTTACAGAAAAGAATGAAATCTTGCCATTTACAGCGAAATGGAAGGAACTGAAGAACATTATGCTAAGCGAAGTTAAGTCAGAAAAAGACAAATACCATATGATTTCACTCATATGTAGAATTTAAGAAATAATAAAAATGAGCAAAGGAAAAACAAAAACAAAAAGAAGAGACAGACAACCAAGAAACAGGGTCTTAATTACAGAGAACAAATTGAGGGGAGATTGGTGGGGGAATGGGTAAAATAGGAGATAAGGATTAAAGAATGCACTTGTTGTGATGAGCGCTGGGTGATATATGGAATTACCAAGTCATCATATCATACACATGAAACTAATATAGTCGATACTGGACTTAAAAACTTAATAGCAAAAACAGAGGCCAGAATTTAATTATATCAAGAATTATATCATTCATTCAATGAATATATAGCTGACCTTTCACTCAATGTTTCTTTTTAATGAACTTGTTTTTGTTGTATATTTTTTCTCTAAAGTGTTTCCATTAAACCTGGTGATGATATCGATTCATCGCCTACATCAGATGACGAAGAGGTAGATTTTAATATCAAGGTAAAGTACTCTCTTGTGAAATCAATTTTCCTGCTCTGAATTTAGTTTTGTGTATTATTTACTCTTAAAATTTAGCAGGGGCCTTGCCTATCATCATTTTATGTTTGTAATGGAAAGGTGGTCAGAACAAAGCATTCTACAGAAATATGACAAGTTGAATTTTTTTTTTTACATTGGTAAATACTGAAGGTGAAGCTGGAAAAAATGGGCTGGAAAATATATAATGACAGGAAAATTGTATTGGGAAAATCTTCCCCATAATGGAGGAAATAATGACATTTTGTCAAGGGTAAGGATTCTTAGTGACTTTTCTTCTTTTCCTCTCTCTTTCTCTCTTTCTTTTTAACATGATTTTTATTTATTTTTTTAAAAAAGATTTTATTTATTTAACAGAGAGAGATCGCGAGTAGGCAGAGAGGCAAGCAGAGAGACTGGAGGAAACAGCTCCCTGCTAAGCAGAGAGTTCGACATCAGGCCTCGATCCCAGGACCGAGATCATGACCTGAGCTGAAGGCAGAGGCTTTAACCCACTGAGCCAGCCAGGCACCATTAACATGACTTTTATAATATTCATGCTTAAATGAAATCTTCAGTGGATCCCGTTATTTATTGCAGATTGTTTTTTCTTGGACATTTTTTATTTTGGTAGCATATGATTTAATGAAATATTTTTTCTCTATTTCTATCCTTTGTTCTACATTTAGAGTAAAATAATACTGGTAATTGTGGAAACTCAGAAATTCATTTCTCAAAATTTATATTGCAAAGATACTCTACTGTGTTTTCAAAATAATTCCATTAAGAGTATAGTTAAAACTCTTTAAGTCAAGAGTACATGTTTTGCCTCAAATAATACTTAGCTTTAGGACCAGAGGCTTTTCATACCCATACAGTAAAATATTGATTTCAGATGTCTTTTATATTAATAGTTTTTATTTTTATTTATTTTTTTAAGATTTTATTTATTTATTTGACAGAGAGAGAGATCACAAATAGGCAGAGAGGCAGCCAGAGAAAGAGGGGGAAGCAGGCTCCCCTCTGAGCAGAAAGCCCAATGTGGGACTTGATCCCAGGACCCTGAGATCATGACCTAAGCTGAAGGCAGAGGCTTAACTCTCTGAGCCACCCAGGCGCCCCATTATATTATAGTTTTTAAAAATATCTACTCACAGTCTTTGTATCAGATTCTAAAATTTAAAATTTTACTCATTTTATATTTATTTAAATATTCATTTTAAAAGTCCTGCATCATTATAAGTTATTGGATATTAGGAAACATAGTTGTGTATCTCCTGGAGCACCAAGAATAAAACCTTGCTTGGAAGAAGCAATTTAATATTTTTTGAATGTGAATAAATAAGCAGACAGATGGAATTCTATATAATGGGATGTTATAAGTAATATAATATATATAATATATCTGAAATATATAAATTTTAAAAAATATGGCTCAAATTTATATTTCCTTTTCATGTTTAGGATTTGTAAGTGCAAATGTATTATGTTGAGGAAATAAATAAATAAGAAAAACCGTTGCAGTATATTTTTTAGTATCCTCTAATTATGAGCTTAGAATTTTAGATAAAAATTTCTCAAATTTTTTCTTTAACCCCATCTATGTCCCATTAGATAGATCCTTTTAAGGTATACATTTATTCTTAGGATTCTCATTACCAGTTCTTTCTCCATGTGGAAGCTGATATATTGGAAACATTTATTTTTCTATGTTTTTCTCTCTAGAGATAATAATTTATAGTTTTCATGTAGTGGTAGATGCCACTAATTGAAAAGTTTATAGTGAAAAAATTAAATTTTTTTCTGCAGTATTTATAAAGAAATAATCATGGAATGAAGAAAGTCAGTATTATTAGAGATATAGTGTGAAAAAGTCTATGTTTTATATATATTTATAATATGTATATAGAAAAATGTATATCCATACTCATACTTACATATACTGAAAATTATGTTTTTTTCTACATATCTTTTTTTACTTACATTTTTCCCTTTTTTCCTAAACTCCTACTTGATTAATTGGTCATGTCTTATATTTTTCCTTTTTTCTTCCTCTCCCCACCCAGCACTTTTTTTTTGAATAATTTATACCTACCCTAATTTTTCCTTACAAAAAATATTAGTGCCTGTTCCAGTCCATCTCTTTCTCTCTTCATTATCAACAGATTTGGCTATGGCTTTCTATTATCTCTGCGTGGGTTTCTTCATGAATCATTGCCCTACAAGGTTTATTATAATTTTTTTCTCTTTTCTGGAAGGAGCTGAATTTAAACAATCATTTGTCTTTAGCAGTTTTTAAAAAATATTTATTTGATAGAGGGAGAGAGAGAGAGAGAGAGCTCACAAGCAGGGGGAGCAGCAGGCAGAGAGCCCAATGTGGGACTCTATCCCAGGACCGAGAGCCCTAGGCAGGCACTTAACCGACTGAGGCACCCAGGCGTCCCTTCCTGTCTTTAGCATCTTGACCAACAAAAGCAACGTAAACTGTTTGCAATTTTAACTTACCTAAGATACTACTAAAAACTAAATTTTAATATTTTCTCCTACAAGAGATATTTATGCAAATATAAATGATACAAATACATTTTAAAATATAATAATTAATTTTATTTCTTAGTGTTAGGGTTTTTCAATAATACTTTTAATTACCTAGGAATAAACTTCTATTTTAGGTTACTTTCCTAGGGAAAGTATTTAAAAAATGTTTTATTTAAATTCAATTTAATTTACATATATTGTAAGTTTATATATACTGGTTTTAGAGGTAGAATTCAGAGATTCATCAGTTGCATACAACACCCACTGCTCATTAATTCAAGTACCCTCTTTAATGCCCATCACTCAGTTATTCCACTCCCTGCTACTGCCCGCCCACCTACCCTTCAGCAACCCTTAGGTCTTCTCTATAGTTAAGAGTTTCATAGGGTCTACCTCCCTCTCTTTTCATCTTATTTTTTTCCCTTCCCTTCTCCTATGTTCATCTGTTTGTTTCCTAAATTACACATAAGAGTAAAATCATGGTATTTGTCTTTCTCTGATTGTTCCATTCACGTCATTGCAAATGGAAAGATTTCATTCTTCTCCATGGCTTAATAAGGTTCCATTGTGCGCCTGTGCATGTGTCTGTGCGTGTGTGTGTGTGTGTGTGTGTGTGTGTGTGTGTGTGTGAGAGACATCTTCTTTATCCATTAATCTATCAGTGGACATCTGGGCTCTTTCCATAGTTTGGCTATTGTGGACATTGCTGGTATAAGCATTGGGGTGCAGGTGCCCCTTCAGAACACTATGTTTGTGTCCTTTGGATAAATACCTAGTAATGTAATTGCTGTCTTTCAAGATACAGCTCTACCTTTGCAACATTTCCAGAGCTTCCCATATATAACTGATTTCCGCTTTGTGCCTTCTCTCTGCTTTACTCACTTCAGCTGTAGAACTAGGAAACGATACTGTTCTGTTCTTCCTAATTTCCATCCATCTCTGCCCCTACTAACATGTAGGGCAGCCTCTGTCTTTTATTTATAGTTCCACCTTCTCCCAGGATAGTGCCTATGACTTGATGGATACGGTATGTATTTGTCTTTCTGAGTGAGTGAGCAAGTGAATTAATGTGATGTTTTCAGAAATTGGATTTTCTGTTGTGTTGTTTTCATAGAAAGGGGAGACACAGCCAGCAATTGGAAAAAAGGACGATGGTCTTGATATTACTGGAAGTGCTCCACAAGAGCGAACAGTTAATGAGAATTTGACTGCTGCTGACAGAGCACACAAAAATAACAGATACGGTAAGTTAGTGAACATCTAAGAATTTTTTCCTATGCTTGAATGCTAGTATAAAAAAGTATCAAAGAATGTAGATCCAGTTATGTTACCGATTTCATTAAGGTATTTTTCTTTTTGCTATCTTTCTTTATAAGTGTCCCGACTCTACCAACTTTTTCTTCCTGGAAACACTTCAACCCTCTGAAAATCATTATTGCTATTACTTTTATTTTATTGAAATATTCATGATGGTGGACAGGCTTGTATATATGTTAAAAGTTTATAATATGTGTTCTCATTAATGTATCCCTGACTGCATTTTATACTTATGATTTCAGCCTTAGGATTAGAAGAGAAAGATGGCGAATCACCTGGGGATTCTGAGGTACTGTTTTATTATTATTTTAAAATACCAGCATTGAATGATGCTAAAACATAGAAGGGATGCTTAGACTTCACTCTCTCATCTCTGCATTTGCCCATTGAAACTATTTCCTTATATTCTTTACCTGTAATTGGTAAAATAATTATGTGCTACTTGCGGTGCATGAGGGGTAACCTGGAGGACAGTGGGAGAAGGAAAGTAAATGGGAACTAGGGTAATCCACGGAGGGAAACGAAACAACAGAGACTTTGGACACAGAAACAAACTGAGGGACTTGGAGGGAGGGGGGTGGAGGGATGGGAGAGCCTGGTGGTGGGTACTGGGGACACCTAAAGCATGGAGCACTGGGTGTGGGGAATGGGGAATGAATCTTGGAACACTGGAAAAAAAATTTAAGTAACAATAAAAAAATAAAATAAAATAAAAATAATTATGTGCTAAATATAATAATACAGGATAATATGGTTCTGCTGCTTTGCAAGCTTAACTTCATGAAAACTGTGTAGTATTATTGCAGAAAATGGAGGCTTAGAAGTGACAAGGAATTACTTTGGTATTTGAAATTAAGTTATCTAAAAAACTGAAGAATTACTCCAGGCCAGTTTATGGCCAGATGTATGATTCTGTAGTATATATGGATCTGTACAACTCCTAATGAGATCTAGAAAGAGTTTGGATTATACTTTTTTCCAACTTAGAACTTGAAAAGATAATGCCTGGGACATGAAAGTGCTTATATATATATATTAGATATATATATGTAATTTTTTTTGAAATATTTCATTTACTTATGTACTTAAGAGAGAGTGAATGAGTGGGAGAGAGAGGAAGAATCTAAGCAGACTTCAGAGAACAAAGCCCAACTGTGCCATTGGGGGGCCCTGAAAGAATTATCATTTGGATTGTTAAGTGATTTTCAAGGAGCATTGAGATGGTGATATCAATTTAGTTTAATGGGTTTATACATTTATTTTTTTTAAAGATTTTATTTATTTGAGAGGGAGAAAGAGAGCATGAGGGGGGAGAAGAGCGGTGGGAGAGGGAGAAGCAGGCTCCCAGCAGAGCATGTGGGGCTATATCCCAGATATGTCCGAGCCACCCAGCCGCCCCTGGTTTAGTGTTGTTTGTAATAGGTAAAAACTGTATCAGATAGTTAAAATAGTATGCACTGAGTATCTCTGTGGCAGATATAGCTGTAGTTACATAAGTTTAAGGTAATGATGACCTTTTCTAAGGTGACACACTAGGGAAGGAGGTAAAAAGGGCCTGATCTCTTAGCACAGGTAGGTGCTACCCAGTGGTGCAAGCACCGTGTTTGAAGTCAGAAGATATGGCAGCATCCTGGTCTGTCACTTGGTAGCTGTGGGATCCCAGAAAAACTTGTTTACCCTGTTTGAATGTCAGTGACCTCATTCATAAAAATGGTCCTAATACCTACCTCTCAGGTATGTGTAATGAACAAATGTGAAGACACTTTGTAAACTGTAAAGGGTGCTATAGAAACACAAGACAAGAATGATCACAGCAGTATTTAGTGATTTACTAAATATTGAGGACACTTTTTTAAAATGTGAAGATTCTAAAGGATAATAAAATAAGTGTCAGAAGTGTCAAGAAAAAAAGGGGAAAGTTGAATGGGCAGGTGGATTTCTAATTTGGGTTATGTTAAATTTCAGTGACATTGTGTAGGTATACAGTTGACCCTAGAACAAGATGGGTTTGAATTGTGTATCCACTTACACTCAGATTTTTCCGCTACAGTACAGTACATTAATGTATTTTCCCTTCCTTATGATTTTGTAATAACCTTTCCTTTGATTTATATTGTAAGAATACAGTATATGCTACATAGAGCATACAAAATGTGTTAGTTGACGTTACGTTAGTGGTAAGGTAGGTCAGTGTTGGGTTATAATTTACTCTGACCTTCGGTGCTCAATTTACAGAGTCAATGACCAAATGAAGATTAAGAGGTAGATTAGGTCGAGAGAACACATACGAGGTCTTCTATTTAAATGTTTTGGTTTTTAATATACACTTTTCCTATTTTTAAGTCTAATAACTTTTAAAGTAGGAAGTTCAATAGGAGATTAGTAGTTAAGTTTTAAGGGAATCAAAAGGTATATGTGGATTTCTGACAGCACAGCCGTCAACACCCTTAACCTTGCATTGTGCAGGGGTCGATGGTACAGTGACTTGGTATTGAGACCTTCTCAGTGGGATTATTATTATTTTTTGGAGAGAGAGAGTATGTGGTGGAGAGAGGCAGAAGAAGAGAGAGAGAGGTTCCCAAGTAGGCTTTGTGGTGCTCAGCACGGAGCCAGGCATGGGGCTTGATCTCACAACTCTGAGATCATGAACTGAGCTGAAATCAAGACTCAGATGTTTATCTGACTGAGCTACACAGGCACCCCCTCAGTGAGATTATTTTCAGTTTTTTGACATTAAATACATTTCTGTTAGTGAATATCAGCTGTGTACCAGGCTGTACAAGTTCTCAACTTGTTAGGGTTAGGCTGTAGTGATAGGAGCAGAAACATAAGGAAACAACAATCCACTATAAGTCACTGTAAGTGCTTCATATAAAGAAAATGGAAATGTTGAGTTAGGGAATATTGGGGAGTTTGTAGTTAGGATGGGGGTGAGAATGGGAGTGGAATTTTGTTTGTCAGAAAAGATCTCTCTGAGTGTGGCAAGAGCCAAATGAAGAATGAGAAAGGCCCATTGTGTGAAGGTCTTGGAGACCTTCTAGACATTCTAGGCAGAGACAAGCATGAATCACATCTGCTCATCATTTTACTCTGATATCTTGGAATGACCAGGAAGCAGGAAGATCCACCCATTGTCATACTCATTTGTATTACTGTTGTGTGTAGAAAGAAAATGTGAATACTAAAATAAGTGCCTGGTACATTTTAGGTAATTAATAAATAAGTGTCCTTATTCTTCCCTTATGAAAGCTTACTATACTTTTTGAGGGTTTTAATCTCTATCTAAATGTTTTTGCTATTATTTAAACATAATTTCAAGAAAAGTTTTTCTTCCTACTTTGCCATTTCATTCAACCATCTTTCCTGTCAATAAAGGTCCCAAGCCTTTGTTTATCTAATGAAGCAGCGCCTACCACAGTGTTCTCTTTATACTCACCATAATACACTCCATGGTTTCTTATCATGTCAGGTGTCCTATTTTAACACTGAAAAAGTTTCTGCCGTTAGGAGCAGTTTAAATTTGTAGCAAATATACTTATTTTTAATAACCTTTTATTTTGGCGAGGAATTAGGATTAGGTGTTTTGTTAGTTCCTGTTGAAAAGTACATATAAGTCAGTCTTCTGTCCACGAAAGTAGTTGCTCTGGTTTTCCATGTTCAGTTTACAGAGTCAGTGGCCAAATGAAGATTAGAAAAGGTACACTTATTCTAGAAAGCATATATGAGGTTTTTAAATGTTTTGGTGTAAGTCTGATTGCTATTAAAGTAAGAAATTCAGGTATTTTCTTAGAAAAGGATTAGCAAATCTTTATGCCATTCATTTTTGTTGTTAATTTTCACAGAGTATGTCTTCGAGTCTTTCAGAGAAAAACATTGCTCATTTCTCTGGAACTACAGAGCAGAAAGGGCCAGGTATGTTATATGAACAAGTAGAAGGTAAGACTTGCATTTTATTAAAAAGTCATTTGATAGAATGTTGATTTAAAGTGGGAATACTGATAAATTTTAATATCCAAAGAAAATCACCTATTAAATGAGTAGAGAGGAGAAAGACTGTAAAGGAGGTAAATTGTGTATCTTATCAGGTGTCAGCAACAGATTAGATTGAGAGTGCCATTAAAGGAGCTAAATTACTGGTTCCATTTCAAGATACTCTTAAGACCGAAGGAACATCAGGACATAAGAGGAAAAGAGCAAAAGAGGACCTGATGAAAAAGGCAGAGTATACAGGGAGTAAAAGAAGGACAATAAGCAGCTCATTATAGTGGAAGGTGGTAAAATAAAACAATTCTTTTAATAGGAAAAGCAGACTATTTGAAATGTAGGAATAATATCAAGTGAGCTTCCAGGACCAAAACTTATCAGAGTAGTATACCAAAATTTTCCCTCTCTTACTGCTTTCCTCACTGTTGAGAAGCCATTAAGGACTGACGTGGCTGATCATGCCGAGCTATGTTTTCATCAGCTATAAATGTATGTGTCTTAATGTCATAAAAAATGGTGGTACTTCACGAGATGGTATCATTCAGTGCAAGATAAGGGAACTGGAAGGAAGAAGAGAGCAGGGTCAGTTAGGGTAAAATCAATGAATCTTTAGCTCTGATAAAAAGTCCATCAGAAAGTTTGTGATTTTTGGGGCACCTGCATGGCTCTGTCATTAAGCGTCTGCCTTTGGCTCGGGTCATGATCCTGGAGTCCCAGTAGGGAGCCCCACATCAGGCTCCCTGCTCTGCAGGAAGCCTGCTTCTCCCTCTCACACTTCCTCTGCTTGTGTTCCCTCTCTAACTGTGTCTCTCTCTGTCAAATAAATAAAATCTTTTAAAAAGAAAGTTTATGACTTTTAATTCATTTTCAGTTTTGAAGAAATGATAGTGATGAATTTAAGACTTGCTTCTAGAACATTAAGTTAAGATAAAGGCAGCAGACTCAGTAAGGACCAGAATTTCTCAAATTTTAGTGAATCATCTGAGACCTTGTTAAACATGCACACTGTGAGCAGCAGGTCTGGGATTCTGCATTCTGACCTCTCAGGTGAGGCCAGTGTCAGTGGTCCTTGGGTCATGTGCTCTGTGGCAAGGGTGTAGACTTCCCTCTAGAGAAATCTGGAGGGGCCATTGGATAGTTCAAGACACAATAGCATGAAGGAAAAGCATTATTTTGTTTTCATTTCTGAGCATGTTTTTAGCTATAGGGGAGCAAGGAGATGCAGAAATAGAGCTTATAGGTGTAAGATACTACTGCTAAAGAAAAAGGAAAGAAGTGGTGGAGATAATCCATAATAAACGGATTGCAAAAGCAGATCAAGACCATAGATCCAGAAATAACTTTTTAAAAAGAGTTATTTATTTATTTATTGTAGGGAGAGATAATGAAAGATGGAGTAAGTGATTGATCAGGGGGAGGGGCAAAGGGAGAGAGACAGTCCTGAAACAGATTCCCCCTAAGCTCAGAGGCTGATGGGGGGCTCCATCCAAGGACCTGACATCATGACCTGAACCAAAATCAAGAGCCAGATGCCCAATCCACTCCTTCATGCAGAAACCCCCAGAAATTTCTTTTGAAGGACAGGGATAGTGAAGGGAAAGAGGGAAGAAAGAAATGCATGTTAGCTAGGAAACTTTGGAGTTGATGAGGAAAGTTGAGAGAATTCACTTTTGCTGGCTTGAGGGTATTTGTACTAAAACAGATTAAATCACAGTTGCTCCATAAAGAATACTGAAAGGAAATGGAGTACTAGACAGGGAGTAAAATATAGCCACTTAATCATCTTCCTCAGGTCTATTGGATATCAAAGATACATGTTATATTGGTATTCATTATTCAAATGAGATTAATTTGAATATAGAAGGTTTGACTTTTTTTTTTAAGATTGCTAAATTTTTGATATAGCTATTTCCAAAAACCTTTTAATAACTGACATTATCACAAGATGGGACTAGGGAGGGAGACAAACCATAAGAGCCTCTTAATCTCAGAAAAGAAACTGAGGGTTGCTAAGGGGGTAGAGGAATATGGATAAGGTGGCTGGGTTATGGACATTGGGGAGGATATTGCTGTGCTGAGTGCTGGGAATTCTGTAAGACTGATAATTCACAGACCTGTACCCCTGAAGCAAATAATACATTATATGTTAAAAAAAAAAAAGAAGACTGACATGATCTACAAAATGAAACTAATTTTGGAAACAAAAGAAATCATAAGGTTCATTCCCTAAATACTAAAATTGCTATCAGTAAGTATGACACTGATTTTGAAATAGAAAAGATTTTCATTACCTAAAAATTCTAGGGCAATTAAATTGATTTTTTTCCACTTTCGTAGTCATGTTTTCCTACTGAAAGCTTACCGTACATTATTTTTAGATGTAATTTGTATACCTTCTGGATCAAGAGACTTTGAGACGACTAAACTAAAGGAAACAAGTATCCCATATATACCAGTATCCCACACAGGTATGGACAAAAATGAGTGCTTTTATTCACTATTATCCTACAAATGTATATCCAAGCTGATCAATTCATAACACTTTCTCTGATGAAAACTAAATTGGGCATTCAAACTGAACTGTCATCACCACTGTGTTCTGCCTAAATTTTGACACAAAGTGAAGAACATGGTAAATATTTGTAGCCTAATGGCATAAATGATTCTGCTGTACTGCATTTCAGATGTGCTGTTGCATTCTACCATTGGCTTTCACGTTTGTCCCCTTGAGGTCATGATTTGGTCCTCTCATTACAAATTACTTTTCTCCCCATTGGTCAGCATATTCACAGTGGTACAAGTGCGCTTTTCTATTTTAGATATAGTCATTTGAAATATCATCTTACTTTTGAAATCTTTTTTTTTAAGGTTTTATCTTATTTGAGAGAGAGAGATTGAGACCATGAAAGGGGGGAAGGTCAGAGAGAGAAGCAGATTCCCCATGGTTCTGGGAACCCAATGTGGGACTTGATAGTGGTAATCCAGGTTCATGACCTGAGCGTAAGGCACTTGCTTAACCAACTGAGCCATCCAGGTGCCCCTTACTTTTGAAATCTGAACTACATGTTCTGTTGAACATATATTTTTGTATTTTTTATTTTTTAAAGCTTTTTTAAAATTACATTATTTTATTTTTCAGTGTTCCATGATTTATTGTTTATCCCCACACTCAGGGCTCCATGCAATATGTGCACTCAATACCCACCACCAGGCTCATCCATTGCCCCAACCCCCTCCCTTCCAAGACTGTCAGTTTGTTTCTGAGTCCAAAGTCTCTCATGTTTCTTCTCTCTCCATGATTTGCCCCTATTCACATTTCCTTTCCTTCTCCTATGGTCTTCGATATTACTCTTTTTGCTCCACAAGAAGGTGAAACCATATGATATTTGACTTTCTCTGCTTGGCTTATTTCACTCAGTATAATCTACTCCAAACCAGTCCATTTGCTACAAAAGTTGCATATTCATCCTTTGGCTTCTTTTTTAAAAAATATTCTATTCATTTATTTGAGAGAGAGAGAGAGTGAGTGAGAGAGAGTATGAAAGAGAAGGTCAGAGGGAGAAGCAGACTCCCCGTGGAGCTGGGAGCCCAATTCGGGACTCGATCCTGGGACTCCAGGATCATGACCTGAGCTGAAGGCACTGGCTTAACCAACTGAGCCACCCAGGAGCCTGTATTCCTCCTTTCTGATGGAGGTGTAATACTGAGTTGTATATATGGACCATATCTTCTTTATCCATTCATCTGTTGAAGGGCACCTTGGCTCTTTCCACAGTTTGGCAATTGTGGCCATTGCTGAAATGAACACTGGGGTACCTACGACCTTTCTATTCACTCCATCTGTATCTTAGGGGTAAATACCCAGTAGTGCAATTGCAGGGTCATATGATAGCTCTATTTTTAACTTTTTAAGGAATCTCCACACTGTTTTCCAAAGCGGCTGCACCAACTTGCATTCCTACCAACAGTGTAAGAGGGTTCCCCTTTCTCCACAGCATCTCCAACACTTGTTGTTTGCTGTCCTGTTAATTTTGGCCCTTCTGACTGGGGTAAGGTGGTATCTCTGTGTGGTTTTGATTTGAATTTTCCTGATGGCTAATGATGATGATCACTTTTTCTTCATGTGTCTGTTAGCCATTTGTATGTCTTCTATGGAGAAGTGTCTGTTCATGTCTCCTGCCCATTTTTTGATGTGATCATCTCTTTTTTGGGTGTCGAGTTTGAGGAGTTCTTTATAGATCTTGAATACCAGCCCTTTGTCTGTAGTGTCATTTGCGAATATCTTCTCCCATTCCGTGGGTTGCCTCTTTGTTTTTTTTTATTGTTTCCTTCTCTGTGCAGAAGCTTTTTATTTTGATGGAGTCCCAAAAGTTCATTTTCGCTTTTGTCTCCTTTGCCTTTGGAGACGTATCTTGAAAGAAGTTGCTGTGGCCGATGTCCCAGAGGTTACTACCTATGTTCTCCTCTAGGATTTTTGATGGATTCCTGCCTCCCATTGAGGTCTTTCACCCATTTTGAGTTTATCTTTGTGTATGGTGTAAGAGAATGGGAGTGTTTCATTCTTCTATACATAGCTGTCCAATTTTGCAGGCACCGTTTATTGAGGAGACTGTCTTTTTTTCCACTGGATATATTTCCTGCTTTTTCAAAGATTTGAGCATAGAGTTGTGGGTCCATATCTGCTCTCTTCCCTATTCCGTTGGTCTATTTCTCTGTTTTTATGCCAGTATTATGCTGCCTCAGTGATCACAGCTGTGTAATAAGGCTTGAAATCAGGTAACATAATGCCCTCAGCTTTGTTTTTCTTTTTCAACATTTCCTTAGCAATTACGGAGTCTTGTCTGGGTCTGTATAAACTTTAGGATTTTTTGTTCCAGTACTCTGAAAAATGCTGGTGGAATTTTGATCGGGATGGCATTTCAAGTATAGATTTCTCACTCCCGGGCAAATATTAAGAAAAACAGATTCAAGGAAAGGTGTTCTGTGAAATAATCTTCTAACTGTAATATGTAAAACATCAACCCAAGTCATACAAATTTCAAAATTTATATAATGCAGTTGGAATTAGAGCTTCCCAAACTGACATTCTGGTTTTGTCATTCACTGGAAGAACTCACTGATCTAAGCATATTTGTACACATGCCTGTGGTTTATGATGGTGAAATGATACAATGCAAAATCAGCACAGAGAAAAGGTGCATGGAGTGACATCTAGAGTATGCCAAGTTCAGGCTTCTAAGCATCCTCTGCCTATGGATGTACTTAATTCCTCCAGCATCCAATTATGGCAACTCATGTGAGATGTTGTCTGTCAGTACAAGAATCTTACAGATACTCAGTGCCTGAAGTTTTCTTTAAATGGCAATCATGTGGGCATCTTCTCCCTAGCATATACCAAAATTCCAGATTCCCAGAAGGAAATCAGGTATACAGGATAAATCACCTGGTTTGTACCAATACTTAGGCACAGCCACTCTTATCAGTTATGGAATGATGGAAACCCTTCCCAAATCCAAGTTCCCAGATACCTAGCAAGGGCCAGCCATTCAAGTGGGATCTAACGAGGCAGTCTTTGGCCTGCTGTATGGAATCTTTTTCTGCACAGGAACTATAACCTGATTCAATTTTTGCTGGTGTGGTATGACATGGTACTGGTTTCAGTAGCATCACTCATATTAAATTCAAGTGCTGGTTACTTTTTCGACTTTTAGTGAATATTTAACAGGTATTTGTACATAAATTACTAGGGCAACATGAGGTAATTATAATCTGTTTTTATATCCGATGAATCTTTCATTAGGATTCTTAGATTAAATAATTATACCTTTTTATTATTATTATTTTATTTTTCAGTGTTCTAAGATTCTAAACAATGATTCTTAATTTAAAGTTAGAATAAAAACTCTTTACGTATATAGATATTCCAGTTTTGTTTTATATTGTGGTGAATCCTTGTTTCTAATTATAAAATAAGATATTAGATTATATTTGTCAACTATTTTCTTCCTTAAGTATGCAATTAAAATTATTTGCTTTCCGTATTTTCATATACTTGAATTTGGTGGATAATACCCATATTCTGTTACTTTAGTCTTTATCTTAATTTTCAAGGTGCCTGTACCTTGCATTAATACGTGGTAATAGCAGGCTCAATGGATAGGATACCTTTTTTCTTCCCTTTACAATAAATAGACCTTATATTTTAGAGCATTTTCAAGTTCATAGCAAAATATAGCAGAAAGTACAGAGGGTTTCCATTTACCACATGTTCACCTACATGCGTAGCCTTCCCTGTTATCAACATCCTGCACCACAGTGGTACATTATTATATTTACATTAACTCATCTTTATCAACCAAAGTGTGTGATTTCCACTAGGGGTCAGTCTTGGTGTTGTATATTCTATGGGTTTTAACAAATGTATAATGACATGTATGTACCATGTGTTATCACATAGAATAGTTTCACTGCCTTAAATGTACTCTGTGTTGTGCCTATTCATCCCTCCCTTTGCTGCAACCCTTAACTACAAACTTAAAAAAGTTTTACTTTTCCCAGAATGTCATATAGTCACAATCGTACGGTGGATATCCTCTTGAACATTTAAAAATTAAAATTCCAAAATAATTGAGTATAGTGATTAAAGATATTCTTTGTCCTTTATTTTGTTCATCAGTGTAGAATTTGATGACATATTCATTACAGACTGAAAAAGTGTGATTTCTATAGACATTTGTCACATAATGGGGAGGGTTTAGAACACGGACATCATGTACTACTACCTAGCACTAATCATTGGTACCATCCTGGTTTAAGAGGTGTGTCCAGGTAGACTCTCTAGCAGTGAAAGTACATAGTCTCAAGAGGTCATACTTTATAGAACCCAAATGGACTAAAACCACTAAAATCTTTCATGTTTACCTTGCAATTGGAAATAAGGCCAGAGAGAGTCTGTTTACTCTGTTTTGCCATGCTGCAAAGTGCAGTGACCACAGACCAAACTTTCTGATGACGGGTTGCATCCTTAACAGTCTCTGCTGAAGAGCTGGGGAAGTTGTGTTGTGTTATAGCAAACTAAGTATGGTCTCTTTTAACTGCCCCTAGTAGTGAAAGTCCAGAAGAATCCTGGTGTTTAAGTTTGACATTGTTAGTCTATGATGATGATTCTGCTAATGACACCATTTTCTGTCAGTCTCAAGGGTTTGGTTAAAATTAAAGTTATTATAAACATTCACTTGTAGGTGTCAAGTTCTGATAAATACCATTCTTTTCTTGCATTTGGTAAACATAGAGGAGAAAGTAAGATTTCTTAGTGCATTAACTGCCTACCAATAGAGTAGTTAGTGTTCACTCCACTGTGGTTGCCAGGTATGGTCCTGAAGGAATACTTCTTAATGCATCATCTGTCTTACACTTTTAATATTCTGTCCTTTTCTCTTATTGATTTGAAATGTATTTTCAAATGTAATTTGCTTTTTTCTTCAGTGGTGGAGAAGAATTCTGAAGAAGACTCTGTAAGCAGGTAGGATTTTTATGGATTTTTTTACAAATTATGTGATAACCAGAGGATGCAGAGAAAAGCATCTGCTAACAGTTCTGCTCTGGGCTAGACACTGTATTATGTGCTTAACATTTATTACTTACATAGTCATTCCAGTAGCATCACAAAGTAGCTGTGCTCTTACAGCCTATTTGCTATTAATTAGCCAGCTGTGGTTCAGGAACGTTGATTAATTGACCTATGATTCCATAGTAAGTAGCAGAGACAGAAACCAGCACTACTGCTAACAGGAACTTGAAAGCTGTGCATATTCAGGTGTGGAGGGGGCTATGGTACCACCTGTGAGGCATAGAAAGCTAGTCAGTTACTCAGAGTTTGAGAATTCTGACAGTGATGATGACTTTGTTTCTGCAACCACACCTTTAAATAAGAAACCCAGAACAACACCAAAAGAGTTAAAACTAGAAACAAGGAAACCTAAACTGAAGAATCTCCAGAAAGAAGATAGTCCACCACAAGAGAACCCCCCCCCCAAAAAAAAGGAATGGCTTTAGATGAGAATCTCTACCAGCAAGTCTTAGAAGTGGCACCAGCCTTATCAGTGAAGGAACTTCCAAGAGTCCCCATTGATGTGGAAGAAGCTCAAGATAAAGGCATGGAAAAATGCAGCAGCAGCGAAATCGGAACAATGAATAAAAGGCTCCCCATATCTCCAATTGCAGTGTAGCCAGTGATTATTTAGATTTGGATACTGGTACTGAGGAGGATGATTTGTACGGTGCTCAAGGGAAAAGAAAGGCATCATCCAAGGCTGTGGTACAACAGAGGAAGATTCTCTTGGAAGGCAGTGATGGCGATAGTACTAATGACTCTGAACCAGACTCTGCAACTGGTGGAGGGTCTGAGCAGGACTCGGATTTTAGTGAGAGTGACGACAATGACGGAGACTTCACTATGGGAAAGAATCAAGTGAAAGAAATTAAAAAGAAAGAAGTGAAGGTAAAATCCCCAGCTGAAAAAGGAAAAAAACCTAAATCTAAGGCCACTAGTAAACCACTACAGACACAGGCCTTCAGGTGAAAGCAGAAAGCCCAGTGGATCCCACCAGCAGTATCTGGAAGGAGCAGCAGCTGCAGCAGGAGCCCACTGGCAGGGGTGTGTGTTAAGTCTCCAAATCAGAGTCTCCCCGCCTTGGCTTGTGCAGATGAACGCAAGTTAAAGCTTTGCATCCGAATGCCACTAGGAGCTGAGTGTGGTAGTAAACACATGTTTGAATAAGAGAATCAATGTTTTACAAGTGTGTTTATATTTAAATTGTGTGTCTGTTTAAGGAGGGTATCATAATATAAGTAGACCTCATAATTTTTAATCTCTCTGAGAATAGTATTCCCACTAATAGCATAAATTTGTGCTTTAACATTTGTATATATATTTTTTTTTACTTGAAGCATAGTTACCACATGTTATGTTATGTTTCAGGTGTTAGCTACTATCTGTTACTGCCTAATGTTATTACAATACCATTGACTATATTCCCTGTGCTGTACTTGTGTGCCTGTGACTTACTATAACTGGAATCCTGAACCTCTTACTCTCCTTCACCCATTTTGTTCATCCCTCACCTCCTTCCCTTCTGGCAATACAGAAATCTCTGTATTCCTGGGTCTATTTCTGCTTTTTGTTTGATCATTTGTTCTGCCTTCTAGAGTCTACACATAGGTGAAATCATACATTATTTGTCTTTGTCTGCTTATTTCTCTTAGCATAATGCCCTCTAGGTACATCTACATTGTTGCAAATGGCAAGAGCTCATTCTTTTTTATGGCAGAGTAACATTCCCGTGTGTGTGTGTGTGTGTGTGTGTGTGTGTCTGTGTGTGCATGTGTGTGTGTGTTTCACAGCAGATGCACTAATTTCAGTCCCTATCACCAGTGTGCAAGGGTTCCTTTTTCTTGACATTCTCGCCAACACTTGTTTTTCTGCGGTTTTGAGTCTAGCCATTCTGACAGGTGTATGGTGATGATAATACATTGTAGTTACCTTTTGTACAATTAACTTTCAAACCTTTCAGAGAAATCCTTGCCTGGCAGTCTTAGTTATGGGAATTAAGACACGGTCTTTACTAGACATTTCACATCTTCAGAGAGGTGGAGACAAAATAGATAACTAAAACCTCTTTAAAACCAGATGTCAAATTTTGAAAGACCTGTACTCTAACAACTATAAAACATTGGTGACAGAAATTGAAGATGACACAAAGAAGTGGAAAGCATGATGGGAAGAACACATATTGTTAAAATGTCTAGAACTAAAAGCAATATACAGATTTAATGCAATGCCTATTAAAATACCAACAGCATTTTTCACAGAACTAGAGCAGTCATAAACTTTGTATGGAACCACTGAAGACCTCAAATAGCCAAAGCAATATTGAAAGAGAAAAATATATTAGGAGGTATCAGAGTTCCAGATTTTAAGTTATATCATAGAGCTATAGTAATCAAAACAGTATGGTACTGCATAAAAACAGATATATGGATCAGTGGAACAGAACAGAAAACCCAGAATAAACCCATAACTATATGGTCAATTAATCTTTGACAAAGCAGGAAAGAATATCCAATGTGGAAAAAGCAGTCTCTCAACAAATGGTGTTGGGAAAACTAGACAGCTACATGCAAAAGAATAAAACCGGGCAGTTTTTTTTAACTATATGCAAAAATGAACTAAAAAATGCATCTAAAATCATAAAAATACTTGAAGAGAGCACAGGTAGTAATCTCTCTGATATTGCCTGTAGCAACATTTTTTTTCTAGTCATCTCTCTTGAGGTAAGAGCAATAAAAGCAAAAATAAACCGTTGGGACTACATCACAATCAAAAGCTTTTGCACAGGGACGGAATCAGTCCAGAAAACAAAAGGACAACCTACGGAATTGGAGAAGATATTTGCAAATGACACAGTTGATAAAGGGTTAGTATCCAAGTATAAAGAACTGATAGAACTCAACACCAAAAACACAACAGAATTTTAAAATGATCAGAAGACATGAACAGACGTTTTTCCAGAGAAAACATGCAGGTGGCCACCAGGCACATAAGAAGATGCTCAACATCACTCAGCCTCAGGGAAATACAAATCAAAACTACAATGAGATACCACTGCACACCTGCCAGAATGGCTAAAATCAAAAACACAAGAAACAATTGTTAGCACGGATGTGGAGAAAAAGGCATCCTTTTGGATTGTTGGTGGGAATGCAAAGTAACGCAGCCATTGTGGGAAACAGGAGTTTCCTCAAAAAGTTAAAAATAGAACTACCCTACAATCCAGAAATCGCACTACTGGTTATTTACTCTCCCCCCAAAAAATACAAAAACACCAAATCAAAGGGATTCGTGCACCCCTATGTTTACTACAGTATTATTTACAGTAGTCAGCCCAAGTTTCCGTTGATAGATGAATGGATAAAGAAGTGGCATATATACAGAGTGGAATATTCAGCCATAGAAAAGAATGAAATCTTGCCATTTGCAGTGAAATGGAGGGAACTAGAGAGTATTACACTAAGCAAAGTTAACTCAGAGAAAGACAAATACCATATGATTTCACTCATATGTAGAATTTAAGAAATGGTAAAAATGAGCAAGGAAAAAAAAAAACAAGAGACAGATAATCAAGAAACAGATTCTTTTTTTTTAAACATTTGACAGAGAGAAACACAGCCAGAGAGGGAACACAAGCAGGGGGAGTGAGAGAGGGAGAAGCAGGCTTCCTGCCAAACAGGGAGCCCGATGTGGGACTCGATCCAGGGTCTCCAGGATCATGACCTGAGCTGAAGGCAGTCACTTAACCAACTGAGCCACCGAGGCGCCTCTAGAAACAAATTCTTAACTACAGAGAACAAATTGATGGTTACCAGAGGGGAGATGGGTGGAGGAATGGGTGAAAGAGGAGATAAAGATTAAAGAATATACTTGTCATGATGAGCACTTGGCGATGTATGGAATTATCAAGTCATCATATTGTACACGTGAGACTAGTATAGCTGTGTATGTTAATGATACTGGACTTAAAATGTAATAACAATGTAAATGTAATAATAAAAACAGAGGCCAGAGTTTAATTATGTCAAGAAACTTCATTCAATGAATAAATAGCTGAACTTTCACTCAATGTTTCTTTTTAATGAACTTGTTTTTGTTGCATATTTTTGCTCTAAAGTATTTCCGTTAAACCTGGTGATGATATCGACTCATGGCCTACATCAGAGGAAGAGTTAGATTTTAATGTCAAGGTAAAGTACTTTCTTGTGAAATCAATTTTCCTGCTCTGAATTTAGTTTTGTGTATTATGTACTCTTAAAATTTAGCAGTGGGCTGCCTGTCATCATTTTATGTTTGTAATGGAAAGGTGGTCAGAACAAACCATTTTATAGAAATATGACAGGTTGAATTTTTTTTTCTCTTTTTTTCTTTGGTAAATACTGAAGGTGGAAGCTGGAAATAAATGGGCTGGAAAATATATAATGGCAGGAAAATTATATTGGGAAAAACTTTCCCATAATGGAGGAAATAATGATATTTATTCAAGGCTAAGAATTCTTAGTGATTTTTCTTCTTTTCCTTTCTCTTTCTCTCTCTCTTTCTTTCTAAGATGACTTTTATAATATTCATGCCTAAATGAAATCTTTAGTGGATCCAGTTATTTATTGCAGATTGTTTTTTCTTGGACATTTTTTATTTTGGTAATATATAGGCTAATGAAAGATTCTTTTTCTCTATTTCTATCCTTTGTTCTACATTTAGACTAAAATAATGTTGGTAATTGTGGAAATCAGAAATTTGTTTCTCAAAATTTATATCACTAAGGTATTCTACTGTGTTGTCAAAATAATTCCATGATAGATGACCACTCTTTATCTAAGTGAAGAATACATGTTTTGCTGCAAATAATACTTAGCTCTAGGAGCAGACGCTTCTCATACCCATACAGTAAAATGTCTGATTTCAGAAATATTTTGTATTATAGTTTTTTAAAATATGTACTCACAGTCTTTGTATCAGATTCTAAAATCTAAAATTTTACTCATTTTGTAATTGTTTAAATATTCATTTTAAAGCTCCTACATCATTATAAGCTACTGGACATTAGGAAAGATAATTGTGGCATCTCCTGGAACACACAGCAAAAAACCTTTTTGAGAAGATGCAATTTAATATTTTTTGACTGTGAATAAATGAGCAGACAGATGGAATTCTATATAATGGGATGTTATAAGTAATGTAATATGTGTAATATATCTGAATTAAATATATAAATTTTTAAAATATGGCTCAAATTTATATTCCCTTTTCATGTTTAGGATTTATAAGTGTAAATGCATTATGTTGAGGACATAAAGACATAAATAAGAAAGAAGATTACAGAATATTTTTTAGTATCCTCTAATTATGAGCTTAGAATTTTAGATAAAAATTTCTCAACTTTTTTCTTTAACCCATCTATGTCCCATTAGATAGATCCTTTCAATTTCTTCTTAGAATTCTCATTACCAGTTCTTTCTCCATGTGGAAGCTGATGTATTGGAGACATTTCTTTTTCTATGTTTTTCTCTCTAGAGATAATAATTTATAGCTTTCCTGTAGTGGTAGATGACCACTAATTGAACAATTTATTTTATAGTCAAAAAATTAAATTCTTTTCTGTAGTATTTATAAACAACTAATCATAAAGTGAGAAAAGTCAGTATTATTAGGTATAGAGTGTAAAAAGAAGTTTCTCTTTTATATATATTTATAATATGTATATAATATATATTTATAATATGTATATGAAAAAACTTGAGACTTCTGTTTATAGTATATCCATAATCATATATATACTGAAAAGCATGTTTTTTCTACATAGCTTTTTTTAACTTACATTTTTCCTTTTTTCTTTGACTTAAGCTCGTGCTTGATTGATTGGTCATGTCTTATAATTTTCCTTTTCTCTTCTTCTCCCCGCAAGTGCTTTTTTTTTTAAATGACTTATCCCTACCCAAATTTTTCCTTGCAGAAAACATTAGTGCCTGTTTCAGGCCCTCTCTTTCAGTCTTCATTGTCAACATATTTGGTTATGGCTTTTCATTCATGAATTATTCCCTCAAAGGTTTATTATAATTTTTTTCTCTTTTCTGGAAGGAGCTTAATTTAAACAATCATTTGTCTTAGCAGTTTTTAAAAAATATTTATTTGATGAAGAGAGAGAGAAAGAGAGCTCACAAGTAGGGGGAGCAAGGAGCCTGATGTGGGACTCTATCCCAGGACCCTGAGCCGTAGGCAGGCACTTAACCTACTGCACCACCTAGGAATTCCGGTCTTTAGCATCTTGACAAACAAAAGCAACTTAAACTGTTTACAATTCCAACTTACCTAAGATACTACTAAAAACTAAATTTTAATATTTTCTCCTATAAGAGGTATTCATGCAAATATAAATAATACAAATACATTTTAAAATATAATAATTAATTTACATTTCTTAATGTTAGGGTTTTTCAATAATACTTTTAATTACCTAGGAATAAATTTTTATTTTAGGTCTCTTTGGTAAAGAAAGTATTTAAAATTTTTTTAATTTAAATTCAATTTAATTTATATACTATATTACTGGTTTTAGAGATAGAATTCAATGATTCATCAGTTGCATACAACACCCACTGCTCATTAATTCAAGTACCCTCTTTAATGCCCATCACTCAGTTATTCCACTCCCTGCTACCCCCCGACCCACATCACCTCCAGCAACCCTCAGATTCTTCTCCATAGTTAAGAGTTTCTTAGGGCCTGCCTCCCTCTCTTTTTCATCTTTTTTTTTTTCCTTCCCTTTCCCTATGTTCATCTATTTGGTTTCTTCATTTCCACATATGAGTGAAATCATGGTATTTGTGTTTCTCTGACCGACTTAATTTCACTTAGCATCATACTCTCCAGTTCCATTAGCGCCCTTGCAAATAGAAAGATTTTATTCTTTTTGATGGCTGAGTAAGATTCCATTGTTCGCTGTGTGTGCATGCGTGCATGTGTGTGTGTGTGTGTGTGTGTGTGATGTGATACCTTCTTTATCCATTCATCTATCAGTGGACATCTGGGCTCTTTCCACAGTTTGGCTATTGTGGACATTGCTGGTATAAACATTGGGGTACAGGTGCCCCTTCAGAACACTATGTTTATAACCTTTGGATAAAAACCTAGTAGTGCAATTGCTGGGTTGTAGGGTAGCTTTATGTTTAACTTTGTGAGGAAGAATTTGTATAATAATCAGAGGTAAGGAAAGTAACATTTTGGGAGAGCTATTAAATCTCTCATAATCCTCACCCCCTGAGAAATATAGGCTAGTAAATGGCAGAATTGAGATTTGAATCTACATTTGAATGATTCCAAAGCCCATGTTGTTTGTGTAATGGTGCTCCTTTGAAAATAATGACTATTATATTTAACCAAATGTGATACTTGTAATCCTTAAAACTATTAATTTCTTTCTAGAATTCTCCAAAACCAAACTCAAGACAGCTGATCATAGCTTCTCAGCATTTCGAGAATTATAAGCTCTGTGAGTACTTGGGTTATTCACTAATTTTTGTCTCTTTTTCTATTATTCAGTAATTCGAAATTACAGATATTTTCATGTTCTCTTTATTTTGTTTTTTACTAAGTGGGAAAAAAATGTGGCCTTACAGCACTAGGAGATAAAACTTTATTTGAGAATGATAGTTCTCATTACAAAGGTCAAGATAGAGTTGGAGCTCTCAAACCATCAATCAAAATTTGTGACTTTGCTCGTCCTGCTCTGCTACAACCTCCTCTCACATCGTTAGCAGGCCTTGGTGTTACAAAGGTAAGTTGTTCTGTTTTCAACGTTTTTCCCTATGTTTTTTCACATACCGTCTTCTTGATCCTCATAACAAAAATTTCTTAGGAAGAAACAAAAGTCCTCAAGATCATAAGAGAAAACAGTGTCATAACGACAGAGAGGTAAGTACCAAATTTAGATTTATAAAGATTGGTGGGAGTAAACAATTCTTTTTTTTTTTTTTTTTTTTTTCTATTTGACAGAGAGAAACATAGCCAGAGAGGGAACACAAGCAGGGGGAGTGAGAGAGGGAGAAGCAGGCTTCCCGCCTAGCAGGGAGCCCGATGTGGGACTTGATCCTGGGTCTCCGGGATCATGACCTGAGCCGAAGGCAGTCGCTTAACCAACTGAGCCACCCAGGCATCCCGGGAGTAAACAATTCTTACATATGCCATTGTGGAAGGAAAGAATTAGAAAGCAACTGGAAAGAACAGCTAGATGGATGTGAAGATAGGGAGGGGGTAAGAGGGAAGAGTTCATTTAAGAAGGGCAAGATGAATATAAAGATTAAAGAGTTGAGAGAGATTATTATAAAAACACAATAGCAGTAGTGGGGCTAAGGGAGAGCAGATACTCTACACTATAAAATATAGTAGAAATTATTTTAAGTGCAAAATAAGAAAACAAAGTCACAGTGGCCTAATAAAACCATGTGAATTTTAAAATAGAGTTTTATATTTTTCTCATACATTATAGTAGTACTTAAAAATGCCTCAAAATTCTAAAATCCCATATTTCTCTTATACAATTTAAGTTGTTTAAGATTAATTTTTAAAAAGGAATATTCTTACAAAATGTTGAATTGGTGTTTTGTAATGAAATCTTTTCATTAATCTTAAACATGCTGTGCATTACAGAAATGAATCTAGCTTATATATATTTTTTTCTTCTAAAGATTTATTTATTTCAGAGTGAGAGGGGTGGGAAGAGGGACAGAGGGAGAGGAAGAGAGAAAGAAAGAAGCAGATTCCCCATTGAGCATGAAGCCTGATGTGGGACTCAGTCTCACAAACCTGAGATCATGACCTGAGCCAAAATCAAGAGTCAGATGCTTAACCAAGTGAGCCACCCAGGTGCCCTTTAAATTGCCTAGAGTAATCACAATATATTTTCTATCTTTGAAACTAATGTATGTAAGTGAAGTATTGAATACCATGGTCCCCCTCACTTCGATTTTTATTCTGAAAATTTCAGAGTTTACATTATGTTTACATTATATATGTTTACATTATTTAATGATATCAGGTTAATATATTTTAGTATATTTATCTATATTTAGTATAGATATTTAACTTTTAAACATCATGTGTTTCTCATGAGTAATGTCATTTTTTCCTACTCAAATTGTATTTGCCTAGAGCTTTCTTCATAAGTCTCCTGGTGCTTTGGGATGCCTGGGTGGCTCAGTGGTTAATCATCTGCCTTTGGCTCAGGTCATGATCCTGGGGTCCTGGGATTGAGTCCCACATTGGGCTCCTTGCTCAGCGGGGAATCTACTTCTCCCTCTGCCTGCCACTCCATCTACTTGTGCTCTCTCTCTCTCTGACAAATAAATAAATAAAATCTTAAAACAAACAAACAAAAAGTCCCCTGTGTGCTTCAAATTTGGTATGTCCCAGATTTTTTTTTTAAGATTTTATTTATTTATTTGACAGAGAAAAATCACAAATAGGCAGAGAGGGAGGCAGAGAAAGAGAGGGGAAGCAGGCTCCCCACTGAACAGAGAGCCCGATGTGGGACTCTATCCCAGGACCCTGAGATCATGACCTGAGCCAAAAAGCTTAACCCTCTGAGCCACCCAGGTGCCCCTGAGTATGGCCCAGGTTGAAGACATTGTTTCTGATTCTTTCCTGTTCCCCAACATTTTGTAATCTGCTCTGTCATTTGTTTTCCCCATCCTAGTATATAGCACCACTGAAACACTGAAGTAGGAAAAATCCTGGACTCCAAACTTCCCTGAAATTACTACATCCAGTGGCACCTGGGTGGCTTACTTGATTAAGCATCCAACTATTGACGTTGGCTCAGGTCATGATCTCATGGGCTCTAAGCCTTGTGTCAGGCTCCATGTTGAGTAGGAAGTCTACTTGAGGATTCTTCTGTTCCTCTCTCTCTGCCTCTCCCCGTGCATGCACACACATTCTCTGCCTAAAAATAAATAAATTAAATCTTTAGAAAAAATTATCACTTCTCTACCTCTGAAACCAATAATATATTATATGTTAATTAGTTGAATTTAAATTAGAAGAAGGGACTCCTGGGTGGCTCAGTTGGTTAAGTATCTGCCTTCAGCTCAGGTCATGATCCTCGTTTCTGGGCTTGAGTCCCTCTGCTTCTCTCTCTGCCTGACACTCTTCTTGCTTGTGCTCTCTCTCTCTCTGACAAATAAAATAAAATCTTAAAAACAATTAAAAAACAAAACAAACAAAAATCACCACATTCAGTCACTCACCACACTCAGTATTTTGTACCTGCTTACCATTTTTCATATCTTATTACTATAATCCACTCTCTCACCTACAATTTTGCACTTGATCTTAGCCAAAAGGCCGAGAAGCGATTCACCTGTATTTTTGAATGACTCTTCTGGTTTTGGTTCCTGTATGTTCATCTCTACATTGCTATCAGAGTGACCTTGCTAAAATATCTTTGTGATGATGTAACTCCTCTGCTTAGTTAGTGGGCACCCATTACATGAGGGAGGAAGTTCATATTCTGGTATGACACTTGGCTTTTTTGCTTCTGTCCTGATTTTCCAATTATATCTCTCTCTCCCATTCCCAAAAATTGTGATCCAGTTTTGCCGCATCCTGGAGCTATCGTCCCTTACTGTGTTCTTTCAGGCATCATCCTTTTGCTCATTCTACCTTTTCTTTTTTTTTTTTTTTTTTTTTTTTTAAATTTTTATTTTTTTATTTGACAGAGAGAGACACAGCTAGAGAGGGTACACAGCAAGGGGAGTGAGAGAGGGAGAAGCAGGCTTCCCGCCGAGCAGGGAGCCCGATGTGGGACTCGATCCCAGGTCTCTGGGATCATGACCTGAGCCGAAGGCAGTCGCTTAACCAACTGAGCCACCCAGGTGCCCCTCTACCTTTTCTAGAATGCCCTTCATGCTCTCCTTGTGGAGTCTATATTTCAAGATACAGCCCTACCTTTGCAGCATTTCCTCAGCTTCCCATATGTAACTGTTTTCCCCTTTGTGCCGTCACTCTGCTTTATTCACTTCACCTGTGGAACTAGGAAATGCTACTCTTCTGTTCTTACTAGTTTTTGCCCATCTCTACCCCTACTAGCATGTAGGGTAGTCTCTGTCTTTTATTTATGGTTCCACCTTCTCCCAGGATAGTGCCTATGATTTGACAGACACCGTATGTATTTGTCTTTCTGAGTGAGTGAATGAGTGAGCAAGTGAATTAATATGATGTTTGCTGAAGTTGGGTTTTTGTGTTGTGCTGTTTTCACAGGAAGGAGGGGCACAGCCAGCAATTGGAAAAAAGTACAATGGTCTTGATGTTATTGAAAGTGCTCCACAAGAGGAAATGGTTCATGAGAATTTGACTGCTGCTGACAGAACACACAAAAATAATAGACACGGTAAATTAGTAAACATCTACGAATTTTTTTCTATGCTTAAATGCTGGTATGAAAAAGTACCAAAGAATGTAGATCCAGTTATGTTACCGATTTCATTAAGGTATTTTTCTTTTTGCTATCTTTCTTTATAAGTGTCCCAACAACTTCTTCTTCCTGAAAATATTTCAACCCTCTGAAAATCTTTATTGCTATTACTTTTATTTTATTGAAATATTCATGAAGGGGGGACAGGCTTATATATATGTTTAAAGTTCATAATATGTGTTCTCATTGATGTATCCTTGACTATATTTTATACTTATGATGTCAGCCTTAGGATTAGAAGAGGAAGATGAAGAATCACCTTGGGATTCTGAGGTACTGTTTTATTATTTTAAAGTATAAGCATTGAATGATGCTAAAACATAGAAGGGATGCTTAGATTTCACTCTCTAATCACTGAATTTGCCCATGGGAACTATTTCCTTACACTTTTTACCTGTAATTTATAAAATAATTATGTGCTAAATATAATAATATAGCATTATACACTTTTGCTACTTTGCAAGCTTAACTTCATGAAAACTGTGTAGTATTATTGCAGAAAATGGAGGCTTAGAAGTGATAAGGAATTACTTTGGTGTTTGAAATTAAGTTATCTAAAAAACTTAAGAATTACTCCAGGCCAGTTTATGGCCAGATGTATGATTCTGTGGTGTATATGTATGTGCAAAACTCCTAATGAGATCTAGAAAGAGTTTGGATAATACTTTTTACAACTTGGAACTTGAAAAAATAACGCCTGGAACTTAAAAGTGCTTATTTATTTATTTATTTATTTATATTTAATTTACTTATGTATTTGAGAGGGAGTGACTGAGTGGGAGAGAGAAGAAGAATCTGAAGTAGACTACAGTCTGAGAGCAGAGCCCAACTGAGCTATTGGGGAGCCCTGAAAGTATTATTATTTGGGTAGTTAAGTAGATTTTCAAGGAGCATTGAGACTATAATAACAATTTGGTTTAGTGGTGTTTTATTTATTTTTTAAAGATATTTTATTTCTTTCTTTATTTCAGAGAGAGTAATAGAGAGAGAGGAAAGAGAGCATGAGAGGGGAGAGGGGCAGAGGGAGAGGGAGAAGCAGGATCCTTGCTGAGCATGTGGGGCTATATCCCAGAAATGTCTGAGGCACCCAGGTGCCCCTGGTATAGTGGTGTTTTTAATAGATAAAAACTATATAGGGTAGTTAAAATAGTATGCACTGCGTATCTTTGTGGCAGATATACTTGTAGTAACATAACTATAAGGTAATGATGACCTTTTCTAAGGTGACACACTAGGGAAGGAGGTAAAAAGGGCCTGATCTCTTAGCACAGGTAGGTGCTACCCAGTGGTGCAAGCACCATGTTTGAAGTCAGAAGATATGGCAGCATCCTGGTCTGTCACTTGGTAGCTGTGGGGTCCCGGAAAAACTTGCTTACCCTGTTTGAATATCAGTGACCTCCTTCATAAAAATGGTCCTAATACCTACCTCTCAGGTATGTGTAATGAACAAATGTGAAGACACTTTGTAAACTGTAAAGGGTGTTATAGAAATACAAGACAAGAATGATCACAGCAGTATTTAGTGATTTACTAAATATTGGGGACACTTTTTTTAAATGTGAAGATTCTGAAGGACAATAAAATAAGTGTCAGAAGTGTCAGGAAAAGAAGGGGAAAGTTGAATGGGCGGTGGATTTCTAATTTGGGGTATGCTAAATTTCAGTGACATTGTGTAGGTATACAGTTGAGCCTTGAACAAGATGAGTTTGAATTGTGTATCCACTTACACTGAGATTTTTTCTGCTACAGTTCAGTACATTAATGTATTTTCCCTTCCTTATGATTTTGTAATAACCTTTCCTTTGGTTTATATTGTAAGAATACAGTATATACTACATAGAACATTCAAAATGTGTTAGTTGACGTTACGTTAGTGGTAAGGTAGGTCAGTGTTGGGTTATAATTTACTCCGACCTTCAGTTCTTGGATTCAATAACCAAATGAAGATTAAGAGGTAGATTAAGTCGAGGGGCGCCTGGGTGGCTCAGTTGGTTGAGCGACTGCCTTCGGCTCGGGTCATGATCCCGGAGACCCGGGATCGAGCCCCACATCGGGCTCCCTGCTCGGCGGGAAGCCTGCTTCTCCCTCTCTCACTCCCCCTGCTTGTGTTCCCTCTCTGGCTGTGTTTCTCTCTGTCAAATAAATAAAAAAAATCTTAAAAAAAAAAAAAAAGAGGTAGATTAAGTCGAGAGAACACATACGAGGTCTTCTATTTAAATGTTTTGGTTATTAATATACACTTTTCCTATATTTAAGTCTAATAACTTTTAAAGTAGGAAGTTCAATAGGAGATTAGTTGTTAAGTTTTAAGGGAATCAAAAGGTATATGTGGATTTCTGACAGCACAGACGTCAATGCCCTTAACCTTGCATTGTGCAGGGGTCAACGGTACAGTGACTTGGTATTGAGACCTTCTCAGTGGGATTATTATTATTTTTTGGAGAGAGAGAGTATGTGGTGGAGAGGGGCAGAAGAAGAGAGAGAGAGGTTCCCAAGTAGGCTTTGTGGTGCTCAGCATGGAGCCAGGCATGGGGCTCAATCTCACAACTCTGAGATCATGAACTGAGCTGAAATGAAGACTCAGATGTTTACCTGACTGAGCCACACAGGCACCCCCTCAGTGAGATTATTTACAGTGTTTTGACATTAAATACATTTCTGTTAGTGAATATCAGCTATGTACCAGGCGGTACACGTTGAGGGGTTAGGCTGTAGTGGTAGGAGCAGAAACATAAGGAAATAACAATCCACTGTAAGTCACTGTAAGTACTCCATATAAAGAAAATGGAAATGTTGGGTTAGGGAATATTGGGGAGTTTGTAGTTAGGATGGGGGTGAGAATGGGAGTGGAATTTTGTTTGTCAGAAAAGATCTCTCTGAGTGTGGCAAGAGCCAAGTGAAGAATGAGAAAGGCCCATTGTGTGAAGGTCTTGGAGACCTTCTAGACATTCTAGACAGAGAGAAGCATGGATCACATCTGCTCATCATTTCACTCTGATCTTGGAATGACCAGGAAGCAGGAAGATCCACCCATTGTCATACTCATTTGTATTACTGTTGTGTGTAGAAAGAAAATGTGAATACTAAAATAAGTGCCTGGTACATTTTAGGTAATTAATAAATAAGTGTCCTTATTCTTCCCTTATGAAAGCTTACTATACTTTTTGAGGGTTTCAATCTCTATCTAAATGTTTTTGCTATTATTTAAACATAATTTCAAGAAAAGTTTTTCTTCCTACTTTGCCATTTCATTCAACCATCTTTCCTGTCAATAAAGATCCCAAGCCTTTGTTTATCTAATGAAGCAGCATCTACCACAGTGTTCTCTTTATACTCACCATAATACACTCCACGGTTTCTTATCATGTCAGGTGTCCTATTTTAACACTGAAAAAGTTTCTGCCATTAGAAGCAGTTTAAATTTGTAGCAAATATACTTGTTTTTAATATCCTTTTATTTTGGCGAGGAATTAGGATTAGGTGTTTTGTTAGTTCCTGTTGAAAAGTACATATAAGTCAGTCTTCTGTCCACGAAAGTATTTTCTCTGGCTTTCCATGTTCAGTTTACAGAGTCAGTGGCCAAATGAAGATTAGAAAAGGTATACTTATTCTAGAAAGCATATATGAGGTTTTTAAATGTTTTGGTATAAGTCTGATTGATATTAAAGTAGGAAATTCTGGGCACCTGGGTGGCTCAGTGGGTTAAGCCTCTGCCTTCGGCTCAGGTCATGATCTCAGGGTCCTGGGATCGAGGCCCACATCAGGCTCTCTGCTCAGCGGGGAGCCTGCTTCCTACTTTCTCTGCCTGCCTCTCTGCCTACTTGTGATCTCTCTCTCCATCAAATAAATAAAATCTTTTTTAAAAAAAATAAATAAATAAAGTAGGAAATTCAAGTATTTTCTTAGAAAAGGATTAGCAAATCTTTATGCCATTCATTTTTGTTGTTAATTTTTACAGAGTATATCTTCGAGTCTTTCAGAGAAAAACATTGCTCATTTCTCTGGAACTACAGAGCAGAAAAGGCCAGGTATGTTAAATAAACAAGTAGAAGGTAAGACTTGCATTTTATTAAAAAGTCGTTTGATAGAATGTTGATTTAAAATGGGAATACTGATAAATTTTAATATCCAAAGAAAATCACCTATTAAATGGGTAGAGAGGAGAAAGACTGAAGAGGAGGTAAGTTGTGTATCTTATCAGGTGTCAGCAACAGATTAGATTGAGAGTGCCATTAAAGGAGCTAAATTACTGGTTCCATTTCTAAGACCGAAGGAACATCAGGAGATAAGAGGAAAAGAGCAAAAGAGGACCTGATGAGAAATGCAGAGAGTACAGGGAGTAAATGACAGACGATAAATAGCTCATTACAGTGGAAGGTAGTAAAATAAAATAATTCTTTTAAAAGGAAGAGCAGACTATTTGAAATGTAGGAATAATATCAAGTGAACTTCCAGGACCAAAACTTGTCAGATTAGTATACCAAAATTTTCCCTCTCTTACTGCTTTCCTCACTGTTGGGAAGCCATTAAGGACTGACGTGGCTGACCATGCAGAGCTGTGTTTTGTCAGCTCTAAATATATGTATCTTAATGTCATGTAAAATGGTGGTACTTCACAAGATGGTATCATTTAGTGCAAGAGAAGGGAACTGGAAGGCAGAAGAGCGGAGGGTCATTTGGGGGAAATCAATGAAGCTTTAGCTTTGATAAAAAGTCCATCAGAAAGTTTGTGATTTTTGGGACACCTGCATGACTCTGTCATTAAGCATCTGCCTTTGGCTCAGGTCATGATCCCGGAGTCCCGGTATGGAGCCCCGCATCGGCCTCCCTGCTCTGCAGGAAGCCTGCTTCTCCCTCTCCCACTCCCTCTGTTTGTGTTCTCTGTCCAGCTCTGTTTCTCTCTGTCAAATAAATAAATAAAATATTTTAAAAAAGAAAGTTTTGACTTTTAATCCATTTTCAACTTTGAAGAATTGATAGTGATGAAATTAAGACTTGCTTCTGGAACATTAAGATAAAGGAATGTGGCAACAGACTCAGTAAGGATCAGAATTTCTCAAATTTTAGTGAATCATCTGAGACCTTGTTAAATGTGCACACTGTGAGCAGCAGGTCTTAGATTCTGCATTCTGACCTCTCAGGTGATGCCAGTGTCAACGGTCCTTGGGTCAGGTGTGGACTTCCGTACACCTTTGGGAGGGGTCATTGGATAGTTCAAGACACAATAGGATGAAGGAAAAGCATTATTTTGTTTTTATTTCTGAGCATGCTTTTAGTTTTAGGGGAGCAAGCAGATGTAGAAATAGAGCTTATAGATATAAGATACTACTGCTAAAGAAAGAGGAAAGAAGTGGTGGAGATAATCCATAATAAATGGGATGTAAAAGCAGATCAAGACCATAGATCTACAAATAATAATTTTAAAAGATTTATTTATTTATTTACTTATTTTAGGGAAAGAGAATGGAAGAGAGAGTGATTGATTAGGGGGAGGGGCAAAGGGAGAGGAAGAGACAATCCTCAAGCTCACTCCCTGCTGAGCCTGGGGTGGGGCTCTATCCAAGGACCCTGACATCATGGCCTGAGCCAAAATAAAGAGCCAGAGGCCCCATACACTGCTTCATGGAGGTGCCCCCCAGAAATTACCTTTGAAGAAGGGGGATAATGAAGGGAAAAAGGGAAGAAAGAAAGACATGTTAGCTAGGAAGCTTTGGAGTTGATGAGGAAACTTGAGAAAATTCACTCTAGTTAGCTTGAGGGTATTTGCACTAAAACAGATTAAATCACAGCCGAGCCACAAGGAATGCTGAAATCAGATGGAGTACTAGACATGGGGTAAAATATAGCCACGTATTCATCCTCCTTAGTTCTATTGGACATCAAAGATATATGTTGCATTGGTATTCATTATTCAAATGAGATTAATTTGAATTTGGAAGCTTTGACTTTTTTTTTTTTAATATAGCTAATTTTTTAATACATTGGGTGTTTCCATAAACCTTTTAAAGACTGACAGGATCACAAGATGGGACCAGGACAAACCATAAGAGACTCAATCTCAGGAAACAAGCTGAGCATTGCTGGGGGGTTGGGAGGGAACCATAGGGTAGCTTGGTTATGGAAATTAGGGAGGGTATGTGCTGTGCTGAGTGCTGGGAATTCTGTAAGATTGATAATTCATAGACCTGTACCCCTGAATCAAGTAATACATTATATGTTAAAAAAAAAAAAGAAGACTGACATTATCTACGAAATGAAACTAATTTTTGAAACAAAAGAAATCATAGGGTTCGTTACCTAAATACTAAAATTGCTATCAATAAGTATGACATTGATTTTGACATAGAAAAGATTTTCATTACCTAAAAATTCTAGGGCAATTAAATTGATTTTTTTTCCATTTTCATAGTCGTGTTTCCATACTGAACACTTACTGTACATTATTTTTAGATATAATTTGTATACCTTCTGGATCAAGAGACTTTGAGATGGCTAAACTAAAGGAAACAAGTATCCCATATATACCAGTATCCCACACAGGTATGGACAAAAATGAGTGCTTTTATTCACTATTATCCTACAAATGTATATCCAAGTTGATCAATTCATAACATTTTCTCTGATAAAAACTAAATTTGGCATTCAACTGAACTATCATCATCACTGTGTACTGTCTAAATTATGGCACAAAGTGAAGAACATGGTAAATATTTGTAGCATAATGGCATAAATGATTCTGCTGTACTGCATTTCAGATGTGCTGTTGCATTCTACCATTGGCTTTCACGTTTGTCCCCTTGGGGTCATGATATGGTCCTCTCATTACAAATTACTTCTCTCCCCATCAGTCAGCATATTCACAGTAGTACAGGTGCACTTTTCTATTTTAGTTATAGTCATTTGAAATATCATCTTCCTTTTGAAATCTTAACTGCATGTTCTATTGAACTTATATTTTTGTATTTTTTTCAATATTTAAAATGGGTTCATATTTCTGTTTTGTCACTGTTCCTAACCCACCTTCCTATCTCCAGAAACAGAACTGAACCTAATGTAATCAGAGTCGGGCAAGAGGATTCAGCTTAGTACTAGCTGCATGCACGTTTACTTGGCTTTCGTATATACATATCATTAACTATGTGTCCCTTTTGCTTTTTAGAGTCTCTGGAAAAATATACTTACTTGAAGGTAAAACTTTTATATTTTTATTTTGAATTCTTAACTACTTGAATTCTTAACTACTTGAATTCTTAACTAGATTGTATGACTGTACATTATGTCTTAATCGTATTGTTTCAATACCCATTCAGGCCACTGTCGAAGTGAAAGATTCTGTTTCTAATAAACCAGTAGAAATGAAGGAAAAACAAACATCCAAATCAGGTAAATTTTATAGTAGAAATTTAATGGTGGGAAGAAGTACACTAAAATATTTGAAATGCTCACAGTCTTCTTATGCTGATTTTTTTTGGCAAGTTTAAGTGACGGATTGACACAAATAAGATACATGTTATTGCTGATATCCACGTTTGAACAAAAGATATTTACAAGCATGAGAAAAAGAGATTTAGAAAATGGAAGCATTAGCTTAAGTTTCTACTTTTATGTTTTGAAATTCTAAAGTTCCCAGGTTGAAATCCCTTTATTTCCAAACTTATTAATAATTAACAGAAGTTAATTATTAGACTCTAAGATTTTTCCAATGTTCACAATGTTTTTTTGAATTCTGACCTTTACCTAGAATGTAGCTTCATTGCTATCATGTCAATTGTGTTATAAGTTATTTCATCTTAGTGTTGATAAGTTGATCATCTTAAGCCAAACAGATGTTCTGATTAGCAGACTCATATGTATGTGTATGTATGTGTGTGTGTAGTATCTCTGATTAAAAATGCAGGGGGTAATTGATAGACACAATCTTTTAAAACAGTATTTCTGAAAATTATTGGCCTTAGGATCCTTTTATACTATTTAAAAATTGGGAGGAATTCCAAAGAACTTCTGTTTACGTGGATTGCATCTGTTGATATTTACAATATTAGCAATTAAAGCAGACATTTAAAATACAAGCATACATGATCATACATTATCAGCTGTTAGAGCTGGGACCTACTTACCATACGAGTTCTGATACTATCACATATGGTATCTTCAGAAAACTTCACCATATACTTAATAAGAGAATGAGAGTGAAAATGTCAAATAACATTTAGCATTACCGTGAAAATAGTTTTGACCTCTTGGACCCTGTGAATGGATGGATCTGGGAACTTCAGGGATTCTCAGGTAACATGGGAGAGCTGTTTAAACCATGTACAGGGTTCATGGATGTGAAACAATAAAAGGGCCCTTGTGATGAAACAGGCATGAAGGTCTCATTTCTGCATTTCTTGCTTTTTTCTTTCACTTGTCTTAAGAGGTTTAAATCAGACAATCTTGTTTAAAAAAAAGGAAAATATTTTTGTCCTATATTCATTTTCTGTTTCATTGCACTGTAGTTTTTGGATCTAGTGTGGACTAAGTCTGCTTTTACATAGAAATGATTATATCCCCCAAGGTTTTCATTTCTCATAGAAATTTATAATGTTTATCCAAGACTTAAAAATTTCTGAAGATATTGGTGTATTGAGGAAATACCATCTCATTGTAATTAAAGTAGTACTATCCATTGAAAGTTTTGAAAAACCTATGTCTTTAGAATACACAGTGTGCATTTAAGCATAAAATAAATGGTTAGAAATAAATTGTGTTACCAAAAATTTTATATCCCAGAAAATCTTAATTATTAATGAACAAAAGTTCTTATGGAATACAGAATATGTAATAGAGCTTGGTGAGTGAATTCACCTATATAATACTGGAGAATAAAAAAAAATAAGAGAGTTAAATTCATCTGTTGAATGTTAAGTATAGGACATGTAAAATACAGAAAGCTATGAATGAGTAGTACTATGTCTGGGAGAAGAGCAGGACATGGGACTGCTTCTCTGACAAAAGAATTTATACGAGTTGGTCAAGTTTATGTTAATATTTACATTCTAATAAATGAAACTTTGTTTTCAGATTTGTCCGATTGGAAGTCTACTGGTTTGAACTACAACAATGGGACTTATCAAATATCTAGGCATTTGAAAGTTGATGATAAATGCCCATCTGTATCACAATCGATGACCAAAAATCCATCAGCATCCACAGAGTTTAAACAGACAACCTTAATAGGGAAAAAGAAGATTAATGATACTGGAGCTGTGTTTATGTTCAAAAATTATAAACTCCATTATGTGGGTGAATCACAGCTACCAGAAAACAGAGAGCACAAAGAAGGTAATAAGCATAGAGAATCAGCCTCTCCATGACTTCACCATAGTTCTGATTTTTCAAAAAGAATTTTGTGACAAAATTTACTTTGTGTTTACTCCTTTTATGCAATGTACAATTAAACAGAATATGTTTTAGCGGGACATTTGCATTCTTCCTCTAGCCAAAGCAACATATGAATAAGAATCAGGAGAAAATAATCATTTTAGACTGGCTTTTAGCATTCACTTGAGAGTGGGTAGCAGGATTATATTTAGACTTTGGGACCAGTTGGGAATACTAGGCAGAGATGTAAAAATTGCTTATTCAAAACATAGTTTCTTAGCTTTATTTTTGTAGCTTTAAATTCACAAGTATTGGTCAAACTATATTCACTATAACTAAAAAAAGCACCTTCCCAAACCAAATATTAAAATATTTTCTATATTCTCTATGACTTTATTTTAGAGTTGGCTTTCCCAGCAGAAATGGGAATCACTGAGAATCTACTATATAATATCATCTTCTCAGCTATTTACATATAGTCTATCTCCTTGTTTTGTTATTTTTATTTTATTTTTTTAGAGAGAGAGAGAGAAAGTGGGAAGGGAGGGAGAAGTAGAAAGTGAGGGAGAGAAAGAATCCCAAGCAGGCTCCACACTTTGCACGGGTCCTGATGGGGACTCGATCTCATGACCCTGAGGTCATGACCTGAGCTGAAATCAAGAGTCAGGCACTTAAGTGACTGAGCCACTAGATGCTCCTTTATTATTCTTAGTACTAGTAGTAGCATTTAAAGATTTTATTTATTTGAGAGAGATTGAGAGAACGAAGAGCAGGAGGGGCAGAGGGAGAAGCAGACTCTCCACTGACCAGGGAGCCCTATGCAGGACTCCATCCCAGGACCCTGGGATCATGACCTGAGTTGAAGGCAGCCAGTTAACTAACTGAGCCACCGGGTGCCCCCTTTTATTAATTTTAATGAATCAATGGAGTATTGGTTTTAAGGAGTACTATATCGTTTAAAAATAATATTTGGAAAATCAGTTTTAATTCTACTGATGCACTCAGTCTATTGTCAGTCTATTGATTAACCACATCTGATGTGTGCTCTACTTAATGTACCAATTAATTCAGTGCTTTTTATCAGTCATATCATCAGGTTTATACTGATAAATTGTACAATATTTTTCAGCCCTGTAGCTTTGTGTTCTTTGTTTACTTGTAGAATTAACACTGTAGTTTCAAAAGATTTTCAATTATCTCCTGGAGTAGTGAGTACAGACAATAAATCCAAAGTTATTTATCTATCCAAGTGACTTGTGTGCTGTTACTTCTTCGTGAGCTTGGTAGATCCAAGAGATAGGACTTCTAAAGCAAAACACCTATAGTCTCCTGTAACCCAGGAATGTATGAAACAGAAAAACTATAAATAAATACATGCAACTTAAAATAGTTCATGTAGAGTAATGCTCTTCTCATTTGATTTCTTTTATAAACTAACAAGCAAAGTTAGTTAGCTAGGGCCCCTAGATTATGTGTTTATTCATTTAACACAGATTTATTCCATACTGGCCCTGATAATTTTATATCCTCAATATTTCTAGAATCATTCTGTCAGTTCAGGTGTGCTTCATCTTTATTTTGTATCAGTGCCTTTTAATTCATCTCCCATCTTTTATTACATTACCCCTCAAATTCATCCCTCTCCACAGCATTTAGTGTGATCTGTCTGAAGTGCATATATGACTGTGAACCGCTGTTGAAAATATATTTGTGTCTGGGTATCTTTAAATTACATAGAAAGCTTTCATAATCTTGACTCCCCACTTTTATGCCCTCTAATAAGCCCTTCAAATCTGGCTGACCTCACTGTTGCAGTCTCAGTTCAGGCTTTATCTCTAGAAAAACCATTCCTGACACCTTTTATCTACATGCTTCTTTAAACCTTGGTGCCTAGCACTTACTGGGAACTCAGTAAGTAATTACTGAGTAAAATAAAGACTATTTACACAGAGATGATTTAAGAGATTGTCCCAGACAGGAGTGCCTGGGAGGCTCAGTAAGTTGAGTGTCCCAACTCTTGATTTTGGCTCAGGTCATGACCTCAACAGTTGTGAGATTGAGCCTCGTGTGAGGCTCAGTGCTGGGCATGGAGCCTGGCCAAAATTCTCTGTCTCTCTCTGCTCCTTCCTCTCTCACTCTCTAAAAAAGAGAGAGAGAGGGGCGCCTGGGTGGCTCAGTTGGTTAAGCGACTGCCTTCGGCTCAGGTCATGATCCTGGAGACCCGGGATTGAGTCCCACATCAGGCTCCCTGCTCAGCGGGAAGCCTGCTTCTCCCTCTCTCACTCCCCCTGCTTGTGTTCCCTCTCTCGCTGTGTTTCTCTCTGTCAAATAAATAAATAAAATATTTAAAAAAAAAAAAAGAGAGAGAGAGAGAAAGAGAGAGAGAAATTGTCCTATATGGTGTAAGAACAAAAGAAATATATAAAGAAGTAATTTACAGTTCAGGTGGTAAAGAAACGCTAGAAAAATCTGTATCAAGGATGACCTTACATAGCCATCTGTGTCCTGTAAGATGTAAAGAAATTTGTCAAGTAGTAGAGGAAAACATTTCAGGAATGTTTGCACTTATCAGGGTCATACACCCATAAGAAGGTTGTACACTGATAAAGGCATAAAAAGTACTAGTACTTTTGGAAACCATGAATAATGTTGTAGTTGATGCTTAGGGTGTTGTTTAAGAGGTATTGTTACAAGGTAAAGAATAGTCTGTTGTGATTTTATATGTTTCTGCTGCATTTAAAAATTTTATTTCTCATTGTTTTGTTCATTGATGTTAGGCGGGTGAATTTGTGAATGACTATTTGATGTGTGTATGCCTTTAACCTGGTGACATTTAGTATTTCCCAAAAGGTTAGTTGAAGTTTTTGATAATTAGAAGTATTTCTTAAGTAAATATTCAGCTAAAGATTAAGTGTAAACTCTTAATTGATAAAGTGTTGTTTTCTATTTTTATGAAGGTTATAGCCTTTATCTAACCATTCTAAATAGTCCATTTTAACTAAATGTATAGATTTGCCAGCAGAACTAGACTTAGAGATGATGACAGAGGAAGGAGAAAGACTTGATGAAAGTGAAAATAAGCACCTAGAGGTATGTAAATATTTAAATTTAACTTTCCAATTTTATATTGTTTTCCCTGCTTTAATAATATAACATTGTTCAAATGAAATTATCTTTTGAACGGACATATTGAAGGCAATAGATTAGAATTTAGTACTTAGTTTTTTAAAAAAATTTACAAGTTAAAGAACTTGGAATATTCTTAGAATTTATAGTAACTTAAACTTTATCCTTGGAATTGGAAAAAAAAAATTCCTGAATTTTGTTTGCTTCTTCCATTTTTGTAAGTTTTATATGATAAAGAAGGTAACATCAAATATTGAATCATGCTTTAGCAGTTGAAATTATGAGCAGTATAACAATGATGACTACTGACTTAGAGTAATGTAGAAGGAGTCATTATACGTCTCCAAAGGCAAAGGAAACAAAAGCAAAAATGAACTTTTGGGACTTCATCAAAATAAAAAGCTTCTGTACAGCAAAGGAAACAGTCAACAAAACAAAGAGGCAACCCACAGAATGGGAGAGGATATTTGCAAATCACACTACAGACAAAGGGCTGATATTCAAGATCTATAAAGAACTACTCAAACTCAATATCCAAAAAGAAGATGAACACATCAAAAAATGGGCAAGAGACATGAAGAGGTACTTTTCCATAGAAGATATACAAATGGCTAACAGACACATGAAAAAATGTTCATCGTCACTAGCTATCAGGGAAATTCAAATCAAAACCACACTGGGATACCACCTTACACCAGTCAGAATGGCCAAAATTAACAAATCAGGAAACAACAAGTGTTAGAGAGGCTGCAGAAAAGGAGAACTCACTTACACTGTTGGTGGGAATGCAAGTTGGTGGAGCCACTTTGGAAAACAGTGTGGAGATTCCTTAAAAAATTAAAAATAGAGCTACCCTATGACCCTGCAACTGCACTACTGGACGTTTACATCAAAGATACAATGTAGTGAAAAGAAGGGCCATATGTACCCCAATGTTCATAGCAGCAATGGCCACAATCACCAAACTGTGGAAAGAGCCAAGGTGCCCTTCAACAGATAAATGGATAAGGAAGATGTGGTATACTATGCCTCCATCAGAAAGGATGAATATCCAACTTTTGTAGCAACATGGACTGGATTGGAAGAGATCATGCTGAGTGAAATAAGCCAAGTAGAAAAAGTCAAGTATCACATGGTTTCACTTACTTGTGGTGCATAAGGGGTAATATAGAGGATAGTAGGAGAAGGAAAGTAGATGGGAAGTAGGGTAATTCAGGGAGAGAAACGAAACATGAGAGACTTTGGACACAGAAACAAATTGAGGGACTTGGAGGGAGGGGGTGAGGGGATGGGTGAGCCTGGTGGGGGATACTGAGGGCACCTATTGCATGGAGCACTGGGTGTGGGGCATGGGCAATGAATCATGGAGCACTGAAAAAATAAAATAATTTTTTTTTAAAGATTTTTTATTTATTTGACAGTGAGAAGCACAGCTAGAGCGGGAACACAAGCAGGGGGAGTGAGAGAGGGAGAAGCAGGCTTCCCGCCGAACAGGGAGCCCGATGTGGGGCTCGATCCCGGGTCTCCAGGATCATGACCTGAGCTGAAGGCAGTCGCTCAACCAACTGAGCCACCCAGGTGCCCCAAAATAAAATAAATTTAAAGTCAAAAAAAAAAAAGAGAGACTCTCTTTGGCTCAAGTCGTGGGATCTAGCCCCAAATCAGCCTCCCAGTGAGCTTCTCCCTCTCCCTCTGTCCCTCCCTCCTACTCATGTTCTCTCTCACAAATAAATCATTTTTTTTAAATTTTCTTAAAGAAAATGATTTGGTAACTTTTGTATACTTTTCGCCTACTATTTAATCCTAATATTAAAAAAATCTAGATTTACCAACAGAAAATTATAATTACTTTTTTGTGGACTAAATGCATGCAAGAGAATATTATTAGCATATAGCTACATAAATTCACAAAGACTGAGCTGACAAAATTAAGTTTATGTATTTATGTTTTTCTTCTGTCTTAGGCTAGGGCAAGTTATTTTCCACTTTTTAGTTATAGTTCACTGACTTGGGAGCAGTTAACATAGATTAAGAAATTTAACATTTAAATGTTAATTAGTTTCTAATTTTTCTTTGTCCATACTTGATTACTTAAGGATAAGTTATTTTACAAACATGTATCCTGGCAGAAAAGACGTCTGAAAATCAAACAAAGCAAATTAGCCTTCTACTTTTGCATCTGCAAAAAATGGCTTGAGAACCAGAAATGAATAAGGGATGTGATAAAGAGAATGATAGATCTGTATATTCAGAACATCCTTTTGTGCCAAAGTATGAAGAAATGTGCATCAAAGAAGGCAAATTAGAGTCAAAAAATAATTTAAAACTCATCACCAGAGGGTTAAAGCCAAAGTTTGGTGAAATTTTGTGAAAAAAGCAAAATTACTACTTATCCTAAGGAAGATACTCTACATGGTAACTTTAAAGAAGGAGCAAACTTAAAGGAAATACCTTCTAATCTGACAAATGATAGACTTGATTGTGAGAAAAAAGATGCACTTGCAGTGCCTGAGTCTATAGCACCTCAGGTATTCCCTGAACAAATAAGAGTATAGTCTTAAAAATCTCTCTCATTCATGCTCTGGGTCCTCAGATTATGCTTGCCAGTCAATCTTCTAATCTTTCCTTAAGTGAAAATAAATCAGACTGTAAAAATGATGACAAATCAGTGATTGAGCATATGTGTAACAGAAATGAGATTTTTAATAGTGATAGAGAAAATAAAGTAAAGAACCCACTAGTTAGGCTTGAAGTGAAAGAAGACCAAGAGTTTGACATGCAAATGGCAAAAGGTATGAGCCAAAAGAGCACTAATTGTAAATTAGACATTGGACATATATCACCTCAGTCTAGTAATCCAGGAAGCCATTTTGATTCTTGGCTTGCCAGCTGCAGTGAGAGGAGACAAAAGAATGAAATAAAAATGCACAGTATTTCTGTTGTTACAAACACGAGAACCTGAGAGACTTGTTCCAGAAGCCATTATATGCAGATAATGACAGAACTAATAACTATAGTAGAATGGATCCCGAATTAGAAAATGGGAGTTCTTCATCATGTAGTTACAGAATGTCCAAAGTATATCTAAAGGATGAGATAGGCATAGTGCAGACAGAGTTCGTGGCTTTAGAACAAGAAAAAGTTCAACTTTTTGAAAAAAGAGGTAGAGGTTCACTTAGCTGCTGCTCTTTTGTTCTTTTTCTTTATCAATTATCCGAGACATTTTGGTTTTCCAGTTACGAAAAGGTTTTATATAAAATGGGAATGTCTAATTATGTAATTGTGTTCAGAAATAGATTACTTCTGCTATCTAAATGATAGGAATGCTGGGAAACATTCTTATTATTTCTATCTCTCAGTCTCCCAAGTGGCATATGAATTGGGAAACTAATTTAGCTATGTACCGTGTGACCTCATGAGCCAGAATAACCGTAAAGAAAATTGCTTAAAAAATGCAGTTATCTTGGGGTGCCTGGGTAGCGCAGTCAAGCATCTGACTCTTCGTTTTGGTATGGGTTGTGATCTCAGGGTTGTGAGATCAAGCCTGGCCTTGGGCTCTGTGCTCAGCATGGAGTCTGCTTTAGTTTCTCTCTCCTTCTCCTCTAACCCTCCTGCTTATGATCTCTCTCTCCCAAATAAATCTTTAAAAAATATATAATAATTTCTAGGTTTTTTTTTTTTTAAGATTTACTTATTAGCAAGAGAGAGAGAGTAGGCATGCGTATGCATGCAAGAGCATGAGCAGGGGAGAGGACGAGGGAGAGAGAAAGGAGAAGCAGACTCTCTTGAGCAGGGTGCCTGACTTGGTCTCGATCCCAGGTCCCTGGGATCATGACCTGAGTCAAAGGCAGAAGCTTAACTGCTGAGCTACCCAGGTGCCCCGTTTCTAGGGTTTTTATTATTATCTATTGGCTTAAATATAAATTGCACTTCCATAAACAAAAAAAATGGAAAGGAAACAATGACTAAGAGAAAGGATATAAACAAATATTTTAGCTTAACCAATCTACTTATTGCTTCTATTTATTGTTTCAGTAAGGGAGCCACTTAACCGACTGAGCCACCCAGGTGCCCCTAAACAGGTCCTTTTTTTAAGATTTATGTATTTATTTAGAGAGCATTAGCAGAGGGAGGGGGAAAGGGAGAGAGAGAGGGAGGGACCTGGAGATCATGACCTAAGCCAAAATCAAGAGTCAGGCCCAACTGACTGAACCACCCAGGTGCCCCCCCCTCCACATTATTTTTTTTAAATCACCATTCTCACATGTTTCTGTTGAGCCAAACTTTCATATTATGCTTAATAAAGTATAGTACATTTTGACATATGTGATTTTAAAAATGTAGATAGCATAAACCTTCAACAACCCTCAGTATTTAATTCAAAGGGAGAAAACTGACTTTTGAGGTGAATTGAATTTTAAAAACAGACAAAAATCTAGAGATATCCTCCTTTAAAAGAAAAAGTAGCTAAACACCTTGTCCTTAATTAAGGTGTTCAATTACTGTGCCAATGTCACACTTTTAATGTATCTGATTAATTTAATGAATTTGATAACTTATCTGATTCAGCATTAAGGAATTATATCATCTCTATTGGTGCCATAAAATGCTAGGTAATGCCACTTTAGGAGCTTGGGATAAATCATTTAACCTTTTTTGGTTTTATTCCCTTTGTCAGTGGAAAATGGGATTAAAGTTGATAATTACTTTTATACCCTATAGCTATAAAATTTTATGGTTATTGAATGTGGAATTTGGGGAGAATTACTCACTTCCCCAAATTCTACATTAAGATCGCGTAAGTATTGCTCTGTTCTTTTTGTGTTGTGGTGAACTTTGGTTCATATAACCCTAGGAACCAAATGAAAAAAGAATGATAAAAGACACCTGGGGAAAGAATAGCTCAGTCCAGAAAGCGGAAAGCTTCCTGTTTGTTCCTGGAGCACCACAATGTCACATCCTTTAAATCTGGCTGTTTATGCAAAATCCAGGTGGTAAAGACAGAAGATTTTGTCTTTGTCTTTTTATTTCTTTTCATTGGCTCGTCAGATGGAGTGTGGTGGGGAATGTTAGGAAGCAAAGCATGGATGTGAATACAAAATTAAGAAAGCCCTTTTGAAATTTTGGAAAATCCTGCTATTTTAATTTTTTAACTTAATCAATTAATTAATTAAATTTAAAGATTTTATTTGTTAGAGAGAGAGCCAGAGAGAGAGGGTGCACAATGAGGGGAAGGTGCTGGAAGAGGGAAAAACAGGCTCCCTGCTGAGCAAAGCGCCTGATGCTGGACACTGGACTCCATCCCAGGAGCCTGGATTCATGACCCCAGCCAAAGGCAGATACTTAACCACGGAGGCACCCACGTGTCCCGATTCCTCTGTTTTTGTTCTAACAGAAATGAAGCAGAGTTTATAAAAAATTGCAGTTACTTCCTATGATAAACACAAAATATTTTTATCAACTAGAATTATGATCAACTAAGAGTCAAATGATATAATTAATGAAAAAAGTTCTGTGATGCCTGGGTGGCTCAGTTGGTTAAGCATCTGCCTTTGGCTCAGGTCATTATCCCAGGGTCCTGGGACTGGGTCCTGCGTTGGCCTCCTTGCTCAGTAGGGAGCCTGCTTCTTCCTCTGCCTGCGCCGCCTCCTGCTTGTGCTCTCTCTCTGACAAATAAATAAATAAAATCTTTTCAAAAATTTATAATTAATGAAAAAATTTCTTCTTAATGAATAAAGTAGTGACATTTATCCTTCATATCAAACTTCCATTAAAGATTTATGAAGAAATGGAGATGCACAAAAATAATGAAATGGCAGTATTAGAAAGTGTATATGCTGTTGCTGCTGCTGGAATAATTCAACAAGTAGGCAGTGGGGAAACTGATAAACATCTATATCCTGTTATGGAAAATGAAGATTGTGATGGGTAAGCAATATTTAAAATAGTAGTTAATTATTATTTTCATATAAAACAAGTTGGAGCTTACACTCATGATTAACAAATTTTATAGTTTTAGTAAGGCTATTCCATCCTAGGTGCTAATCAAAAAAAATTCAAATAACGAGATACCATTTTTGCAGTCATAGTGATAAATATTTTATTAAAAAAATAAGAACTGAAGTTAGCAAATGTGAGGAAAAAGGCACTCTTATATACTGCTGTTAGATAAAATTGGTAAATCCTTTCTGAAGGGTGATTTAGCAGTGTGTTTCAAAAATTTTAAATATTCTGTCCATTTATCCCAACAGCTTCTCTGCCAGGACTAGATTCCGTAGTAAAACATGGCTTATGTAGAAACAGACACACACACACACACACACACACACACACACACACACACACTCTAAGGACATTTATTATACATTGGTATATATATAAAATATGACAGATATGTTAAGGATATTTATTATACCATCATTTTCATATAAAAAAATTGGAGATAGTCAATCAATCAATAGGGAAGTAAATTTTCACCCCTATAAAACAATGTAGTATGCAACCATTTGAAAAGATGAGTTTAGGCCTATAGTATATTTAAAGTGTTCGGTTTGAAGTCAGTCTTATGCAGATTTTAGAATACTTTATTTATGTATTTTTCTATCCCAGCATTTCTTTCTTTTTTTAAATTATGCTATGTTAGTCACCATATAGTACATCATTAGTTTTTTATGTAGTGTTCTATGATTGTTTGCATTTAACACCCAGTGCTCTGTGCAATATGTGCCCTCCATAATACCCATCACCAGGGTCAGCCATCCTTCCACACTACTCCCCTCTAAAACCCTCAGTTTGATTCCCAGAGTCCATAATCTTTCATGGTTCATCTCCGCCTCTGACTTCTCCTGCTTCATTTTTCCCTTCCTTCTCCTAATGTCCTCTGTGCTATTCCTTATGTTCCACAAATAAGTGAAACTATGTCATAATTGTCTTTTTTTGTTTACTTCACTTAGAATAATCTCTTCCAGTTCCACCCATGTTGATGCGGATGTTGGGTTATCCTCTCTGATGGCTGAGTAATTTTTCCATTGTGTATACGGACATCTTCTTTATCCATTCATCTGTTGAAGGGCATCTCGGCTTCTTCCAGTTTGGCTATTGTAGACATTGCTGCTATGAACATTGGGATGCATATGGCTCTTGTTTTCACTACATCTGTATCTTTGGGGTAAATACCCAGTAGTGTAATTGCTGGGTCATAGGGGAGCTCCATTTTTAACTTTTTGAAGAACCTCCACACTATTTTCCAAAGTGGCTGTGCCAACTTGCATTCCCACCAACAGTGTAAAAGGGTTCCCCTTTCTCCACAACTTCTCCAACACTTGTTGTTTCTTGCATTGTCAGTTTTGCCATTCTAACTGGTGTAAGGTGGTATCTCAATGTGGTTTTGATTTGAATTTCCCTGATGGCTAATGATAATGAACCTTTTTTCATGTGTCTGTTATCCATTTGCATGTCTTCTTTGGAGAAGTGTCTGTTCCCATCTTCTGCCCATTTTTGACTTGATTATTTGTTTTTTGGGTGTCAAGTTTGAGGAGTTCTTTATAGATCTTGGATACCAGCCCTTTGTAGTGTCATTTGCGAATGTCTTCTCCCATTCCATGGGTTGTCTCTGTTTTGTTGACTGTTTCCTTTGCTGTGCAGAAGCTTTTTATCTTGATGAAGTCCCAAAAGTTCATTTTCACTCTTGTTTCCCTTGCCTTTGGAGGCGTGTTTTGAAAGAAGTTGCTGTGTACTGCCTATGTTCTCCTCTAGGATTTTGATGGATTCCTGTCTCCCATTGAGGTCTTTCATCCATTTAGAGTTTATCTTTGTGTATGGCATAAGAGAATGTTTGAGTTTTGTGAAGAATAGAATACTTTTAATATCTGTTGTGTTGTGAAAGGAAGTTACCTGCTATCCTGGCAGTCTTATTACCAACAAAACTGCTGGTCATTAGGTTTTGGTTTTGATTCCTAATGCATGAGTGCTCAAATGTTGGGCCCTCAAATTGATCTGAATATTACCAAGAGATTTCATATGGCAACTTGTCCCATATTCTATACAAACATTTGATTTGATGATCCCTGTGCCAGTGACAAAAAAACAAGATGTCACTGATGTGTTGAATCTTCTTTTTAAGGTAACTTGCACGTATGCTATTATCCTTCCTTTTTAAAGAGAATTTATTTCTACATGTGCCACACCAAATTTTTCAACAGTGACTTCATAATATATAATTTATGAAAATTCAGTTTACAAAATAGGAATATTTTCTGCATTCCAAACCCCTTATACTGCTCTTACAAAATTTTAATATGACTAATTATTTTGGATAGTAGAAGATATCCTAGAGTTGGATGATTTTTATCAAGCATGAAATACCGCTGTTGAAACTTGTACTCTTTCTGTGGTCTTTCTAAGCATGAGAAAAAATGAGCATCAGGTTATATAATTTTCTCTATCTAGGAAAAAATTTTTTAGTGATTTTACTTATTTGACAGAGATAAACACAGCTGGAGAGGGAACACAAGCAGGGGGAGTGAGAGAGGGAGGAGCAGGATTCCCATTGAGCAGGGAACCCCATGCGGTGCCCAATCCCAGGACTCTGGGATCATGACCTGAGCCAAAGGCAGACACTTAATGACTAAGCCACCCAGGTGCCCTATCTAGAAAAATTTTAAGGAGTCCTTTGGTTATAAAATTTTGTAAATTAATGTCTTGGTTTTTTTAAGATTTTATTTACTTATATTAGAGAGCGGGGGTGGGGGTGGGGGTGGGATGGGGTGATGGGGAGAGGGACAAATGGACTTGGCACTGAGAGCAGAGCCCCATGCAGGGCTTGATCTCATAACGCTGAGATCATGACCTGAGTGAAAATCAAGGGTTAGAGACTTAACTGACTAAGCCACCCAGGGACCCCCCTGATCTGGCATTTTTTAAAAAACATTTAGTGCTACATGTATGTAATTTTAAAAACCTCAAAATATTACAAAAACACTACATCATCATTGTTTAAGGATTGAACTAAACAAGAAAATTAAGTCATCTATGATCATTCCACGTAGGTATGAAGTGCTTAAAAGAACCATGTACACTCACTCACTGAACCTGATTTCCCTCTCATTCACTCTTGAATTCCTTGTAGTAATTTTCACTCCCACTACTCCAGAATTGATTTTTCAGAGATTACCACTGATTTTAACTTTAATAAATCTAGACATAATTTCTTAGATCTCATTTTATTTAACCTATCAGCAATATTTGACCCATTGGAAAACTCTCTTCTGCAACACTCTGTTTTCATTTAGCTTTCAGGATATCGTTTGCTCACCTGGTTTCCACCCCTGCCTTTGTAGTCTGTACATCTTAGCCTGATTTGCTTCTTTCTCCTCATCCCTTACCTCTTACACATTGAAATATTTTAGGAATCAGTCCTTGATCTACTTTCTCTTGACTTTTACTATCTTGTATCTTCTAATGATCCTCAAGTTTGAATCTCCAGTCCAAATCTCTCTGCATTAATTCCAGATCTACATATCAAACTGCCTATTTGATATCTCAGTGGGATAGCTATTAGTTTTTGCAAACTCAACATGTCCAAAATTGATCTACTGATAATTCTTTCTTGTACCTGTTCTTCTTGTCTTTCTTAATTGAGTTAATGACAATTCTTTTAGTTGCTCTGCCAAAAAACTTGGTATCATCTTTGACTCCTTTTTCTTTTAAATACATGTCACATCTAGTCTGTCAGCAAATCTTGTCAGATCTTCCTTCAAAATCTACCCAGAAACCAAACATATCTTCCATGATCAAGCCACTCTCATCTATTGTCTATTTGAGTATAATAATTAATTAATTGGTCTTCTTTTGTCTTTTCTGTTTCCAATAATTCTAAACACAGTAGGTCTTTTAAAACATAGGTCATATTATGTCTTCCTCTGCTCAAAACCCATTTGCCTCCCATTTTGCTCAGAGTACATGCCGAAGTTCTGACACCTACCAGGCCTTGTATGATCTGTTCATCTCAGGTCTCTCCCTATTCCTTACCACCTCTCTTTGATTTGAATTCCTATTTTCTGTCCCTTTCACTCTGTCAAACCACACTGAATGTCTCATTTTTTACCCCACACTATAAACACTTGGAGCATACCTCTGTACTTTCTGTTGACTCTGTCTGGAGTGCTTTTCCTTCCAATACCCTCATGGCTTGCTTGTTCCTTGCTATTCCTTCCCTTCCACCACCCCCCCTTTCTTTTTTTAAATTTTTGCTTAAAAGGTACTTTCTCAGCAAGGCCTTTCTTGGTTATCCTGATTATCCCTTTCCCTACAGCACATTAAAATTTGATTTCTCTGCTTTAGTTTTTCTTTTCCACTACTGTCTATTTTGCCTATGTAGTTTATTGTTTTTTGTGTTTACTTCACTTAGGAGTAGGATTTTTATCTCTTTATGGCCATGTTCTCAGTGCCTAGAAAACATTCTAGCATATATAGTTCTATTCAATAAATGTTTATTGAGTGAATGGAGTTTAACCTGCATGTATTGTTTTTAAGATAATACTAATTTTCACTTAAAAAAAACCGAAGTTTGACATGGGTCCCTTTTAACAATTTAACCTGTCAGTTATATGCATTTTTTTGATGTTTTTGGGGCCCAATATTGCAGTTACTTGCCACTTACTCTTTTACTGGTATTTATTAAATGTAAAATGGATCAAAGGAATTGCAAACTTTATTTATGTTTTACTAAGGAAAATGAAATATGATGGTAAATTATCATAGGAATTTAAGAATTCTTGCCAGAGGATTATGAGCCCTCAATATCTGAAATAAAAAGCTGAAGCTGGAATTTATTGCCGGCTAGTAAGAGAGAGCTATGCTGGTCACAGTCTTTTTTGACAGAGCAGTCTGCTATTCTTACATAGGGTTGTGGGAAGAGTAGACTTTAAGGTTTAAGTTTTGGGGGACTTTCAGAGACTTAAGTGGTTTATCATCATCTGAAATAACTATGGTAATTTGGGTGAGACTGTTGTTGGTTGGTTGGCACTTGAGGCATGTGTATTTGTGTGATTTTGTCCCATATTGGCTTTCTTTTAGAAGGGAGGAGCTGACATTGCTGGTTGCTGAGTGAGGCTAGTGGGCTTTGATCACTTACACACATTTAAAACTGGTTATGGTGGCTTCTTGTTACCATGCTTCATAGTTGGATCCCCTCCCCCAAGATTGAGATGACTTTAACTAGTTGTTTTCTGCTTAAAATTTACTTCTATCAACTGTGTTCAAAATGAAAGCTATTTCATATTCTGTAATTAGAGATTTATTTTTGAAATTGAGGTTAAGAAGAATTGTTTAATAACTGCTTTCAGGAAGATCCTTCTTTTTTGGATGTTAAATTTAACTAGAAGAGTTATCTGTGTAACACTTTGAGAACAATAATTGCTAGCTTGTTTTTGTTTAAGTCTTCTTAGGGGCTCATGTTCAATTCCTAAATTAATAATCTCCTATGAGAAAGTTCAGTCTTTGTGAATTTATGCAGCTATATGCTAATAATATTCTCTTGCATGCATTTAGTCTACAAAAAGTAATTATAATTTTCTTTTGGTAAATCTAGCTTTTTATATTAGAATTATATAGTAGGCTGAAAGTGTACAAAAGTTACCAAATCATTTTCTTTAAGAAAATTAAAAAAAAAAAAGATTTATTTGTGAAAGAGAAAGAGAGAGAGTATGAGCAGGAGGGAGGGGCACAGGGAGAGGGAGAAGCTCAGTGGAGAGGCTGATTTGGGGCTAGATCCCAGGACCTAGAGATCATGAACTGAGCTGAAGGCAGACGCTTAACTTACTGAGCTATCCAGGGACCCCCAAATAATTTTATTTTCAAACAATTAATCAGATTATTGCTATTTTTGGGTGAGATGTTGAATTGTATGAATTTCTTATATATTTTAGATAATAACCTTTTTTTCAGATGATGTGGTTTGTAAATATTTTCATCCATTCTGTAGGTTGCCTTTTCATTACATTACTTGTTTATTTTTTTTTTGTATTTTAGATTTTATTTAAATTCAAGTTAATTAACATACTTTGTGTTATTTGTTTCAGGGATAGACTTTAGTGATTCATCACTTGCATGTAACACCCAGTGGTCATCACAAGTGCCCTCCATGAGGCCCATCACCCATTTATACCATCTTCCCTCCCTTCCAGCAATCTTGTTTGTTTCCCATAGTCTCTTATGGTTTGCCTCCCTCTCTGTATTTATCTTATCTTATTAAAATATTATTAAAATATTATTTATCTTATTTTTCCTTTCCTTCTCCTATATGCAAAGTAATGGAACTAGAGAGTTGCTTGCTTCTCTTGCTATGCAAAAACTTTGCTTCTTCCACTGTTTTTGCTGTTGTTACTTGTACTTTGGATGTCATATCCAAAATCATTGCCAACATCAATGTGGGGGAGCTTTTCCCCTATTTTCTTGTAGGTATTTCATGCTTTAAGGTTGTACATCTAAGTCTTTAATCGAGTTTGGGTTAATTTTTATGAGTGGTGTAAGTTTGGGGTCCAATTTCATTCTCTGCATGTGAATATTCAGTTTTCTCAGCATCATTTATTGAAGAGATTATCTTTTCTTTTTTGAGTGTTCTTGGCTCCCTTATCCAATTTTCGTTGGCTATATCCATGGGTTTATTTTTGGGTTCTTGATTCTGTTCTATTGGTCTTTGTGTTTGTTTTTATGCACGTTTCATATTGTTTTGATTACTATAGCTTTGTAACAGTTTGAAAACAGAATTGAAAACAGAAGTGTGATTCTTCCAGCTTTGTTCTTCTTCCTCAGGATTGCTTTGGCTATTTGGGGTCTTTTTGTTCCATACAAATTTGAGGATTCTCTTTCCTATTTCTATGAAAATGTCACTGGAATTTTGACAGGGATTGCATTGAATCTATAGATGGCTTTGAGTAATGTGGATATTTAATATTAATTTTTCCAACCCACAAACAATGAGATATCTTCTATTTGTGTTTCTGCTGTTTCTTTTATCAAAGTCTTGCAGTTTTTAGTGTACATATCTTTTACCTCCTTGGTTAAATTCATTCCTAAGCATCTTGTTCTTTTTGGTGCTTTTGTGAGTGATATTTTTTTATTTCTTTTTCAGATATTTTTTTCTCAATATATAGAAATGTAACTGATTTGTATATATTGATTTGTATCCTTCATCTTTGCTAGTTCTAACAGCTTTTTTGGTGGTGTCCTCAGGATTTTCTATATGTTAGATCATATCCACTGCAAACAAAGACTGTTTTTTTTTCTAACCCACTGAGCCACTCAGGCACCCGATTTGAAGTAGTTTTTAATGACTAACTTTCCAGTGTGTCCACACCTTTTTTTTTTTTTTTTTTGCTCTGGTACTGTGCTGGAACTTTCCTCCAGGAAATCTGCTTTCCCTAAAAGGCTCTCTCATCAATGGGTGATTATCTAAGGTACTGTTTTCCAGGGGTTCCCAGATGTGGTTGAGTGGAGGGATCTAGAGCCCCATAAAGGGGTATTGCTGGGTCCAGAGCTGGGACCATAGTAGTGAATGTGCCTGTTACCTGATGCATGGGTAGGCAAGATTTTCCTAGGTCCCTTGGTTTCACAGCTACAAAGAGGTCCATAGCAGTTTTGCCCCCACAAATGACTTGTATTGTAACTGTATATTTATCTGTCTTTGAAGCAAAGGATGTGTATTTCCTTATATATGGTTGAACTTCATAACTGTTTTGTGAATTAATAAATGAATTGAGATGGGTAACAGAATTTTATAAAAATTGGGTTTTTTTATTCTTTACCAGTAAAATTATTAGGAAACATTAGCTTTTTAATGGATATTTTAACTGGATTTTTTAAAATAGTGATCCTGCTTTGCATATGAAGGAACTAAAGGAGGAGAAAAGTGAAAAACAAAGATCAGAAGAATCTGTTATTACACAAGGGTTTGAGAAGGCCTATTCCCTAACTTCTCATCCACTGCAAGTGAATAATGACAGCCCTTTAAGTGAAATGGATCAGGGTGAAGGAAGGTAAAATCTATAAATTCTTTATTTCCCTCTGAAGGAATTTTAGCAGTGGTTACTTTTTATGAAAATAAAACACTGTAGTATAGGTACAGGCCAAGGCAAGAAATACTCAAGTGTATCAGACACACTGCTTGGAAGGTTAAGATGACGACAAGTGACTTTGACAAGGAGCAGTTTCAATGGTCACCATATTAGCTGGACTGTAATGAATAAGTATAAACAATTCCTTAGAGAATTATTATAGGGAAAGGTAATAGAGAAGTGGATGATAACTGAAAAAGAATATGGAATTCAAGGGAATTTTCTTTCTTTTTTATTTTAAGATGGGAGCTTTTAGAATACATTTGTATGCTCCTGGAAATGACCCAATAGAGACAGACATGGTTATTTAATTCTGTTTGTATTTCCAAATCTTAGAAAGCTTATTGATTGTATTACATTACCTTTTAAAGATGATAGTAATTGTCTTTAGTACTCCTATTCATGTAGTTTTGTGGCAAGAAGTTGTTTATTCAGAATTGGTTCCACAGTGGAGTATGCTCATATAATTGAATATGTAGATACTATCACCCATAGATTTAAAAAATTTATATAATAGAAAATATACAAACACTTAGGCCATTCTGAATAGAACTAATCATTTCTTCATGATTTTAGATATTCATTGCCTGGACAGTATCATGAATACTATGGTTTTATTAGGGACTTTGAAATATCTGGTTATATTAAGTTAATTATTTGTTTAGATTCTGGGGGAAGGGGAAAGATTTTATTTATAATTTAAAAATAAACTATTAATCTATCATAGATTATTACTTTTGGACTATAAAGTTCTAAATTACAAAAGCCATGGTTCGGGGTGCCTGGGTGGCTCAGTTGGTTGGGCAACTGCCTTCAGTTCAGGTCATGATCCCGGAGACCCGGGATCGAGCCCCACATCGGGCTCCCTGCTCAGCGGGAAGCCTGCTTCTTCCTCTCTCTCCCCCTGCTTGTGTTCCCTCTCCGGCTGTGTTTCTCTCTGTCAAATAAATAAAATCTTAAAAAAAAAAAAAGCCATGGTTCCTGTGCCAACAGTGTCATTGACACATATTGTGTGCTCAGTAAGTATATGTTCGTGAATAAACAGTTGAATGAATAACTGAATGCCCACTGATGAACTTCTTTAGAAGAAGCAAATCATTAGTTTACTGAAACTAGATTTTCAGTACTGCCTAGATATGAAGTCTTTTCATTTTAAAAAATATGTTTAAGATTCAGAAATTATTATTTACAATTATAGCTAGAAATATAATAACAGATTCATTTGCTATCGTATTACTTAAAAACACTTAAATATTGGGATGCCTGGGTGGCTCAATGGGTTGTGTGGCTACGCCTTTGACTCAGGTCATGATCCTGGAGTCCTGGGATCAAGTTCTGCATGGGCCTCCTTCCTCAACAGGGAGCCTGCTTTTCCCTCTGCCTGCTCTGCCTGCCGCTGCCGTGGCTTGTGCTTGCTCTTTCTCTCTCTCTGATAAATAAACAAAATCTTTTAAAAAACATACACTTAAATATTACTTTCACCACATATTGTAAAGCAAATATTTTGAAGGCACATTTCCTGGATTTGAATTCTGGGTCTACTCCTGACTAGGTGTACTGGCTTCAGGAAGTTACTTTTTTCTGTGCCTTATTTTCTTCCTGTGTAAAATACCTAATATAGTTACCTACATTTATAAGATTGTTGTGAGGCTTAAAATACCTTTAAGACACATTAAGTGGTCATAATAATGCATAGTAGTTGCACAGTGGATCCTCAAAACGCCAATATCATGATTATTAAAAGAGGGCTTCTTCCATATAAGAACTTAACTTGCCCTTTCCAAAGAGTTCTTTTTTTTTAATTTTAATTTTTTTTTTCAGTGTTCCAAGATTCATTTCCCATTCCCCGCACCCAGTGCTCCTTGCAATAGGTGCAAGTACCCACCACCAGGTTCTCCCATCCCCCCACCCCTGCCCTCCAAATCCCTCAGTTTCTTTCTGTGTCCAAAGTCTCTCTTATTTCATTTCTCTAAAGAGTTTTTAGACCCAGGGGAGCCTGGGTGGCTCAGTTGGTTAAGTGACTGCCTTCGACTCAGGTCATGATCCCGGAGATCCGGGATCGAGCCCCACATCAGGCTCCCTGCTCTGGCGGAAAGCCTGCTTCTCCCTCTCTCACTCCCTCTGCTTGTGTTCCCTCTCTCACTGTGTTTGTCTCTGTCAAATAAATAAATAAAATCTTAAAAAAAAAACAACGGAGCTTTTAGAGCCAGTAAAAGCTCGTTTTTATTGAAAATGACCACAAAAAATGTGGTGTATTTCTTCATATCAAATAATGCAAGTAACATTACGACTTTCCTTAGCTTTTTGTCAATTTGATCTAAATTTAATGCTTTGTTAATCGTATTAATAATATTGTTTAGGTATGATTTAGATATTCTTTGTATTTTAAGTATTTAATATTTGCCTGAAAAGAGTTGTTTTTCTTTTAGACCTGCAAAGAAAACATCTAATGAAAGAGAAGAGGTAAATATATATATTAAATATAATTTTATTTCATTTACTAATTTTTAAATTTTCACTTTATTATGTTATTTTGATAAATAATGTTTATCAGATATATTATTCCATGGTAAAACATTACTTTAGGAAAGATATAGTGAAAAAATAGAAAATATGCCTTTGTTGTATTATGGACATTTACCGTGAAAAAGTTATCCAGAAACAGTTATTGCTAAAGGTTGTTTTGATTAAAATCAGTTCTTTGAAAGTACCTATGTTTTTGCTCTCATAAAAAGATATGGGTATTTATCATCTCTCTACACTTAGTATATTGTATAAATATTTGGGGGACATATTGAAATAGTATTATTTATTTGTAGGTCAAAGAGCAAATTGATTCTGTGGATGTCCATGCTGACTCAACTCCACCATCTGAAATAACTAAAAGGGATAGCCATTCACATTGCTCTAATTATACTATTTCCATGTCGCTAATTGAACAACATGGCATGGGTTGTAAAGGTAAGAGCATTGTATAAAGTCTCTGTATGTACATTACTGTAGTAATATGCGTACACCTTGTCTCATGCTATACCACACAACACTGATGTGTTATAGAGTTACTCATCTCAGAAATATGTTTTATATGAAAATAGGGAACTGTTGAATACTCTCAGCCAAAGAGCTGTCATTTCCAGTGTACTTTTTGTCATGGGAATGGCACACCTGCTGTGTTAACTCTGCGTCTCTTCTTTCCCTTCACCCAAGGTCAGATTGCCATTATTTTTCTCCTGGAATACTGAAATAACCTCAGGACTGTTTTCTCTGTCATTCCACCTCCCAGAATCTTGGTGTACACTACAACCATAGTTATTTTTTTAAAACTTCATATTTCATCACGTTACCCCTTTGCTTAAAGCTTAGCTGTTACTTCTCATTGTTCTAAGGTGGAAGACCGCAGTCCTCTAGCTTCATCTTGTATTGTTTCATATCTTTCTTTCCATCTGTGTCTCAGCCACTGTTTTAGATGTTTTTTTCTTATAACAGAAATAGAGCTTTTTTTTTTTCCTCCAAGAGCTTTAGTTAGGGAAACTGCACATGTATGAAGTATATAATTTGGTAGTTTTGACATGGGTATACGCATGTGAAACCATAACCATAATTCAGGCAGTTAATATATCTATCATCCTTAAGTCTGGTGTCTCTTTATATTCCCTTATTACAAAACTACCAAATTGTTTCTAAAGTAGTTGCACCATTTTCCATTCCCACCAGCAGTGTATGAGAGTTCTAATTTCTCCCTGTATATTCATGAACACTAAGATTTTTAAATCTTAGACATTCTGATGGGTATGCAGTATATATATCATTATGGTTTTAATATACATTTCCCTAATAACTGATAATGTTGAGCATATATTTGTGGGCTTATTTGCCAACTGTAGATCTTCTATGAATTGTCCAAATCCTTTGTCATTTTTAAAATTAGGTTTTCTTATTTGTTGAGTTTTGAGAATTCTTTGTATAGTCTAGATTAGTTCCTTTATCACCTATATTTTTTTTTTGCAAAGATTTTCTCCCAGTCTATAACTTTTCATTCTCTCAATAGTGTCTTTTGAAAAGCAGTATTTCTTTTTGATGAAGTCCTGTTTATCCATTTGTTCTTTTATGGATTTTTGCTTTCAGCGTTCCTGTCTAAGGAATCTTTGCCAGGCACAAGGTCAGGTTTTTCTCTCATGCTTTCCTTTAGAATTTTTGTAGTTGAAAAACAAAGTTTTATAGTTTTTGGTCTTACATTTAGATCTGTAATCCATGAGATCCATTTTGTTTTCTTTTTTTTTTTTAAGATCTTATTTATTTATTTGACAGAGAGAGAGCATGAGCGGGAGGAATGGCAGGCTATGGGAGAGGGAGAAGCAGGTTCCCCGTTGAGCAGAGAGCTGGACCCTGAGATCATGACCTGAGCTAAAGGCAGACGCTAAACGACTGAGCCACCCAGGCGTCCTGACCCAGGGTTTATTTTTGGATGTGTGTTAATTAGTTTGCAAATATTTGAGTATTTTCCAGAGATATTTTTATTCTTGATTTCTAATTTGATTTCTTTCTGGTCACAGAACATACTTTTATGATTTCAGTCCTTTTGACTTACTACTTTTATTACAATTTATTTTATGATCCAAAATATAGTCTCTTTTGGTACGTGTTCCATGGATGCATGAGAACCGGTGGTGTTCAAGGCTGCTATATCCTTGGTGATTTTCTGCCTACTGAAATCTCAGACTCTAATTGTGAATTTGCCTGTTTCTCTACAATTCTATCAATTTTTGCTTTATGTATTTTGAACCTATTAACAGATGCATAGACATTTAGGTTTGTTATGCTTTTTTTAATCTACCCTTTTATCATTATAAAGTGACTTTATTTATTGCTGCTGATGCTTTTTGCTTTGAAATATTGTCTGGTATTAATATAGCCCCTCAGGCTCAGCCTTCTTTTGTCAGGTATTAAGTGGGCTGTCATATTTCTGGCATTTTTAACACATCTGTGGTTTTACCTTTAAGGTGTATTTTTTTGTAGTTGGGTCTTCCTTTTTTATCCATTTTGACAGTCTGATTTTTGATTGAGGCTTTTAGACCATTTTCATTTAATGTGATTATTGATGTAGTTGATTTGAATCTGTCATCATGTTGTTTGACTTCCATTTGTCCTTTCTCTTCTTTGTTCCCATTATCTTCTTTTTCTGCTTTCTTTTAGATTAATCAAGTAATTTCTATGATTAAGTTTTGTTTATATGTGTATGTGTATGTATGTCTTTTGCTTCCTAGCTATAACTGCTTAGTTTTGCTGTTTTGGTGATTAGGGTTTCAAGGATACCAGGGCACCTGGGTGGCTCCGTTGTTATGCATCTGCCTTCGGTTCAGGTCATGATCCCAGAGTCCCGGACCGAGCCCTGCATCGGGCTCCCTGCTCGGCAGGAAGCCTGCTTCTCCCTGTCTCACTCCCCCTGCTTGTGTCCCTCTCTACCTGTGTTTCTCTCTGTCAAATAAATAAAATCTTTTTTAAAAATAATAAAAATGTAAAGTATATGACAAGCATCATAGTCCACTTTCGAGTAATGTTATAACACATCGTATGTCATTTCAGAAAATTCTAATAGTTTTCTTCCAATCCTTCTCTCTCAGCCAGATCCTTCTGGATCTGTGGGTTTATAGTTTTCATTAAGTTTAGAAACGTTTTTGTCATTTTTTAAATTTCTTTAAAGATTTTACTCATTTATTTGCGAGAGAGGAGAGAGAGAGAGTACACAGTGCGGGGGGTTGAACAGGGAGAAGCAGACTCCCCACTAAACAGAGAGTCTAACATGGGGTTGATCCCAGGACCCTGAGATTATGACCTGAGCTGAAGGCAGGTGCCCACTGACTAAGCCACCCAGGTGCCCTGGTCATTTTTTCTTCAAATGTTTTTTCTCGTTTCTTACCTCTACCTCTTCGGGGAATTGTATATTAGCTAAAGTTTTCTCACAGTTTTCTGATGTCAAATTTCAGTCTTTTATTTTGTGATGTCTAATATGTGTTTATTCCTAGCCACTTCATTTTTCATGTCTGACATAATTTACATCTCTGTAAGTGCTATTTGGTTTTTAAAAAATAGCTTCTATGCATCTGCTTCACCTTTTTATGCTTTCTTTTGAGATAGAGCTAAGTTAATTACAAACAGTTTCGTCCTTTCCAGTCCTGGTCTTATGAATTGTTAGGTGAATCCAGAGTAGTGCTCAGCCTAGAGCTCATTATTCCCCAGTGATGAGGCAAGACCTTCTACTTTATTCATTGTGCTGTGGGTTATGAGTTTTTCAAACATGGCTAATGGGAACAGATACTATCCCTGGTGCCCTGTGAGCACCAGGCACTGTTTCCTCTACTCTTTTCAGATGGATCTTTACCCTGGCCACAGGAGATTTCCTTACATACTGCATTGGTTATTACACCTTGTCTCCAGGGTTCTTTCTTCTCTCTGCTTTCTCCTCTCCAGCGTTTTGACCTCTGATCTCTATCTGTCTTGGTTTCACCAGACTGAGTTTCATCACCTCAACTCAGGGAGTCTGGTAGAGTCTCTCTCAGTTTTTTCAACTGTGTCATGGCCTTGAAATTGTCCCAAGGCAGTGAGCTCAGGTGTGTGTTAGGCTAACTTCTTCTTTTTGTTTGTTTGGGGTTTTTTTGTTTGGTTGGTTGGTTTTGGTTTTTTGTTGTTGTCCTTAAGCTAACTTCTAGTGTTTTCAGGGGTCATTGTCATTCATTGCCTGAAGTCCTTTTTCTTGAAAATAATTTTAAAGTGTATTTTATCTGTTTCTGTTTGGCTTGTTTCTGTAGGAAGGTAAATCAGTACCTGTTACTCCATCTTGGCAAGAAGCAGATTGCAATAGAACTTTGGCACATGGTCTAGACTGTCTTGACTGTTCTTCTTCCTCCTTGGCTTACTTGCTTCTGGCTCCTCCTTCATTTCTCAGACTAGTTATCTTTTCCTCAGGGAAATCTTCCCTTCCCAGTGTAGATCAAGTTATGTGATGTGATCAGAGAACTCTGTTTTCTTATAGGAACTATCTGAATTTATAATTGTCATTTTATTTGTCTTTCTCCTTCACTAGACTTTAAGCTAAATAAAAGCCAGAGATCTTACCTGTTTAATCTGCAGAACTCAGTGTAATATCTCTTTCTTTTTAAAGATTTTTTTAATTGAGAGAGAAAGAGTGCATAAGCTGGGGGAGGGGCAGAGGGAGAAGCAGACTCCCCACTAAGTAGGGAGCCCAATGTAGGGCTTGATCCCAGGCGCCTGAGATCATAACCTGAGCTGAAGGCAGATGCTTAAACAACTGAGCCACCCAGGTGCCCCAGTAATATCTTTTATATTGAAGTCATTCAATATGTATTTGTTTAATGTGTTAATGAGTTTATGTGAAAGCATACAGTCCTTTATATGCAAAAAGTACTCATATATTTTATTTCCTTTTTTTTAAGATTTAATTTATTTGAGAGAGAGCATGAGCTGGGGATGGGAGAAAATAGAGGGGGAGGGAGAGAAGGGGGAAAGAATCTCAACCAGATTTCTTGCTGCGTGGATCCCAAGGCAGGGATTGATCTCAAAACTCAGAGATTATGACCTGAACTGAAACCAAGAGTCAGATGATTAACCAACTGAGCAACCCAGGTGTCCTAGATATTTTATTGTTTTTGTTTTTTCTCTGATGTAGATTCAATTGGTCTTTTGAAAATCAAGGATGCAATTCTTTCGTATGACAAATTAGTAGAACTTAAAAAAAATCACTGTGGACAACTTGAAAGAAAAAATGAAAAATTGAAAAAGAAGGTTAATAAACTACAAAAGCAGCTATCAGAAACAAAAGAAATGACATTGCAGTTGGAGCTTCAAAAAGTGAGATCAGAGCAAGAACTCCCCTCTTTGAGGTATGGTATCTTGGTTTTAAGGAAATACTTGGAACTATTTACTTTTTTTTTTTTTTATTAGGCTCTACACCCAGTGTGGAGCTTGAACTCACAGCCGTGAGATCAAGAGTCGCATGCTCTACCAACTGAGCCGGCCAGGCACCCCTTGAACTATTTACTTTTATACTATGATGTGTAGGAGAAGTTTAGTAATTGCTAACTTACCTTCTGGGATCTTATAGGGAAGAAAACTTCTTTAGTATTGTGAAGTATGAGATTCTTCAAAATAATACAGCAAGTTCTTAACGGTGAATACTTCTTATAATTTAATGAGTATTCCAAATCATAATTTTAATGGCCATTTAGAAATCTACCATATTGAAACCTCATTATTTAACAAATTGAATTTTGGTTGTTTTCTGTTTTTCTATACTTAATTAATGCTGTAAGGAGTGGTTTTTATATAAATCCGTTTCTACATTTCTGGTTACTTATTTGGAATAAATTCTTCAATATGATATTGTTTACCTGAAGTATAAACATTTTTAAAGAAGGTCTTTGATCCTATCGTCCCAGGGAAGCTTACATTAACTTATATGACCATCAAGAGAGTATAACATGGCCCTTTTTCTTAAGACAGAAGAATTTTAAATGAATTATTGGTTTTTTTTTCAAAGTATTAGTTTTAAACATACACAGTGATTGAAAGTTAAAATGGAAAATGATTACTGCTATGTTTTTCAACACCTCTCTTATATCTTGATAAAATTAATTCAAAAGTATGCTACAAGCACATATTACTCTTTATTGTTTACTTAATGTGGATCCTGTGTTGTTATAAAAGGGGTTTTCAAATGATTTTTAAAGTGGATAATAGGGCGCTTGGGTGGCTCAGTTGGTTAACTGTCTGCCTTTGGTTCAGGTCAGGATCCCAGGGTCCTGGGATCAATCAAGCCCCATGTCCTGATCTCTGCTCAGCAGGGAGCCTGCTTTTCTCTCCCCTCTGCCTGCTACTCCACCTCCTTGTGCTCTCTCTGTCAAATAAATAAATAAAATATTTTTAAAAATAAAATGAATAATAATCAACAAGGTAAATTGAGAGTATTGCAGAAGATGAAACAAAAATTATAGGGCAACAGATATTAGACTCCCTAGCCTAGTCCTGGATCACAGTAATCTGCAGGTGTATGTTGTGTAAATGACATCTGCACATGCTGTCTTACAGGGCAGTACCTATGATGTTTTGTGAAGTAGCAATTTACTTCTAGTGAATTTGTTAACTTTTTTTTATAAACAGCAACTTCTCTTTTTAAATAGTAACTAAGGTATCTCTTCTAATGAAGTAGTAATTATGACTATGTGGGAAAAACTGATAATATTCAATTCTAACTTTCTTGAATAATTTCAAAATTCCTCTCCCTACAATATCTCCCAGACTTATTACTGACTAAAACATAGTACTAAGAGGCAAAATGCTTTTGCATTGCTTCTTTTTAACCATGTATATAATTTGGAAGAGACTGAAATGAGAAATTAAAAACATGAGCCCTAGAAAGGAAAAGAATTGAGAACATAGAAATTTCATTTGTGGGGCGCCTGGGTGGCTCAGTGGTTAAGCCTCTGCCTTCGGCTCAGGTCATGGTCCTGGAGTCCCAGGATCGAGCCCCGCATCGGGCTGCCTATTCGGCAGGAAACCTGCTTCTCCCTCTCTCACTCCCCCTGCTTGTGTTCCCTCTCTGGCTGTGTTTCTCTCTGTCAAATAAAATCTTAAAAAAAGAAAAAAAGAAAAAAAAGAAATTTCATTTGGATAATAAACCAACATATGTGGAACAAGATCCTAAAATGAACTTTTTACTGCTTACAAAACAAATGTTAAAATAAGGACATTTATTTGCAGATTTTCCTTAAACCAAGAAAAAGAAGAAAGAAAAACTGCTGAAGAATTAAACAAAATAATTCAGGAGGAACTGAAAGAAAAGAAAGAGCAGTATTATAAAGAAGTTGAAATGAAACAACAACTTGAACATAATCTTAGAGCACTAGATGAGGAATTGAGGACTATAAGAAATGATTTCAATAAGGTAAATCTTTGATAAAAATTATATATTTCCATCAATATTATTTATAATATCCCTTTGATTTACTATATATTATTTAGGTCTAAAATAGATAAAAAATTTAGTTTTATCCTAATAGGAACTATGATATTTATAGCTAAAATCATTAATTTATTGGAACGCTTGGCTTCTCATATATGCCCCACATATATTTTCTGAATGAAGGGATGGAAGGTAAATTGAGATAAATATGAATGTTGGCTTTTTTTTTAAGATTTTATTTATTTTTAGAGAGAGAGCATGAGTAGGGAAAGGTTTAGAGAGGGAAGGAGAGGGAGGGAAAAGAATCTCAAACAGACTCTGCCTCAGTGCAGAGCCCGACTCAGGGTTGGATCTTACAACCTTGAGATCATGAGCTGAAACCAAGAGTAGGACACTTAACCAACTGAGCTACCCAGGCACCCCAGGTTTTGTATTTTTTATGTTAAAATATAGGCTAAAACACCTTAAGACTATGATGGAGCTAGTTAGATGTTTTATAAAGAAATTTTATTTCCCGTACTGTATCTACCTGTATTTTTTACTCTATGATAAGTTTAGCTGTCTTTTAAATTAAAATTTGAGTTATGCATGCAGGATAAAAATCCTTGTATATATATCTATGTATGTATTTATTAAAGATTTTATTTATTTATTTGACAGAGCACAAGTAGGTAGAGCGGCAGGCAGAGGGAGAGGGAGGAGCAGTCTCCCTGCTGACCAGGGAGCCCAGTGTGGGGCTCAATCCCCGGGCCCTGGGATCATGACCTGAGCTGAAGGCAGCTGCTTAACTGACTGACCCACTGAGGCACCCCAAAATCCTTGTATTTAAAAAGGCTGATTCTTTAGAACTTTTTTTTAAGTTCTCTTAAGCTTTTGACTTTTTTTTTTTTAATGGTGTGATCCAAAATCCTAATGAGAAATCTGTAGGTTGTGGAAGAGCAAAATGATACTAAGGAAAGGAAATGGGAAGTAGGGTAATTCAGAGAGAAACAAAACATGAGAGACTTTGGACATGGAAACAAACTGAGGGACTTGGAGGGAGGGGGTGGGGGAATGGGAGAGCCTGGTGGTGGGTACTGAGGGCACCTATTGCATGGAGCACTGGGTATGGGGCATGGGCAGTGAATCTTGGAACACTGAAAAAATAAAATAAATTTAAAGTCAAAAAAGAAAAAAAAAACACAACTTACTCAGGAGCAGGGTACCAGAATATTACAAGATGGAATTCTAAACAATCACCTTTGCAAACAAAAGGAGATAGAAATGGATAATAAGAAAATGAGTTCTGGGGTATTTTCTTTAGTTATTTTGAAGTACATGTGTGTATGTATTTCTATGTATGTATATTTTCTGAAATTATTTTTTCTCCATGTATGCATATATATATATATATATTAAAACCTAACATATATATATATATATAATATATATATATATTAAAACCTGCATATATATATATATATATTAAAACCTAACACCATAGGCCATGGAAAGTATAGAGGATTTTTGAAGTATATGTATATATATTTTGGGGGGCCTGGGTGCAGTAGCATTTTTGGTCTAGTGGATAAAGTAATATTCTTAATTTAAATGCATTTGTCTGCAAGAGTCCCAATAGTGACGTTCATAATGTCCTCATCCGAAGGAGAGGCTTTTATAATTTTCCATAACCCATAAGCTCAGAACGGTTGCTGCTAACAACATGTTTCAGTTTGGGGCAGTTATTTCATCACCTCTCTGTTAATAGAGAGATTACCTTAACCTTAACACTCCCACTGATGAACAGGAGGAAAAGTGGAGCCTGTTCAGAGACTTTCTTTTGGATGTTAGTCTTCTACTTTTAAGAAAAGTAGCAGTTTTCTACAAGTAGCATCCTATTTCATTATAAAGTGCTTTTGAAATAATCATATGCTAATGATAAGTTATTGATGAGGAATTTATTCCTAATAAAATAGCTCAGTGTATTTTCCTCTATATTGTATTTATTACCATTCTAAACATCATGGAGAGGAAATAAAATTTATTACAACAACAAATAATCTCATGATTTTTATAAGAGTTATGTAAATTTTACCTTATTTACCATTTTACTGTAGGGTAGCTATGTTAGATGTCAGACTGTAAACTCAATTTTTAGTGTAGTCAGATTTATTCATCCTTTATTTCAGGGTTTCTGGGTGTGTTGTAAATCAGTGAAAGGCCTTTCCCATTCTGAGATTCTTAAAAATTTTCTCTTGGTTTCATTCTTCCTTTCATGCAATCATTGTCTTTAATTAAATTTTTGAACCTATGGAAATTTATGCTTCTAAGAAGTTTGAGGTTTGGACCCAACTTTATTTTTATCCAGTGTGATTTCCACTTAGGGCAACCTAATTGTATAAATGTAGGTTATTCTTTACTTTCATAGAAAATCATGATAATGTCATTTTATTGTGTTCCAGCTAAAAGTCTCCTTTGCTTTACTTAGATTTCTAATAGTCATGAAAACCACATGTGGCAGGATCAAGTTGCCATGCTAAGACTGGAAATAGAAACAATAAATAAGGAGAACTGGGAAAAGGAAAGAAAATATTGTGAAGACATTGACATTGTTAAAGAAAATAATGTCAGTCTTCAAAAGGCCATAAAACGGAAAAAGGAAACATTAACAAAAACCATATCCCAATATAGTGGACAGATTAATGCTTTGACTGCTGAGAATACAATGCTGAAGTCTAAACTGGAGACTGAAAAGCAAGACAAAGAAAGACTGGATGCAAGAGTTGAATCGTACCAAGTCAGACTAGCTGCTGCTATACAGGATCATGGTCAAAGTCAGACATCAAAAAGAGACCTAGAACTTGCTTTCCAGAGAGCAAAAGATGAATGGTTTCGTATACAGGACAAATTGAATTTCGAGGTGTCTAGCCTAAAAGATAAAAATGAGCTTCTTTCTCAGAAACTTTCTAAAGCTGAAAGTAAATTTAATACTCTAGAAGTTGAGCTCCATGACACAAGAGATGCTCTCAGAGAGAAGATTTTGATTTTAGAATGTGTACAAAGAGACTTAGGTCAAACACAGTGTCAGAAAAAGGAAATTGAACTCATGTATCAAAATGAACAAGATAAAGTTAGTAAATACATTGGGAACCAGGAATCCTTGAAGAAGAGATTATCTCAACTACAAAGTGAAAATATGTTGCTTCAACAGCAACTAAATGATGCTCACAACAAAAGTAAAGAAAAGATAGTAATTAATATCCAAGAGCAGTTTCAGGATATTATTAAAAAAATTCAAACTGAAAGTCAAAAACAAACTATGATAATGGAAGAAAAAAATAAAGAGTTAACCAATGAATATAATCTTTTAAAAGAAAGAATGTGTGAGTATGAAAAGGAGAAAACAGAAAGAGAAGTAAGTATCCAGAAAGGTAAATATTTTTCAAGCTTCCTGAGAGAAAATTCAAAATAATATTTGATTATGGCTTATTATTATTATTATTATTATTATTATTATTATTATTTTAGAGAGAAAGAGTACAGCTGCGCCTGAGTGGAAGTGGGGCAGACGGAGAGGGAGCGAGAATCCCAGTAGGGCTCCACACTGGAGAACTCCACATCATGACCCCGAGATCATGACCTGAATGACTATGGCTGAATTGTGAATCTAGTCGAATATAAAACATGTATATACTATAAGTCAGGATAACTTGTATCCAACAAATAAAAATTAGACTTGATAGGTGCTTTAATTTGAATAAAATTGTGTCTTCTATGAAAGTTTAAGAAGTTACAAATTGGTAATACATAGTAGGCTGATATTAATAATTTAGTCTTATACTGCTAAAATAATTTTAATTTTTGTTATAACATTTTAATACCATGATGATCAGATAAATGGAAATGCTCATACCTACAATGAGTATTTTGAAATTGAGATTCAATTAAGTGGATTAACTTGACAATGAACTCCAGGTTTCCCACATGTACTTTAGTATAGATGCTGTATCTCAGTACTTTTTATACATGCCTTTATATACATATAAACTTTTATACATTTATAAAAGCTATACATGGTTGCTTTTTATACATTTTAGGTTGGCATAATTTTATTTTATCTATATAAATTTGAATTTTTAGTCTGAAATTATGTATTCTTATGATCTTTTAACTCTTTGAAGGCACTTTTCATAAAATCATAATTTGGGACAACTGTGGTGAGGTTTAACTAAACTGTATTTGATTTAATCTTCCCACTGCTATTTATAATTTTTTAATCAGTTTTACAAATAATCTGCTCATTTTTGAAAGCTCAGTTTCTATCATTTGTCCAGCACAAAGAGAATTGTATCTCTGTAATTTATTAATTTGGCATTGGATCTCTATTTTTAGTTTAATGAGGGGTGGCAGGATTCTTGTGTAGCAGGAATGGAGGTGAGGGAGAGAAGTGAAAGCCAGGTGATCTAGGATCTTGAAAGTCATTAGAATGACTTCACTTTTGTTCTGAGATAGTTATCAATTAAAGGGATTTGAACAGAGGATTGAATATGTGAGGAAATCTGACATTAATTTAAGCCTCTAATAAAAAAGAGGGAAAACATTTTATAATGTAGAATTTACCACTGCTAGTCCTGCCTATATACCCATTTCTTTTTGAGACTTCAGTAGATTGGGAAGCTTGGAAAATTCATCAACGAGAAATGGATAGTGGGGCTGAATTAATTATCTAAGTAATGTAATACTGACTAGGCAGCAGGATAACATCTTTCTGTGTCTTTAACCAAATTCAGTTAACCCATTCAGCAATGGGTCCATGTTAGGAAAGAAGATGAATTGATGTATGTGGTGATATTTTTCAAAGTTCATAGGTTAGAGTTATATATTATTAACACAACTTAATAGTAAGATGATTTATAAAATCAGTAACAGAAATGTCTTTTTAGATAGCTGTGAGACAACTTCAAGGAGACCTGGCTGATGCCCTAAAAAAACAATCTATGTCGAAGGCTTCACTGGAGGTTACATCACATTGTCATAGGAATTTAGAAGATGAGGCACAGGTCTTAAAGGAAAAGTTAGCTCAACTGAGAAGTCAGGTGTGTATTAAATGTAACTTGCCAAGTTAATCTGTAGTTGGTTGAATAACATGAAGTATTTTAGGATGCTAATTTCCATGGACCACTTTCTTTTGTATTTTCATTATAATTGATTTAGTATAATTTTAGTATCTTCACAATTCACATATTTCTTAAACTTTGATTTTCATTCTCCTATTTGTGTTACACATTTTTCCCAATAGTATTTACCCTTAAGAGAGTTGAGATTTATGCATCATTCCTCACAGAAATTGAGTGACTTTTTTTCTACTAAATAATTTTTTTAAGATTAATTTATTTGTGGTGGGGGGAGGGGAGAGGCAGAGGGAGAGGGAGAGAATCTCAAGCAGACTCCCTGCCCAGCACAGAGCCCCACACTGGCTCGATTCCATGATCCATGAGATCATGACCTGAGTTGAAATCATGACTTGGATGCTTAACCACCTGAGCCACCCAGGTGCCCTAAAAAATGTTTTTTAATGATATCTCTGTTATCATGATGAGGTGAGCCATATGAAAGCAGAAGATAATGTTTAATGAAATGTTTCAGAAAATGGTCTTATTTCTCATCTTTTATGAATGGACACAGAATCTATACTGATTTCAAAATAACTTGTACAGAAAAGTGATTTTATAAACCAGTTGAACTTCAGCATTTCCTTCATTTTCTTTTCCTTTTCGATATATTATAAATGCATGGAAATTTTTAAATCATGTATAGTATATACACCCCAAAGAAAGAATTGAGAAAATTATCTAGGTCCTCTCATTGGATTTTATTTTATTTTTTTTAAAGATTTTTATTTATTTGACAGAGAGAAACACAGCCAGAGAGGGAACACAAGCAGGGGGAGTGAGAGAGGGAGAAGCAGGTTTCCCGCCGAGCAGGGAGCCCGATGTGGGACTCGATCCCGGGTCTCCGGGATCATGACCTGAGCCGAAGGTAATCGCTTAACCAACTGAGCCACCCAGGTGCCCCTCATTGGATTTTATTAAAGCTTTACTGAGATATAATACACATACCATACAATTCACCCATTTCATATGTGTAATTCAGTGTTTCTGAGTTGAGTTTTGTAACCATCACTGCCATCAAGTAGAACATTTTCATCACCCTGAAAGAAACCATTAGCCCTTGACACCAGCCTCAACCAGTCTACTTCCTGCTACTATTAGAGTTACCCATTCTAAATATTTCATATAAAGGGAATCACACAGTGTGTGGTCCTTTGTGACTAGCTTCCTTCACTTAATGTTTTCAGGGTTCACCTGTGTCATATCATATAACAGTGCTTCATCTATTACCAAACAGTGGTTCATTGTGGGTTAAAACCCTTGTTCATTCATCATTTGATGTACCTTTGGGTTTTTTCTACTTTTGGCCATTAATAATGCTGCTGTCAACGTTCATTCAGTTATTATCTGTACATCTGTTTCATTTCCCTGCCATCAGATTTTATCCTCTGAGTTAATTTTGTGGATTTCACCATCTCTCAGTCTTTTTTGTTTGTTTTAAATGAACATATAATGTAATATTTGTTTCAGCAATCTTACACAATTCACAGCACTCAGCATAACATATATACCTGTCCCAATGTCCATTACCCAGCTACCCCACCCCTCCTATTCACCTCCCCTCCAGTAGTCCTCAGTTTGTTTCCTGAGTTCAAGAGTCTCTTATGGTTTGTCTCCTTCCCCAGTCCCATCTTCTTTCATTTATTCCTCCCTTCCCCTATGATCCTCTGTCTTGTTTCTCAAATTCCTCATATCAATGAGACCATATGATAATTGTCTTTCTCTGATTGACTTATTTCACTTAGTATAATAGCCTCTAGTTCCATTCATATCCTTGCAAATGGCAAGATTTCATTTTTTTGATGGTTCCATAATATTCCATTGTCTATATATACCACATCTCCTTTATCAATTCATCTGTTGATGGACATCTAGGCTCTTTCCATAGTTTGGCTATTGTGGACATTGCTGCTATAGACATTGGAGTGCACGTGTCCTTTCAGATCACTATGTTTGTATCTTTAGAGTAAATACCCAGTAGTGCGATTACTGTTTCATAGGGTAGCTCTCTTTTCAACTTTTTGAGGAATCTCCATACTGTTTTCCTAAGTGGCTGCACCAGCTTGCATTCCCACCAACGTGTAGGAAGGTTTCCCTTTCTCTGCATCCTTGCCAACACTTGTCATTTCCTGACTTGCTAATTTTAGCCATTCTGACTGATGTGAGGTGATACCTCATTGTGCTTTTGATTGGTATTTCCTTGATGCCGAGTGATATCGAGCACTTTTTCATGTGTCGGTTGGCCATTTGGATGTCGTCTTTGCAGAAATGTCTGTTCATGGGGGCGCCTGGGTGGCTCAGTTGGTTAAGCGACTGCCTTCGGCTCAGGTCATGATCCTGGAGACCCAGGATCGAGCCCCGCATCGGGCTCCCTGCTCGGCTGGAAGCCTGCTTCTCCCTCTCTCACTCCCCCTGCTTGTGTTCCCTCTCTGGCTGTATTTCTCTCTGTCAAATAAATAAAATCTTTAAAAAAAAAAAAAAAAAAGAAATGTCTGTTCATGATTTCTACCCATTTCCTGGTTGGATTATTTGTTCTTTTGATAAATTCTTTATAGATTTTGGGTACTAGCCCTTTATCTGATATGTCACTAGCAAATAATCTTCTCTCATTCTTCTGTTGTCTTTTGGTTTTGTTGACTGTTTCCTTTGCTGTGAAAAAGCTTTTGATCTTGATGAAGTTCTCGTAGTTCATTTTTGCCCTTGCTTTCCTTGCCTTTTGCAATGTTTCTAGGAAGAAGTTGCTGCAGCTGAGATCAAAAAGGTTGCTTCTGTGTTCTCCCCAAGGATTTTGATGGATTTCTATCTCACGCTGAGGTTTTTCATCCATTTTGAGTCAATTTTTGTGTGTGTTGTAAGGAAACATTCTGATTTCATTTTTCTGCATTGTGGTCATCCAGTTTTCCCAGCACCAGTTTTTGAAGAGACTCTCTTTTTTCCACTGGCAATTCTTTTGTGCTTTGTCACAGATTAGTAGACAATAGAGTTGAGGGTCAATTTCTGGGTTCTCTATTCTGTTCCATTGATGTATGTGCCAGTACCATACTGTCTTGATGATGATTTTTTTTTTTTTTTTTTTTTTGGTCATACAGCTTGAAGTCTGGAATTGTGACACCACAGCTTTGCTTTCTTTCTCAGCATTTCCTCTGGCTATTTGGGATCTTCTCTGGTTCCATATAAAGTTTAGGATTACTTGTTCCATTTCTCTGAAAAAAGTTGATGGTATTTTGATAGAGATTACATTAAATATGTACATTGCTTTAGGTAGCATAGACACTTTCACAACATTTGTTCTTCCCATCCATAAGCATGGAACATATTTCTATTTCTTTGTGTCTTCCTCAATTTCTTCATGAGTATTCTATACTTTTCTGAGTACAGCTTCTTTGCTACTTTGGTTATATTTATTCCTAGGCATCTTATGGTTTTGGGTGTGATTATAAATGGATTCAACTCCTTAACTTCCCTTTCTTCTCTCTTGTTGATGTATAGAAATGCAACTGATTTCTGTGCTTTGGTTGTATATCCTGACACTTTACTGAATTCCTATAGGGGTTCTTGCAGTTTTGGAGTGGAGTCTTTTGGGTTTTCCACATAAAGTATCCAATCATCTGCAAAGAGTGAGAGAAGTGAGAGTTTGACTTCTTCTTTGCTGATTCAGATGTCTATTTATTTTTATTTTGTGGTTGTTGAGGCTAGGACTTCTAGTACTATTTTGAATAGCAGTGGTGATAGTGGCCATCCCTGCTCTGTTCTTGACCTTAGGGGAAAACTTCTCAGTTTTTCCCCATTGAGAATGATACTCGCTGTGGGGTTTTCATAGTTTTTATGATATTGAGTTATGTACCCTCGATCCCTACACTATGAAGAGTTTTGATCAAGGAAGGATGTTGTACTTTGTCACATGCTTTTCCTGCATCTATTGAGAGTATCATATGGTTCTTTTCCTTCTTTTATTAATGGATCATGTCACACTGATTCATATGTGGATGTTAAATCACCCTTGCAGTGCAGGAATAAATCCCACTTACTTGTGAATAATCCTTTCAGTGTTTTATTGGAACCTATTGGCTGATATTTTGATGAGAACTTTTGCATCTGTGTTCGCGTGAGATATTGATCTGTAATTCCCCTTTTTGGTGGGGTCTTTGACTGGTTTTAAGATCAAGATCATGCTGGCCTCATAAAAAGAGTTTGGAAGTTTTTCTTCCATTTTTATTTTTTGAAACAGTTTCAGAAAAAAAGGTATTAATTCCTCTCTAAATATTTGGTAGAACTCCCCAGGGAAGCTATTGAGCCCTGGAGTTTTGTTTCTTGGGAGATTTTTTATTACTGCTTCAATTTCCTTGCTGGTGTTGAGTCTGTCAGGTTTTCTGTTTCTTCCTCATTCAGTTTGGTAGTTTAAACGTCTCTAGCAATGCATCTATTTCTTCCTGATTGTCTAATTTGCTGGCTTATAGTTGTTCATATTATGTTCTTATTATTGTTTGTTTCCTTGTGTTAGTTGTGATCTCTCTTCTTTCATTCATGATTGTATTAATTTGGGTCATTGCTCTTTTCTTTTTGTGAAGTCTGGCCAGGGTTTTGTTGATCTTATTAATTCTTCTTCTTCTTTTTTTTTTTTTAAAGATTTTTATTTACTTATTTGATAGAGAGAGAGATCACAAACAGGCAGAGAGGCAGGCAGAGAGAGAGGAAGAAGTAGGCTCCCTGCTGAGCAGAGAGCCTGATGCATGCCTCAATTCCAGGACCCTGAGATCACGACCTGAGCCAAAGACAGAGGCCTTAACCCACTGAGCCACCCAGGCGCCCTGATTTTATTAATTCTTCTAAAGAAACAGCTCCTAGTTTCATTGATCTGTTCTACTGTTCTTTTGGTTTCTATTTTGTTGATTTTTGCTCTGGTCATTATTAATTCTCTTCTGCTGGGTTTAGGCTTTCTTTGCTGTTCTTTCTCCAGTTCCTTTATGTGTAAGCTTAGGTTGTATATTTGAGACTTTCTTTGTTTCTTAAGAAAGGCTTGTATACGGGGCACCTGGGTGGCTCAGTTGGTTAAGCGACTGCCTTCGGCTCAGGGCATGATCCCGGAGACCCGGGATCGAGTCCCATATCGGGCTCCCTGCTCTGGCGGGAAGCCTGCTTCTCCCTCTCTCACTCCCCCTGCTTGTGTTCCCTCTCTGGCTGTGTTTCTCTCTGTCAAATAAATAAAATCTTAAAAAAAAAAAAAAAAGAAAGGCTTGTATTGCTATACACTTTCCTCTTCGGACTGCCTTTGATTCCTCCCAAAGGTATTGAACAGTTGTGTTTTCATTTTCATTTGTTTCCATTAATTTAAATTCTTCATTAATGTCCTGGAAGACCCATTCGTTCTTTACTAGGATGTTCTTTAGCCTCCATGTATTTGAGTTCTTCCCAACTTTCCTTGTGTTCTAATTTCAAAGCATTGTAGTTGGAAAACATGCAGGGAATGATCTCAGTCTTTTGGTACCCGTTCAGACCTGATTTTGTGACCCAGGATGTGATCTATTCTGGAGAATGTTCCAAGTGCTCTAGAGAAGAATGTGTATTCTGTTGCTTTGGGATGGAATGCTCTGAATGCATCTGTAATGTCCTTCTGGTCCAGTGTATCACTTAAAGCCTTTTATTCCTTGTTGATCTTTTGCTTTGATAATCTGTTCATTTCAATGAGGGGGGGTGTTTAATTCCCCTACTATTAGTGTATTATTGTCGATGTGTTTCTTTGATTTAGTTATTAATTGGTTTATATAATTGGCTGCTCTTGTTTAGGGGTATAAATATTTACAATTGTTAGATCTTGTTGTACAGACCCTTTAAATGTGACATAGTGTCCTTTCTCATCTCTTATTGTAGTCTTTGGCTTAAAATCTAATTTGTCTCTTATAAGGATTATCTATCCCAGCTTTCCTTTGATGTCCATTAGCATGGTAAATTGTTTCCCACCTCCTCACTTTAAATCTAGAGATGTCTTTTGATCTGAAATGTGTTTCTTGCAGACAGCATATTGATGGGTCTTGTTTTTTTATCCATTCTGATACCTTGTGTCTTCTGATTGGGGCATATGAATTTAGTGCCATTGTATTTCCTATAAGGTACCTGTTACTATATATTGTCTGTGTTCCTTTTTGGTCTATGTTACTTTTAGCTCTCTCTTAGAGGACCCCTTTCAGTATTTCCTGTAGGACTGCTTTGGTGTTTGCAAATTCTTTTAGTTTTTGTTTCTCTGAAAGCTTTTTAATCTACCCTATTTTCAATGACAGCTTAGATGGATATAGTATTCTTGGCTGCATATTTTTCTCATTTAGTGCTCTGAATATATCATGCCAGTCCTTTCTGGCCTGCCAGGTCTCTGTGGATAGGTCTTCTGCTAATCTAGTATTTCTTTTCTTTTTTTTTTAAGATTTTATTTATTTATTTGACAGAGAGAGAGATCACAAGTAGGCAGAGAGGCAGGCAGAGAGAGCACAGGAAACGGGCTCCCTGCAGGACTTGATTCCAGGACTCTGAGATCATGACCTGAGCTGAAGGCAGAGGCTTTAACCCACTAAGCCACCCAGGTGCCCCAATCTAGTATTTTTACCATTGCAATTTACACACCTCTGTCCCTAGCTACTTTCAGTATTTTCTCTTTGTCTCAGAATTGTAAGCTTTACTATTAGATGACAGGGTGTTGGCGTATTTTTATTGATTTTGAGGGGAGTTCTCTGTGCCTCCTGGTTTTTGATGTCTGTTTCCTTCCCCAAATCAGGGAAGTGTTCCGATATAATTTGCTCCAATATACCTTCTACCCCCCACTCTCTCTCTTCTTCTTCTGGGATCCCGATTATTCCAATATTGTTTTATCTTATGGTATCCCTTATTTCTCAAATTCTCCCCTCATGATCCAGTAGTTGTTTATCTCTATTTTTCTCAGCTTCTTTATTCTCCATCATTTCATCTTCCCTATCACAAATTCTCTCTTCTTCCTCATTTATCCTAGCAGTAAGAGCCTCCATTTTTTATTTTACCTCATTAATAGCTTTTTTGGTTTCACCTTGGTTAGATTTTAGTTCTTTAATTTCTCCAGTAAAGGATTCTGTGGTATCATCCATGCTTTATTCAAGCCTAGCTACTGTCCTTATAATTGTCATTCTGAACTCTAGTTCCAACATTGTACAAATGACTGTCTTGATGAGGTCCCAGCAGTTGGTACTAACTCTTCTTCTCTTTTTTTGAGGTGAGTTTTTCTGCTTTGTTATTTTGTTATTTTGTTTGGAGAACAAAGTCCACAATTAAAGAGAGCAAAGAGGCCACATTGAAGAAGGTAGGAAGTACAGAGATATAGTTTAGGAGAGAAACACATCCTGGCTGCTACACAGGAGAAGGAGTCATCATGGAGAAGGACAGGGGAGAAGAGTACATGAGACTACACAAAGAGAAAATTTCCTTATAGCCACTGGCTTAGAAAATGAAAGGGACCTAATTTCATGAGTTCTTACAACTAGGGGGGGCTTGAAGCCTGGAATTCTAAAGGTCATGGGGCTTGGCTGAGATAGAGTCTGTCGAGCACTGTGCTGCTCTTGGAGTGAAGGCAGGCAAATATCCTGGGTGCATACAGCCTGGAGACAGCAATAGGAACAGTGTCTGGGGCGTACAGTAGGGAGAGGACTCATTTTTCTCAGAGCATGTCCCTGAGAGACAGTGTTCATGGAGACACCTCTCTAGGAACAAAAGAATGAGCTGGTGCCATATCCCTCCACTGCCCCTCAGCACAAACACAAACTGTCTGTGGGAATTGGTGCAGCTCTGACACTGGCTGCCTAATTTGCTTATACCAAACACCATCCCCTTGCACTCCAGTGGACCTGCCCTGCTCAATCATTCTTGCCTCAGTTCCAGCACTGCAGGCCTTTCCCACAGAAGACCAGCACAAGCCCCTACCCACACCACATCTCCTGACCATATTTTGGAGGGCCTCAGTTCCAGTGAAGGTGGTGACAGGTCTCATTTCACAAGCACACCAGAACACACCCAGTTAAAAGTTGCTACATTCAGTCCAGGTGCCAAACACTGCCCACAGCAGGTAGGGAGAGCCCCTGCAGATGTCTGGTCTAAAGGATAGAGCAGCCAGAACACAGCAGCAGAGTGCATGTAGCACACATTGGAGACACTCCCATAAGCACCAGACCCTGGGCACTACATGACATCTTTTTTTAAGTCCATTATTTTGGGAGCAAGTGGCTTTTCTAGCACAGAGAAGCTGGTAGAGACTTAGATAAAGCAAGAAAACAGAGGAATTTATCTCAAATGAAAACACAGGATAAGGCCATGTGTCCTGAGATTTAAGTGAGAAAGATATATCATTCCTGATAGAGGATTTCAAGCAGTGATCATAAGGATACTCACTGGACTTGAGAAAAGAATGGAAGACATCCATGAGACCCTTACAACAGAGATAAAAGAGTTTAAAGAAAAAGAATCAGTGATGAAGAGTGCAATAAATGAGATTAGAAACACACCTGATGCAATGAACAACAGGCTGGAAAAAGCAGAGGAACAAATTAATGACTTAGAAGACAAAGTAATGGAAAGTAATGAAGCCAAAGAAAAGAGAGAAAGAAGAATTATGCTAAATGATACCAGACCTAGGGAACTCAGTGACTCCATCAAATGTAATAACATTCATGTTCTAGGAGTCCCAGTAGAAGAAGGGAGAGAAAAGGGGTAAGAAATTTATTTTAAGAAATAATAGCAGAAAACTTCCCTAATCTGGGGGAAGAGACATCAAGATCCAGGAGGTACAGAAAACTCCCAATAAAAATCAACAAAAGCAGGCCAACACCAAGATGTATATAATCAAATTTACAAAATATAAAAAAAAAAAATCTTAAAAGCAGGAAAGCAAGTTAGTAACTTCCAGGGGATACCCCTTAACACTAACAGGATTTTTTTCAGCGGAAACTTTGCAAGCCAGAAGGGTGTGGTATAATAAATTTAACGTGGTGAATGGGAAAAACCTGTAGCTAAGAATACTCGATTCAACAAGCCTATTACTGGGAATAGAAGGAGAGATAGAGTTTCCCAGATAATTAAAGGAGTTTCTGACCATAAACTAGCCCTGCAAGAAATATTAAAGGGGACTCTGAGTGGAAAGAAGAGACCAAAAGTGACAGCATAAGGCAGGAAACACAAAAGTAGCAAAAATGAACATTTATGTAAAAAGTAACTCGGGGAAAAAATGGATGTAAAATATAATACCTTATCGAAAGCATGGGGAGAAGAGAAAAGAATGGATTCAAACTTAAATGACCAGCAACTTAAAATAAACTGCTATATATGGAAGAGGTTATATACAAATTATATATCAAAACCCACTTATAGTGGTGAGTGGATGGCTTAGTTGGTTAAGCATCTGATCCTTAATTTTAGCTCAGGTCATGATCTCAGGGTTGTAAGAATAAGCCCTGAGTTGGGCTCCCTGCTGGTCATGGAGTCTACATAAGATTCTCTCTTTCCCTCTCCCCACTCCACTCGTGTCCTCTCTACAAAGAAAACAAAACCAAAAATAAAACCACTGATAAACATGCAAAGAAGAGAAAGAAATCCAAATACATCACTAAAGAAAATCAGTAAAACCAATGATCAGAGAAGATCTCCAGAAACAACCACAAAACAAATGACAAATACATATTGATGAATAATTACTTTGGATATAAACTGGCTAAATGCTCCAATCAAAAGACACAGGATGTCAGAATGGATAAAAAAGAAAGAAAGTAAGAAGAAAGAAAATACAAAACCCATCTATATGCTGTTTACAAGAGATTTATTTCTGTCATGAGGACACCGGCAGATTGAAAGGGGATGGAAAAACATGTATCATGCAAATGGATATCAAAAGAAAGTCAGAAAAGCAATACTTATATTGGACAAAATAGAGTCTAAAACAAGAGTGTAATCAGAGACAAGGACACTATATCATAATAAAGAGGACAGTCTGACAAGAAGAGTAATCAATTGTAAATATTTATGCACCCAACATAGGATCACCAAATACATAAAACAATTAATGACAAATGGAAAAGAACTAATTGCTAACAATAAAATAATACTAGAGCATTTTATTTTTGTTGTATATATTTTAAATGGAATTAGTTGCTTTTATTCCGTGAACACAATCAACAATTTGGATATTTTAGGAAGGAATAGAAATAATCAATAGTTGGGTACTTTAACACCCCACTTATATCAATGGACAAATCAGCTAAATAGAAAGTCAACAAGGAAACAATGGCTTTATATGACACACTGGACTAGATGGAATAAAGAGATATATTCAAAATATTCCATCCTTAAACAACAAAATACACATTCTGGAACATTCTCTAGAATAAATCACATCTTAGGCCACCAAACAGGTCTTAATAAATATAAAAGGATTGAAATCATACTATGTACCTTTTATGACCACAATTATAAAACTGGAAGTCAGCCGCAAGAAACAATCTGAAAGGGGCACCTGGGTGGCTCAGTGGGTTAAAGCCTCTGCCTTCAGCTCAGGTCATGATCTCAGGGTCCTGGGATTGAGACACACATTGGGCTCTCTCCTCCTCTCTCTCTGCCTGCCTCTCTGCCTACTTGTGATCTCTCTGTGTCAAATAAATAAAATCTTTAAAAAAAGAAAAAGAAAAAGAAATAATCTGAAAGACCAGAAATACATGTTGGTTAAGTAACATTCTACTAAAGAATGAATGGACCAACCCTGGAAATAAAAGAAGAAATTTAAAAATACGTGGAAACGAATTGAAAATGTTTTCAACTGTATTTGCCATTGCTAAAACTTTTGAGATACAATGAAAGTGGTTCTAAGAGGGAAGTATATAGCAATACAGGGCTACCTCAACAAGAAAAATCTCAAACAACCTAAACTTATACCTCAATAAGCTAGAAAAAGAACAAGTGAAGCCTAAAGTCGACAGAAGGAAGGAAATAAAAATTAGAGCAGAAGTAGGGGTACCTGGGTGGCTCAGTTGATTAAGCAGCTAACTCTTGATTTCAGCTCGGGTCATGATCTCAGGGGTCCTGGGATTGAGTCCTGCTTAAGGCTACACACTCACGGGGGAGTCTACTTGAGGATTATTCACTCCCTCTCCATTTACCCCTCTTCCTACTCTCCTCTCTCTCAAGTAATTCTTTTTAAAAATTAGTGCAAAAATAAACAACATAGAAACTTAAAAAAGATAAATGTAGAAGAGATCAATGAAACCAGGAGCTGGTTCTTTGAAAAAATTAATAAAATCAATAAGACTCTAGCCAGAGTTAACAGAAAGAAAAGAGAAAAGAACCAAACCAATAAAATCTCAGATGAGAGAAGAGAAATAACAACCAACACCACAGAAATGCAAAAAACTATAAGAGAACATTATGAAAAACTATATGCCAACAATTTGGACAACTGAGAAGAAATGGATAAATTCCTGGAAACATATAAATTACCAAAACTGAAACAAGAAATAGAAAATTTGAATAGACCAATAACCAGCAAGGAAATTGAATCAGTAATCAAAAAACTCTGAACAAATACAAGTCCAACTGGAGGCAAATTCTACCAGGCATTTAAAGGAAGAGCTAGTACCCATTCTCAAACCATTCTAAAAAAAAAAAAAAAAACAGAAAAAAGAGGAGACTTCCAAATTCATTCTGTGAGGCCAGTATTACCCTGATACCAAAACAAGATAAAGACACTAGAAGAAGAACTATAAGCCAGTATCTCTGGTGAACATGGATGCAAAACTCCTTAACAAAATACTAGCAAACTGAATCCAACAATACATTTAGAAAATCATCATCATGATCAAATGGTATTTATTCCTGGGTTGTCATTATGTCAGTCATTGTGATACACCATATTAATAAAAGAAGAATCATCTGATCATTGGAATAGATGTAGAGAAAGCATTTGATTAAGTACAACATCCATTCATGATAAAAACCCTCAACAAAGTAGGCTTAGAAGGAACATACCTCAACATAGTAAAGGTCATATATAAAAATGCACAGGTAATGTCATCCTAAATGAGGGAAAATGGAGAGAAAAACTTCTTTGCTTCTGGTTGTGTGCTGCTTCTCATTAGCATTGTTTGTCCTTAATAATTTAATCTTAACCTTTATTACTTCCCACTTTATTGGAGACCAATTTCTACTATTTAACTTATCTTACTAAGTTTTATCATCTATTTTTCTGGGTTTTTTGTTTTGTTTTGTTTTGTTTTTCTGACAAAATCCCCAAAGTTTAGTGACTTAAATAAATAACGTTTATTTTGTTTACAAATCTACTGTTAGGAAAAGTGTGGACAAGATAGTTGTTTCTGTCCCCCTAGCTTCAGGTGGGGCAGCTGAAAGGCGTGGGGCTGGAACTGTTTGAAGATTTGTTCACTCACATCTGTGTTGTAAATGCTGGCTGTTGCCTAGGACTATAGTAAGGGCAGGCAGCTAAAACACTTGTACTGGCACACCTAGAGTCTCCTTGTGGCCTGAGCCTCCTCACAAGATGGGGGACTAAATTCCAAGAAAGCAGCCTGAGCTGCAGAGCAAGGCAGAAGCTCTATTGTCTTTTGTAACCTAGTCTTGGGAGACACACAGCATCACATTCACCATATTCTGTTAGGAGAAAGTCACTAAGGTAGGCCTATGGTCTTTTTTTTTTTTAATGGAAAGAATATTTAAAAACCTATGGACACATTAAAAACCAGCACAATTTACCCACTGACAAAAATTTTTTGCATTCCTCCCACATGAAAAATAACACTTTCCTTCTCCCCATATCTCCCACAAATATCAATTCTCCAGACATTGGGTTCAGGATTGAGTCCAAGATCTTACCATCTTAATCAGGAGCAGCAGAGATGAGGTGCCTAAAGTATAGCCCCTTGAATGCAAGTCCTCTCAATATGAAGATTTGGGAATTAAGACAGTTCTCTGCCTCTCAAAATGCAACATCTGGTAACCTGCCAATGACTCTCCCATTGAAAGAAGATGAGAGGCACACTAATCCATAGCAGTTTTGAAATACAACCTGAAGCATGCTGTCAGTTCTTCAGTTAGGACTTAGTCCTAATGATGGGAATGTTTTTCCATGGCTCTTTGCTTTACTCTTTGAGCTCTTGGTTTTGTCCTTTTCATGAGGAATGACCTGTTTTTGTAGCTGTTTCTTCAGCCTGCTTCTTCCTGGCGGGACTTCTGAGACTCAAAGACCTATTTTCAGTTTGTACTACCTTGGTCTCTTTTAGTCCAAGCTTACAAACACTGTTTTGCTACTGTTATTCTCTTAACTTTTTGAGTTTTCTGTGAATATTATTGAATTTCATGCCATTAGAAAAACCATTCTCCTGGGTCTTTTTGAGATAAGCTTTTCACCTCAGGTCCTGTGAAGCTCTTATTTGACAATGCCTTTAAAATTTTCATACTCTTAAGATCCTTAAAGAAATGTGAAGCACACCTTAAATCCTTCCAAGGTCTTACTAAAGCATTTAATAGTCTTGGCTTCATCAATAGGCCATGTTTTCCTGGATTTGCTTTTAACCTAGAAGCCATTTCTTTATTTTAGCATTGACAATTCAGCACGTGGAGGGGCTGTAAATGAGGAACAGATATTTGAACCCAGTAAATCCTGGTTCCTTCGTATTGAATTGTCTTTCTTTAGCTTATCTGTCCTGTCAGTTTTACTTTCAAGTGGTTTGTGGCATGAGTTCCTTTTCCCTCTAGTGTCATTTTCTTCACTTGTCTAGAAACCTTTGCTGTAAGCCTATTCAAGGTCCATCAGGTTTCTACTAACAGTCTCTTGGAAGCCCTTTTGGATTTCATTCTTACTCTACTTCTCATTCTTATTATTCTTTCAGGTTCCACCCACCTCCTGGTTCAAAGAAGGTTTAGTTTTGGTTTTTTGTTGATTTTTTTTAATGGCAGCCATTTTTAATATCAGTATCTGTGCCAGTTATTTATTGCTGCAGAATAGAGCATCTCAAAACAGCATTTATCTTGTTCACAAATCTTTGGACTAGCTGAGTAAGGCCAACTCATTTCTTCTTCATTTGACATCACGTAGGATGACTGGAAGCTGGGAACTAGAATCATCTAAACTCTTGTTCATGCACATGTTTGGCTATTGAAGCTAGCTTTTGGCTAGGATGTTAGCTGGGACAGTGTCAGCTGGAATATCTACAGGAAGACTCACTAGGTGGCTGGGGCATTCCCAAAATAGCTGGATTCTAAGGTGAGCTTCCTTAGAAAAAGAAAGTCAGATGGAAGCTATATCACATTTTCTACCCTAGCCTTAAAAATCACACAGCAGTTCTGCCATATTCTGTTCACTGGGAACCAGTTACTAAGGCTAGCACATATTAAGGGGAGGGATTGTCATGGGAGAAGTGTCAAAAAATTTATAAAACCACCACATCTGCTCACTTTGTCTTACCAGTCATATCTAAAGGAAAGAAGTTCTCCCAACTCAGTGTCACTGAAACTCCAGCAAGTTTTGTGGTTGTTAGTGTTGCTTAGTATGTTCTCTTATTTTGTGGGAAGTAACAAAGGATTGTAACACTGTTGAATTAAGGTGTTTTCTTTTTTTCTTTATCCTTTTTTTTTTTTTGTCCAAAAATATATGGATCATCTCACTAAATGTTTTTACTGAGAGATGTGATTTCTTAACCTTGTGAATCATTTCTCCTCAGAATGCAATTCAAATTAGCATACATTTGTAATTTAGAGAAAGGCTTTTGGTGTTAGAGTCAGTATTTATAGATTCATTAATTAGACTCTTATTTTCAAAGTCTTATTTTGGTAAGTGTTTATTGGCTCAGGCCTACATAAGTTTGTATGATATTTCTAACACTTCTTTAAAAATTACAGAGTACAGCACAGTACAGAGTACAGACTCAGTTAAGTGCCTTTGGCTTGGGTTGTTATCCTGGGATGCTGAGATCCAGCCCCATGCTGGGCTCCCTGCTCAGTAGGGAATCTGCTTTTCCCTCCCCCTGCTCTTCAGCTCTTGCTCTCTTGCTCTCTCCCTCTCTCACTCTCAAGAAAATAAAATCTTTATAAAAGTTATGGAGTGTTAAGATGAGGGAAGGGTTAAGAGACTTTCTACTAAGAGGTGACTTACAGTTATTTTATGGAGGAAAGATCTGAAACAATCAGGAAAATAAAAGTATAAAATCAAGTACAAATGTGTGAAAAAGAGAATAATAGCAGGGATCAATTTTAGTAACTCAATGGTTTTAATTTTGTTCTTGATTTTCTGAGTTATTTGGGGTTCCACATTCCAAGACTCTATTACAATATAGATAATATTTTGTTGAAAATGAATTTATTTTAAAACTTGAGCATCTAGTTGGCACATCAGTAGTTTTTGTGACTCTTGATCTTGGGGTTGTGACTTTAGCCCCATGTTGGGTGTAGAGACTTCAAAATAAAATCTTAAAAAAAAAACATTTGGTCATTGTTTTGCATTAGACTATTCTCACTGTACTTCTAAACTGTATTATTTTATTTGTGCAGGTTGATGATCTTACAGCAAAACTGGAAACTGTGTCTTCAAAAAACCAGACTCTTACTCAGGAATTATCTATTAAAGAAATACAGAAGAGATGTAAAAAACGAGAGGAGAATAAAAAGAAGTTGGAACAAGTAGTAAACCTCAAAAGTTCTATGGAAGCCAATATAGAAGTCGGTGAAATAGAACAATATAAACGAGACCTGGAAGAAAGGGCAAGACTCGACACAGAAAAATTAAAACAAGCCATTTTATTTTTACAGGTTAATTTATTGATCTGTGATATGCTTTAATTCATTTCACTACAAATTACATTTTGGTTTATTCAGTGTATAGTTTTCTTCTACTTCCTTTATAGCAATTTGGTAAATTTCTGGAAGTATTTGTTCCTTCCCTTTAAAAATTTCAGTTTTCGTCATCATTCTCACTACCTTGATCTTTCAGGATGATTCACAGGAGACAATCATTTTATTTTTTAAGACCACATGGTATAAAACAAGGCTATGGAGAGGAAAAGAAAAAATTATGTTTTAAAATTTTTAACCATGAGGTATGTGGGTGGCTCATTGAGTTGAGCAGCTCAGGTCTTAGTCTCAGGCTTGTGAAATCCAGCCCCTCATTGGGCTCAATGCTGGGCAAGCCTACTTAAAAAAAATAATTAATTAAATAAATAAATAAATAAATAAATAAATAAATAAATAAAAATAAAAATTGTACCATTCTTGGATTACTGCTTTTTTAAAAAAAAAATTAAGTAACTTATTTGTTTAGAAAACATGAATAGAGGAATGGACAGAGGGACAGAGGTAGAAAGAGAATTTCAAGCAGACTTCATGCTGCGTATGACACAGGGATTTCTCCCAAGACCCTGAGATCACTATCTGAGTTAGGCACTTAACCAACTGAGCCAGCCAGGTGCCCCATATACTTGGATTACTACCAAGTTGTGTTGTTCACCTTTTAAAATTTTAAATGATCTGTTATTCTTCGAATTATCAGATTGCATCAGTACTAATGTAAGAACCATTGAACTTTATCATTCAGATTAAATTCAGTTGACATTGATGATAAATATTCTACATTTCATCTTTTTTTCACATTTAAGTTGCTCTCTGAATCATTAACACAAAGCTAAAGACTATAATTATCCAGGTTCTAATGATTTTAAAATCATGTTTTTAATTTGCTTTAGACACAAGTAGCATCTCAAGAAAGCTTATTAGTCCATTTAATAGAAAATAGTGCTTCACTAGGAAATCAAATGGAACTCAGAATTAAAGGTCTGGAATTTGAACTATTCAAAATGAGAAGTTCTCAAGAAGGTTCTAATAAAATAGAAGTGGAGCATTACAGGCAACACTACCTAGCAGAAGAGAAACTTCGAATGTCATTGTCTAGTGACCTGAACAGGTAAGTTAAAACATCATAGGAGATAGATTTAGCTTATTAATTTGCTCTAAAGCATAATTTTTATGGATCCAGGTTCATGAGATAAGTAGTAAGTGAAAGCCACCTAGATAGTATAACTTTGAAAAATGATGTTTGTAAATGAACTTACCTTTGAAATGCTAGTCCAAGACAGTTTGTATCTCTCCTCCTTTTATTGGTTTTACATGAATTAATTTTTCCCCTTAGTATTTTTAGTTAATCTGATCTCCTAATCTTTAAGCTAATTGTTTGAAGCTTTTTAATTTAGACAGCATATTATTATAAAATTGCTTGTCAGAATTACGCTAAATAGAAATGAGTTTGTTAATATTTATTTATTAATATTAGTTTATTTTTGAAAGATTACATCTTAACCGAAAAGGACAAGACAGAAAGGGCAGATTCCACCTCCAGTACCCTGGTAACTGTGTTATAGCCTGATTGCCTCTGGAGCTCTTTTAGTTCTTTCTGATCATACCTCTGCCCTTTACTTCTCCCCTAGAAGTCTAAATATTCCTCAGAGCCAAGTGTTCAATTTCTCCGAGGTAACGAGTGAAATGTATAAGAGTGGTGAAAGCAAATACTTGAAAAATGTCTTTGGAGGATGTTTTCTTATTTTTATTTTCTTTTAAAGATTTCATGTATTCATTTGACAGAGAAAGAGGGAGTGAGCACAACAGGGGGAGTAGCAGGCAAAGGGTGAGGAAGAAGCAGGTTTCCCACTGAGCTGGAAACCTGATGCAGGGCTCAATTCCAGAATGTCAGGGTCCTGACCTGAACTAAAGGTAGATGGTTAGCTGACTGAGCCACACAGCCCCTCAGGATGGTTTCTTTTTGCATCTCTACACTGGTTCACTAAATATGAGTATGTGTAATGGCATCCCCAAGAATCTTGTAAGTACAGCCATTCCAGAAGGCAGCAAGTATGTACGTCACTGATAGCCATTTCTCTCCCTCCTTAATTAGAATTACTTGTTAGTCAGGAATCCCTAGAACTATATGTACTTCTTTAGAACAGTTTTAAACCTATTATTATACATAGTAGGTCTGCTCTGTCACGTTTTCTGTGTTAGAACAGTGTTTAATAGACATTCTGTTTACTATTACGGAAACATAAAGAAAAATGCAAGTCATTTAGGAATGATTTGGGGAAAAATGAAATACTAATCATTTTATTTTTTAATCTTAACAGGACTAATGAGAATCTGGCAGAGACCAGAACCAAACTTCTAATGGAGAAGCAGCGGACCCAAACTTTGCTTGATGCTATTAATATGAGGCCATCCCTACATCTGCCTTATGGTAGAAATGTTGATAGTAGTTTACTGTTCAATAGATCTGCTGCTCCACGGGAGAACATAGCGATTCCTACCACAAGCTCATGGCCTTCAAATAATGGCATTGAGACGTTCTTGACCAAGGTTAGCTATCTTATCTTTTCTTCCTTGGGTTTTAGATTTCTGATAGAATTTTTGTTTTTAATTTAGTGCAATTCTGAAGTATTTAACTAATACACATTAAGTGAAAGTCATAATTATTTGTGCTAATAAAGAAATGAGACAGAAATTTTGTTTTTTTTTAATTCCTGGAGATTTCAAGAGATACCTATTATTACCTTTATTCAATAAATATAACTATACTGACATATTTTATTTTAAAGATTTTATTTATTTTAGAGAGAGAGTGCACAAGAGGGAGAGTGTGAGACTCTCAAGCTGACTACCTGCTGAGTGTGGAACCCTACATAGGGCCCAGTCACACAACCCTGAGATCATGACCCAGCTGAAATCAAGAGTCAGACACTTAACTGACTGAGTTACCCAGGCACCCCAAAACTGACACATTTTAAATTTCTCGAAAAGCTACATTTAAATTTTATTTTAGAAAGTAAATATTATTTTCCCTAAACAAATATGTTTCAGTTATTTCCTGGTTGACAATGGTTCATAACAATTTTAAAGTTTGATGTTACCCAATTTTTCTACCCCTGTACGAAGGGAATGATAGGAAATCCAAGCACTTTACAAATCTGGATGTTTATTATTTAAAAGAATCCATGATAAGTCCTTTTTATGAATTAAATAAATGTGTAACCATGAAAGATTTATTTTTTCTCTTTTTAAGTTAAAATTCTTGTCATTTTCTTACATGAGAGTACATCCTTAATTGTTTTCTTACTTATTGCATTTTTTTAAGATTTTATTTATTTGACAGAGAGAAACACAGAGAGGGAACACAAGCAGAGGGAGTGAGAAAGGGAGAAGCAGGCTTCCCATTGAGCAGGGAGCCTGATGTGGGGCTTGATCACGGGACTCTGGGATCACGAGCTGTGCTCAAGGCAGTCATTTAACCAACTGAGCAGACCAGGCGCTCGTATAGCATTTTTTTTTTAACTTACAACTCTTATATTTCAATTTTTACAAAATGTCTTGCTGGGCAATTGTAGAGCATTTTCTAAATAGCTAAATTAAGCAAAACTGGATTTTTTTTTTTAGAGCAAGAGAGAGAGAATGCAAGGGGAGGGCATGAGGAGCAGAGGGTAAGCAGAATCTCCATGTTTAGTGCAGAGCCCAATTCAGGGCTCAGTCTCACGACCCTGAGATCATGACCTGAGGCAAAATCAAGGTCAGATCCTTAACTGACTGAGCCCCCCAGGTGCCCCACAGTTGAAATTTTTAAAATGAAGTTTACATATATCTACCTTGCCATCACTTGAATGATTGATGATTAAGATGGGAATAATAGGGAGTCTTTAAATAGCAACTAGTTTCCATTATGTATCATTGTTATTAAAATATCCATTTCAATCAATGCACATAGGTTTGTGGTTTTGATGGTATATTCATGGTCTTATTAATGTAGACAAAAGTAGCCCAGGCTCATGGTAAATGAGGCCTCAATCTTGGTCTTTCATTTGGTTTCCTTATTGTCTTGCTCGTTTCCCTTCTAATGATGCCTTTCTTTTTCTTTTTTAGATAGCTTTCTGATAAAAATCTATCATAGGTTTTTGTGATCAACATGAAGTTCATATATAGCATTCTATGTATATAACAGTCTGTTGATGCTTAAGTTCAAATACATTTTTAAAACACTACATATTTACACCTTGCCTGTTTTATGTGTTTGATGTCTTAGCTTACATCTTTTTATTTTGTGTATCCCTTAACTAATTACTGTAGATATAATTACTTTTACTATTTTTGTCTTTTAATGTTCATACGGCTTTACAAAAGTGACTGATCGGGGCGCCTGGGTGGCTCAGTTGGTTGGGCGACTGCCTTCGGCTCAGGTCATGATCCCGGAGACCTGGGATAGAGCCCCACATCGGGCTCCCTGCTGGGCGGGAAGCCTGCTTCTCCCTCTCTCACTCCCCCTGCTTGTGTTCCCTCTCTGGCTGTGTTTCTCTCTGTCAAATAAATAAAATCTTTAAAAAAAAAAAAGTGATTGATCTATTACCTTTACTGTATATTTGCTTTTACCAATAAAATTCTTTCTTTCATATTTTCTTACTGCTAGTTATGGCCTTTTCTTTCTTTTTTTCTTTCTTTTTTAAAGGTTTTATTTATTTATTTGTGTGAGAGAGAGAATGAGAGAGAGCACAAGAGGGGGAAGGTCAGAGAAAGAAGCAGAACCACTGCTGAGCAGGGAGCCTAATGTGGGACTTGATCCTAGGACTCCAAGATAATGGCCTGAGCCAAAGGCAGTCACTTAACCAGACCTGAGCCATCCAGGCATCCCTGGTCTTTTCTTTCTTCCATTCCTTTCTTCCATTCTTTCTTTCTTTCTTTCTTTCTTTCTTTCTTTCTTTCTTTCTTTCTTTCTTTCTTTCTTTCTCTCTTTCTCTCTCTCTCTCTCTCTCTCTCTCTCTCTCTCTCTTTCTTCTCTCTCTCCTTTCTTCTTTCTTTCTTTCTTTCTTTCTTTCTTTCTTTCTTTCTTTCTTTCTTTCTTATTTTTGAGAGCAAACAAAAGAGAACAGAAATGGGAGGGGAGGGCCAAAGGGAGAGAGAGAAGCAGACTCCCTGAGCATGGGGCCTGATGCAGGGCTTGATACTAGGAGGTCCCTTAACCTATCCTCATTTTTAAAATTCTTTTTGTTTTTTGCTTTTTGGCTTGGATGATTTCTATGACCTTGTCTGGTAGGTCAATGATCTGTTCTTATGCATCTTTTAACCTACTTTTGATTCCCTCTGGTGCATTTTTCATTTCAGTTACTGTGCTCTTCAGCTCTGATTGGTTCTTTATATTTTCTCTTTGTTAGAAGTTCTCATTGAACCATCCATTCTTCTCCCAAGTTTGCTGAGCATCTTTATGACCATGACCATGACCTTGAACTCTTTATGAAGTAGATTACTTATCTCTGTTTTATTTAGTTATTTTTCTGAAGTATTGTATTGTTCTTTCATTTGGAACATATTCCTCTATTTCCTCATTTTGCCTGACTCTCTACTCTATGTTTATTTCTGAAATTGTTCTTTTCAACTTTGTCCCTCTTTTTTTTTTTATATATATATTTTTGTACATGACTTTAAAATTTATAATTTAGTTTGAAAGCTATTTTGTGCCTAATGCCTAAACACTATTGAGTCACATGATAAAGTTTTATGTATTCAATTTTATGTATTCATTCAGTTATAGTTAAAAATGCTTGTATTTTTCCTGAGTATAAGGAAGTAACTGGTATAAAACTCTAGGCTCAGTAAGACCTAAAATACATTCCTGGCCTGCAGCCAGGTAGTTTTTGACCTCAGGCAAACTACAATCTCTCTGAGGCTTTTTTGTCTCCCGTGTAAAATTAGGGACTTTGGTTAAGTTAGTGAGTTTTATACCTTTGGAAAAAAATTTTTCTTCCAAAGAATAAAACTTTTTTTTTTTGCATTAAACTGTATTATATAAAACAGAGGCAAATAGAGCAATTTTGCTAAAGGAGAGATGAGACTACACCTGTAGACTTCCTTGTCCCTCAATCCTGCTGTGTCCCCAGTGGAACATTAGATTTCTGTGAGCCATAGAGAGAAAATCCTTCTAGTCAATAATTCTTCAATTAAAATTTGCTGATACATTGTACATTTTTTGTGTATAATTTTCTTAACCTCTTATATTTTTGATAAATGGAAAACTATAAATAAAATTGCAAGTTGTGTTCTCTTTATTAATGAACTTCAAGCTATTTCTACCATCTAAACACAGTACTCACCTGGAAATAAACAAATGTCACAGAAGTAAACATTTAGGAAAAGAGCTTTTGGGGAAAAGATAATAACATTGCATTGGTAGTGCCTTAAGTATGTCATATAGGGCGTCTGGGTGGCTCAGTAGGTTAAAGCCTCTGCCTTAGGCTCAGGTCATGATCTCAGGGTCCTGGGATTGAGGCCCGCATCAGGCTTTCTGCTCAGCAGGGAGCCTGCTTCCTCCTCTCTCTCTGCCTGTCTCTCTGCCTACTTGTGATCTCTCTGTCAAATAAATAAATAAAATCTTTAAAAAAAAGTATATCATATAAAAAAGTGGTTTATATTTTATATAATATTAATGATGTTATAAATTCCTTTAATAACAATTTCTCCCCTCAAGTGGCATTGAGTTATTAATTTTACAAGGCTGTCTAGTAATGTTGTCAGATATTCATTTTATAAGTATAATGTTGTCAAAAAGTGTTATGATTACTCAAAAAATTAAAAATAGAACTACAGTACAATTCAGTAATTCCATTACTGGGTATTTACCCAAATAAAATGAAAACACTAATTTGAAAAGTTGTATGCTCCCCTATGTTTTTTGAAACATTATTTATAGTAACCAAAGTATGGAAGCAACTTCAGTGTCCATCAATAGATGAATAGATAAAGAAGATTTGTTACACATATACAATGCAATATTACTCAGCTATAAAAAAGAATGGGATCTTTCTGTTTGTGACAACATTGGTAGACCTAGGATTATGCTCAGTGAAATAACTCAGAGAAAGGCAAATACCTGATGATTTCACTTATGCATGAGATCTAAAAAACTAAATGACTAATAGCCTACTGGTGGCTGGAAACTTTACTGATAACATAAATAGTCCATTAACACACATTTTATACATTACATGTATTATATATTATATTCTCACAATAAAAGAAGCTAGAGAAAAAATGTTATTGAAAAAAACATAAGAGGGGCGCCTGGGTGGCTCAGTTGGTTGGGTGACTGCTTTCGGCTCAGGTCATGATCCTGGAGACTGGGGATGGAGTCCCACATCGGGCTCCCTGCTCGGCGGGAGGCCTGCTTCTCCCTCTCTCACTGTGTTTCTCTCTGTCAAATAAATAAATAAAATCTTTAAAAAAAAATAAGAGAAAATACACTATAATACAGTATCAAAAAGAATCCTTGTCTACACCATTCAACCCCATATTGGTCAAGGGTCAACTGTATATTACAAGAATTCCCATGTAAATTGTTCTTGCTTAGACCTTTCTAACAAAATCTGCCCTCTCACTGAATGCCCAAAATGGGGTCTAAAGTAGGGTACTGAAGGGTGCCTGGGTGGCTCAGTCAGTTCAGTGACTGCCTTCAACTTACGTCATGAATCCATGGTCTTGGGATAGAGACTTCAGATTGTCTGCTAAGCGGAGAGTCTACTACTCCCTCTACCTCTGCCTCTTCTCCCACTCATACTCTCTATCTCTCATTCTCTCTCAAATAAATAAATAAAATTGCTCTTATAAACATTGGGATGCAGGTGCCCCCTTTGGATCAATATATTTCTAACATTGGGGTAAATCCCTACTACTGCAATTGCTGGTGGTTGGGTAGCTCTATTTTCAACTCTTTAAGGAGCCTTCCTACTGTTTTCCAGAGTGGCTATACTGGCTTGCATTGCTACCAACAGTGTGAGAGGGTTCCCCTCTCTCTGCATCCCTGCTAACATCTGTTGTTTCCTGACTTGTTCACTGTAGCCATTCTGACAGGGGTGAAGTAATACCTCATTGTGCTTTTGATTTGTATTTATTTCCCTGATGCCGAGTGATGTTGAGCATTTTTTCATGTGTCCATTGTCCACTTGTATGTCTTCTTTGCAGAAATGTCTGTTCACATCTTCTACTCATTTCTTGACTGGATTATTTATTCTTTGGGTGTTGAGTTTGATAAGTTCTTTATATAGACTTTGGATACCAGCTCTTTATCTGAGATGTCATTTGCATATATCTTCTCCCATTCTGTCAGTCATCTTTTGGTTTTGTCAGGTGCTTCCTTTGATGAAGTCTCTGTTTTCCTTTGGAGAGGGGTCTAGCAAGAAGTTGCTGTGGTCGTGGTCAGAGAGATTGCTGCCTGTGTTCTGCTCTAGGATTTTGATGGGTTCCTGTCTCACATTTAGGTCTTACATCCATTTTGAGTCTATTTTTATGTATGATGTAAGAAGATGGTCCAGTTTCATTCTTCTGCATGTGTCAGTCCAATTTTCCCTACACCATTTGTTGGAGAGACTGTATTTTTTCCACTGGCTATTCTTTTCTGCTTTGTCAGAAATTAGTAGACAGTACAGTTGAGGGTCCATTTCTGGGTTCTCTAATCTGTTCCATTGATCTGTGTTTCTGTTTTGTGATAATACCATACTGTCTTGATGATTACAGCTTTGTCGTAGAACTTGAAATCCAGAATTGTGAGGCCACCAGCTTTGGATTTCTTTTTGAATATTCCTTCAGCTATTTGGGGTCTTTTCTGGTTTCATACAAATTTTATGGTTCTTTATTTCAGCTCTGTGAATAAAATTGATGGTACTTTGATAGGGATTGCTTTGAATGTATAGATTGCTGTGGGTAGCATAGACATTTTAACAGTACTTGGTCTTTCAGTCCATGAGCATGGAATGTTTTTCCACTTCTCTGTGTCTTCCTCAGTGTCTCTCATGAGTGTTCTGTAGTTTTCAGAGTACAGATCCTTTGCCTCTTTGGTTAGGCTTATTCCCAGGTTTTTGGTGCACTTGTAAATGGATTTGACTCCTTAATTTCTCTTTCTTCTGTCTCCTTGTTGGTATATAGAAATGCACCTGATTTCTGTGCATTGGTTTTATATCCTGCCACTTTGCTGAGTTCTAGCAATTTTGGGGTGGAGTCTTTTGGGTTTCCCATATAAAGTATTACATCATCTGCAAAGAGTGAGACTTTGACTTCTTCTTTGCTGATTCAGATGCCTTTATTTCTTTCTCTTGTGTGATTGCTGATGCTAGGACTTCTAGTACTATGTTGAAAAACAGTGGTGAGAGTGACCATCCCTGCCATGTTTCTGACTATAGGGGAAAAGCTCTCACTTTTTCCCCATTGAGAATGATACTCACTGTGGGCTTTTTGTAGATGGCTTTTATGATACTGAGGCCTGTTTCCTCTATCCCTGAACCATGAAGAGTTTTAATCAAGAAAGGATGCTGTACTTTGTCACATGCTTTTTCTTCATCTCTTGAAAGTATCATATGATTCCTGTTCTTTCTTTTATTAATGTGGTGTATCACACTGATTGATGTGTGGATGTTGATCCACACTTGCAGCCCAGGAATAAATCCCACTTGGCTGCAGTAAATAATCCTTTTAGTGTACTGTTGGATCCTATTGGCTAGTATTTTGGTGAGAATTTTTGCATCCATGTTCATCAGGGATATTGGTCTGTAATTCTCCTTTTGGGTGGGCTCTTTGTCTGCTTATAGGATCTAGGTCATGCTGGCTTCATAAAAAGAGTTTGGAAGTTTTCCTTTCATGTTTATTTTTTGAAACAGTTTCAGAAAAGAGGTATTAGTTCCTCTTTAAATGTTTGGTAGAACTCCCCAGGGAAACTATCCAGCCCTGGAGTTTTGTTTCTTGGAGAATTTTGATTACTGATTCCATTTCCTTGCTGGTTATGGGTCTGTCAGTTTTTTCTATTTCTTCCTGTTTGTTTGGTAGTTTATAGGTCTCTAGGAATGGAACCATTTCTTTCAGATTGCCTAATTTGTTGGCATATAGTTGTTTATAATATGTTTTTAATGTTGTTTGTGTTTCCTTGATGTTGATTGCACTCTCTCTCCTTTATGATTTTATTTATTTGGGTCCCTTCTCTCTTCTTGCTAAGTCTTGCCAGGGTTTTTTTCGATCTTATTAATTCTTATAGAGAACCAGCTCCTGGTTTTGTTGCTGTGTCCTACTGTACTTTTGGTTTCTATTTCAGTGATTTCTGTTCTGGTCATTTTAATTCTCAACTCCTGCAGGGTTTAGGCTTCATTTGCTGTTCTTTCTCCAGTCCCTTTATGTAAAAATTAGGTTGGGTATTTAGGACCTTTTTTGTTTCTTGAGAAAGGCTTATATTGCTCTGTACTCCCCTCTTCAGGACTGTCTTTGTGTTTTCCTTTTCCTTTGTTTCCATGAATTCTTTTAATTCTAATTTAATATCCTAGTTGACACATTTATTCTTTAGGAGGATGTTCTTTAACTTCTATGTATTTGAGTTCTTTCCAAATTTCCTCTTGTGATTGAGTTCAAGTTTCAAGGCACTATGGTCTGGAAGTATGCAAGGAAGGATCCCAATCTTCTGGTACCGTTGGAGACCTGATTTGTGACCCAGGATGGGTTCTCTTCTGGAGAGAGTTCCATGTGCATTGGAGAAGAATGTGTATTCTGTGGCTTTAGGATGGAATGTCTTTGTTGATCTTCTGCTTAGACCATCTGTCCATTGCAGTGAATGGGGTGTTAAAGTCCCTACTATTACTGTATCATCACTGATGTGTTTCTTTGCTTTTGTTATTCATTGGTTTATATAATTGGCTGTTCCCACGTTAGGGACATAAATATTTACAGTTGTTAGACCTTCTTGTTGGATAGACCCTTTAATTATGTACTATCCATCCTGATCTCTTACTTCAGTCTCTGGCATAAAATCTAATTTGTCTTATATAAGGATTACTAACCCAGCTATCTTTTGATGACCATATAGCAAGATAAATGGTTTTCCACCCCTTCACTTTCAATCTGGAGGTGTCCTTGGGTCTAAAATGATGAGTCTCTTGCAGACAGCATATCGATGGTCTTGCTTTTTCTCCAGTCTGATACCATGTGTCTTTTGATGGGGGCAAATATTTGGCCCATTTACATTTGGGGTGACTATTGAAAGATATGAATTGAGAGCCATTGTATTGCCTGTAATGTCACTGTTTCTGTGTATGGACTCTGTTCCTTTCTGGTCTATGTCACTTTGGGGCTGTCTCTTTGCTTAAAAGATCCCCTTTAGTATTTCTTGCAGGACTGGTTTAGTGTTCACAATTTTTTTAGTTTCTGTTTGTCCTGGGAAACTCTTTATCTCTCCTTCTATGTTGAATGACAGCCTTGATGGATAAAGTATTCTTGGATGCATATTTTTCTGGTTTAGCACCCCAAATATATCATGCCAGTCCTTTCTGGCCTGTCCTGCGCTGCTGTAAGGATTTCTCTTTGTCTCTTAAATTTGCAAGCTTGTATATGGTAATATGTCAAGGTGTTGACCTGTTCTTATTGATGTTGAAAGGGGTTCTCTGTGCCTCCTGGATTTGAATGTCTATTTCCTCTCCAGATTAGGGAGATTTTGTGCTATAATTTTTCAAATATACCTTCTTCCACAGCCCCCTTTCCTCTTCCTCTGGGATCCCAATTATTCTAATATTGTTTGCTTTATGGTACCACTTATCTCTCAAATTCTTTTCCGGTGACCCTGTAATTATTTATCTCTCCTTTTTCTCAACTTTCTTATTTTCCATCCTTTCGTCTTCTATGTCTCATTTATCCTAGCAGTTAGAGACTTCAATTTTTTTAAATTTAAATAGATAATTTTATTAGTTTATTATTGCTCAATACATCTGTAAAAGATAAGTAGTGTTTTATTTCACCATTACGCATTATGTATGTGATGAATTTTTTAAAAAATTTCTATTCAATTAGCTAATATGTATCAGTTTTAGATGTAGTCTTCAGTTAATCGTCAGTTGTATATAATACCCAGGGCTCTACACATCACATGCCCTCCTTCATGCCCATCACCCAATTATCCCTATCCCCATCCCACCTCCCCTCCAGCAAACCTCTGTTTGTTTCCTATAGTTAAGAGTCTCTCCATGAAGAGGCACTTCTCCATAGAAGATATACAAATGGCTAACAGACACATTAAAAAATGTTCAACATCACTAGCTATCAGGGAAATTCAAATCAAAACTATACTGAGATACCACCTTACACCAGTCAGAATGGCCAAAATTAACAAGACAGGAAACAACAAGTGTTGGAGAGCCTGCGGAGAAAAGGGAACCCTCTTACACTGTTGGTGGGAATGCAAGTTGCTAGAGCTGCTTTGGAAAACAGTGTAGAGATTCCTTAAAAAATTAAAAATAGAGCTACCCTATGATCCTGCAATTGTACTACTAGGTATTTACCCCAAAAATACAGATGTAGTGAAAAGAAGGGCCATATGTACCCCAATGTTCATTGCAGCAATGGCCACAATCACCAAACTGTGCAAAGACCCAAGGTGCCCTTCAACAGATGAATGGATAAGGAAGATGTGGTACATATATACAATGGAATACTACACCTCCATCAGAAAGGATGAATATCCAACTTTTGTAGCAACATGGACTGGATTGGAAGAGATTATGCTGAGTGAAATAAGCCAAGTAGAGAAAGTCAAGTATCACATGGTTCACTTACTTGTGGTGCATAAGGGGTAATATGGAGGACAGTAGGAGAAGGAAAGAAAAAGGGAAGTAGGGTAATTTGGGGAGAGAAACGAAACATGAGAGACTTTGGACTTGGAGGGAAGGGGGTAGGGGGATGGGAGAGCCTGGTGGTGGGTACTGAGGGCATGTATTGCATGGAGCACTGGGTGTGGGGCATAAACAATCTTGGAACACTGAAAAATTAAATTTAAAGTAAAAAAAAGAAAAGTCTCTCATGGTTTGTTCCCCTCTCTGATTTCCTCCCATTTAGATTTCTCTCCCTTCCCCTATGATTCTATGCACCATTTCTTATATTCCATATATGTATGAAACAATATGATGATTGTCTTTCTATGATTAACTTATTTCTCTCAGGGTGGTACCCTCCATTTCCATCCACATCAGTGTAAATTATAAGAGTTCATCCTTTTTTGATGGCTTTGTAATATTCCATTGTATTTATATATGCTACATCTTCTTTATCCATTCATCTGTTGATGGACATTTGGGCTGTTTCCACAGTTAGGCTATTGTGGAGATTTGTGCCCCTTTAGATTATTATGTTTGCATCTTTGTGGTAAATACCTTGCAGGACAATTACTGGGTCATATTTTTAACTTCTTGAGGAAACTCCGTACTGTATTCCAGAGGTAGAACTACCATTTTTTATCGTATCTCATTAATAGCTTTTTGATTTAAACTGGGTAAGATTTTCATCCTTTTATTTCTATTATTAAAAAAGGGACTCTCCTTGGGGTGCCTGGGTGGCTCAGTTTGTTAAGCCACTGCCTTTGGCTCAGGTCACGATCCCGGCGACCCGGGATCAAGTCCCACATCAGGCTCCCTGCTCGGTGGGAAGCCTGCTTCTCCCTCTCTCACTCCCCCTGCTTGTGTTCCCTCTCTCTCTATGTTTCTCTCTGTCAAATAAATAAAATCTTTAAAAAAATAAAAGGGGGGGGGACTCTCCAGTGTCTTCCATGCTATTTTCAAGCCCAGCTAGTATCTTTATAGTTGTTATTCTGAACTCTCATTCTGCCATCTCACTTAGATCCATAATGATTAGGTCCCTGACAGTCAGTAGTGCCTCTTGTTCTCTTATTTCAGGTGAGTTTTTCCATATAGTCATTCTGTCCAGAGAAGAATAGATGAATGGGAGAACAAAATACTAAGATAACAACAACAACAACAACTCCAGAGAAATATATTCTTAACAAATCAGAAGAGACCTGAAACCAAAATAAATAATTAAAATAAAATTAAGAAAGAGAATATAATCAGACAGGTGATGAGAACAGAGCAATACAGTAGATTCCAGATGTACTTTGGTCTGTTAGTGGAAACTACATCCCAAAATTGTAAAGGAAGAAAAACTTATATATATATATATATATATATATATATATATATATATATATATATATATATATATATATATATGTTAAATACTATAAATTAAGGAATCATGAGGAAAAAGATAAAAAGATTAAGGAATCATGAGGAAAAGCCATGAATTCTGTATAGTATTTTCCCCCAGCATTAGAGTTTTGCAGTTCTGTGTGATCCATAAACTTGGAGTTTATTGGAGTTATAAGTTCTTGCTGATTTTCAGGGCTTGGGGCCTATTGTGCTGCTTCTCATGGGTCTTTGCCTGGAGGTATTGCACTGCCCTTGCCAGGGGGCCAGGCTAAGTAAGGGCTTCCAGATTGCTCTTTGCGGCTTTTGTTCCCTGAAGGTTTCCTACACCTGCTTTAGAGGATTAGACCGAAAATGTCAGCCCTCCCCCCACCCCAGTGTCCAGCCCTGGAACTGAATGCTGGCACCCTCCACTCTTCAGTGTGCCCCCACAGAGAAGCTGTCAGTCACTCTGGTCTTCTGGTTTCTGTCTGCACTGTGTACACCCACCCTGTGACCCAGCATTTTCCTCTCAGCCACACAACTCCCTTTGGCATTTCCAAACTTTGTAATCTCCTGTGGCATACATTCACAGTGCCCCTCCAGGGGGAGGGAGGTCGATCTTGCCCTGTTTCTCCTGCTTGTTGGGCCCCCTCTGAGAACGGTCGCCCCACAGGCTGGGGTTTGTGGTTAATGGCAACACTGAGCTGAAAGCCCCCTCCTCTGCTCTTTGATTGCAGCCAGCTTCCCTGCTGAAACACCTGGGAACTCTCCCATACTCAGGCACCCCCGTTCTTTCTGCGACCCTGGGGATCCTGCGATCAGGCTGTCCCAGCTAGGATTCTGCTCTGCTTCTCCACCTGAGTGCCTTTTAAGCAGGGATGTCCCTCACTGGATTAGACTTACTTCTAAATGTTCCAGTTTGCACACCACCGCTATATCACATCCCAATAGCTGGTTTATGGAGGCTCCTTCCTCCCACGGATTATCTTCCCATATATCACCTTGGATTCACTTCTCCACATCTCCTGCCTTGTAGAAAGTGGTCACTTTTCTATTTGTAGGATTGCAACAGTTCTTAGAGCTCAGGTTGCATTCACAAGTGTTCAGAATGATTTGAAAGCTATCTAGCTGAATTCCAGGGACTGGACAGAACTATGGTCCCCATCTTCCTCCTCATCCAGAAATTATGTATGTTGAATGGACCAATATTAATCATACTTTTTATTAGATTTATCTAAATAACATTACACATGTTTCTTCTTTCAGTTACCTAAGATTAAAATAGAGATTTATTTTATTTATGTGATTTTCTTTCTATTTAAACAATCCCTAACTTAGTTTCAGTCTCTAAAAGTATTATTGTAAGATAACATTTCATAAGCTATATATAATTCCTATAATAATGTCTCTTGTTTAACTTGAATATTATAAATAATATTTGACTTATTTCAGATGCAGCAGGAGTTGCAGGAAAATATAACTAGAGAACTAGAAGAAGGTATGTTGGCAAATTTATAAATTAAGATGGTCATTGACTTCTGAAATAAATATGAATAGTAAATGGCATCCCTTTCCATTGTCTGAATAATAAGTACTACATTAAAATTTTTTATGTACATCTGGGTGCCTGGGTGGCTCAGTGAGTTAAGCCTCTGCCTTCAGCTCAGGTCATGATCTCAGGGTCCTGGGATCAAGGCCCATATTTGGCTCTCTGCTCAGGAGGGAGTCTGTTTCCTCCTCTCTCTGCCTGCCTTTCTGCCTACTTGTGATCTCTCTCTCTGTCAAATAAATAAATAAATAAAATCTTTAGAAAACACAAAATTTTTATGGACATCTAACAAAAAATGTAAAACATAAACATGAATGAAGAACATACCTATTCCTCATTTAGTCATCATGTTTCAAACTTTTAAAAAAAATCTCCAAGTGTCTATGTATCTGTTATTTCTGGCTATAATCTTCCTTCACTTCTGCCATCCCTATGGAATTATCAACCTGAATATGTGGGCTTTCTCAAATTTTTGTTTCTGCTAGTGATATAAAACAAAACAAAAAAAAAACAAAAAAAAAAAAAAGAAGAAGAAGAAAAAACCCAGACTTGTCTTTTAGTTAAGCAATTATAGTTCATAGAGCTGTCACTTGACAGGTGACATTTAAATCTCCAGTCACTGATTTTGTCATTGGTTTACCTTTTGCCATTGCATAAAATTCCCAGTTCCAATATGGAATAAAAACACCCAAATCAATTTCAAATTATTCAACCTTCTCTGTCGCTACTTACCCTACTCTGCTGCTTCACTCACGCACCTCTTCAGCATCGACTACTTGCAATTCCACAAATGTTCTTCCTCACTCTTTGTATATGTTCTTTGCATATGCATCTTCCCTCTACCTCAAACACTTTTCCTTGTCTTTCGGATATCAACTTACATCTCACCTCTACCAAGAAGCAGACAATAATGATAGAAAACTAGAGTGTTCCCTCTGTGTGCCCTTATAGTGTCTTGTTTTATACCTGTCATGGTATGTTCAATCTGAAATTGCCTGTTTGATTTTTCAGGATGTAGTATATGATTGTTCAGTGGTGGGCTCTAAGCTCTAATATTTATCCACAGTAGCAATTAACTCAGTGGACAACCATGAGCAAAACATATTTAAAAGTAATCTTGTATTTTATATTGTAGTTGTATGTTGATATTTTTCATTCTTCTTAATGTTCATAAGGCTTCAGCTTTTTTTCTTACTAACTTTCAGTTAACTACGAAGCATTTTAGATAAAGAGTATAATTCTTTTTCATTTCAGCTGCTGCTGAATTTGAATCAGACTCATTCAGTGGGGCCACCTTTTTAGAATCTCCTTGTGGATCACATCCAAATTATGAAGTAATAAGAGCAATGAAAGACTTCGAACAGTGTCTGAAAAGAAACTATAAGCTCTGAAAGATAAATAGTAAAAATTTATTAACTAGATGTTTATATAACATTTTAATGGTTTCCTTTTAAACGTATGATATGCAAAATCTATTAAAGGAAAACATTTTTGGATCATGTGTGTAATGGAAGTTTGTATAATATTTTAAGCTATGTTTCTGGGTACCTAATTAATTTTTAAGCAGATTTTGTGCATGGAAACCAGCACTCTTGGGTTTTACATGCTTCAGACTGCCCAAATACCAGCTTTTTAAACAGCGTCCAACCAACCAAGCTGCCATTAATACTTCAGTGGTGTTAACTGATAACTCTTTTCTATTTTCTCATTTTTATTACTACATATGGATCCAGAGATTTAGACAGACATCATTTTGATATATTGCTGCTAAGGCTAGTGTATAGTGTATGTTTATAATGCCATAAAACGTATTTATAATTTTAATTTTAAATACTGATTCATAGCTCTTTCCTCTTGGTGAAATAAGATTTGCCTAAAGCTTTTCATCTTTTCTGTTTAGTTTTGATTTCCTTTTTGAAAACAGTCTTAAAATTAGAGGAAAAAAAAGAACTTTTCCCCTAGAGCAATTAACAATTGTTAAATTATGCCTGATTCCCGTAGCATTTATATCCTACAAGTCAGTACATTCCACATAACTACTGAACAACCCTGATAATCGGACAATTAACTCTAACACAATTGACACTTGAATAGTGGGGATGAGGGGCACTGACCCTTTGCAGTCAGAAATATGTGAATAACTTTTGACTCCCGAAATACTTGACTACTAATAATCTGTTGTTGACCAGAAAACTTACTGGTACCAGAACAGTACTACATTCCATACTACATTCTTACAATAAAGTAAGCTAGAGAAAGAAAATGTTATTAAAATCATAAGAAAGAGAAAATACACTTAAGAGTACTGTCATGTATTTATTGAAAAAAATCTGTATATAAGTGCACCCATTCAAACCATGTCAACTAAACATTCTTTAAGATTTTATGTATGTGACAGAGAGACAGAGCAGAAGTAGGCAGAGTGGCAGGCAGAGGGAGAGGGAGAAGCTTCCTGCTGAACAGAGAGACTTATAGAGGGTGCGATCCCAGGACCCTGAGATCATGACCTGTGCCAAAGGCAGTTGCTTAACTGACTGAGCCACCCAAGTGCCCTTTATGTTCTATGATTTAATCCTCATACTCTTTTTAAGTTTTGTCCCTTGTCTGTAATATTCTTACAGCAAGGAAGGTCCTGTTCAGAGCCAGGTATTTAATTCAGATGTTGTGTCTCTTAGTTTCTTTCAGTTTAGAACAGCCCCTTAGTCAGTCTTCCCTTGAGTTTCATGACTTTTAGTCTTTTGAAGAGTTAATCCCAGTAATGAAGAATGTCTTTCAGTGTGGGTTTTTCTTGTTTCCTTATGATAAAGTTCAGATCAGGGATGCCTGTGTGGCTCAGTTGGTGAAGTGCTGCCTTTGGCTCAAGTCATGATCCCAGGGTTCTGGAGATCGAGTTTTGCATTGGGCCCCTAGCTCGCTGGGGAGCCTGCTGCTCCCCCCTGCTTGTGTTTTTCTCTTTCTTTCTCCTCTGACAAATGAAATAAAAAATCTTTTTAAAAATTTCAGATCATTTTTATATTTTTAGCAAAAGTATGACTGAAGAGGTCCTCTACTCTTCTCATTCCATCCTATCATGTGACCTACAATTTCGATTTGTTTCATTGGTGATGTTACTGCTGATTATTGCCAGGTTTCTCCTCTGGAATGTTAATTTTCCACTTTACAATTAATTAGTATTTTATGGGGAAGTACTTTGAGACATGAGACATGTAAATATCTCCTTTCTCAGACATTTTTTTTTTTAAGATTTGTTTGTTATTTGACAGGGAGAGACACAGCTAGAGAGGGAACACAAGCAGGGGGAGTAGGAGAGGAAGAAACAGGCTTCCTGCTGAACAGGGAGCCCGATGCAGGGCTCGATCCCAGCACTGGGATCATGACCTGAGCCAAAGGTAGATGCTTAATGACAGCCACCCAGGCACCCCAATCTTTCTCAGATATCTTGTGTCATGCCACCTCTTCTGCAAATGATTTATTGCCCCACTGGCTCTGAAAACCCATGCTGGGCTTATACCACATCCTATGTTGTTCACCTTTCAGGGATGTTCCAACACTGTACAGGATAGCTTTCCCACATTTATGTCTTCCCATTCTATCCAGGATCCAACAGCACACTCCAGACCACAACACCTCCCTGTTTCTGTTTCTGTGCTTTTGAACTGAAAATTTAGGAACAAAAGAAAGGGGAAAAGGGCTCCATAGGTCTTTTATAATAAATTTGTCAAGCTTTACAAAACAAAGATTCTGATTAGAATTGCATTGAATGTATAAATATTTTGTAGGGAAGATATTTATAACACTGAGTTTTCCAAACAATATTTTCATTGATTAACTCTCAGTCTTTAAAAAATTTCCTATAATGGTCTTACAGATAAGTTTTAGGTTTATTCCCAGTTATTTGATACTTTGGATCCTATTAGAAATATTACTTTTAACAATCAGTTTCATTTCCGTTTGTTCCTAGCTTACAGAAATAAAATTATTTTGCATATTGAACTTAAATTCACCTATCTTGCTAAACTGTCTTATTATATCGTCTCTCACGGTTCTGGAGGCTGGGAAGTCCAAATTCAAGGCACTGGCAGATTCAGTGTCCAGTGAGGACCTGCTTCCCAATTCATGGATGCTGATCTTCTGCCTCTTTCTTCGTAAGGCACAGGACCAAGGGACCTCTCTCAGGACTCCTTTATGAGGGCACTAATCACATTCATGAGGGCTCCACCTTCATGAACTAATCACTTCCCAAAGCCCCCACCTCCAAATATCATTACACTGAACATTAAGATTTAATATTAATTGGGGAGTGGGGGGACAGAAATAGTCTATAACACTGTTCCTTGTTCTTTTCCATGTAGGCTTCCCCAGTATGGCTGCTTGCTTCATGAGGTCAACAAGAATTTCACTGCAGTAAGGGCTCAGTCCTCTTTTAAAGCCTGCTTAAATCAGGCTTACATAGAATAATCCCTTTTTGATTAACTCAAATTCACAATTACATCTGCAAGATTCCTTTTCATTTGTCATGTTCTAATGGCTAGAGTCCAGTCACGGATATTGGCTACACTTAAGAGAAAAGGATTAGAAAAGGCAAGAACACCAAAGGGCATTTATTATGGGGTCACCTAGGGTCTTTGTTTTCCAATTATATGAACAAAGTTCCCTTATACTACTAGTTTTCTAAGTTTTACAATGAATGAATGTTTATTTTGCATATACTGAGATGATTATTTTTTAAAAAATTATCAATGTGGCAAATTACATTATGTTCTCATGTTAAACCAACTTTGCATTTCTCAGGTAAACTTAATTTCATTATGATTTCATTCATTTGCTCCTACATTGCTACCCTTGATATTCTAATATCTTAGTAAGGAGTTTCTCCTGTCCATGGATAATGTTAATACAAGGAGTTTTAAATACTTTTTTTAAAAGATATTTATTTATTTATTTATTTATCTATTTATTTATTTATTTATTTATTTATTTGACAGAGAGATACACAGCTAGAAAGGGAACACGACAAGAGGAAGTGAGAGAGGGAGAACCAGGCTTCCCACTGAGCAGGGAGCCCACTATGGGGCTCGATCCTGGGACTCCAGCATCATGACCTGAGCAAAGGCAGACATTTAATGACTGAGCCACCCAGGCACCCCAGAATTTTGAATACTTTTAACTCGGTTTACATGGCTGCAAACTTACGTGTATTGTTGCTTTGTGTTTTAATTCTGTCTTGTATCTTTAAAAAATACTCAACATTTTTATAACTTTTATATGACGTTGTCAATGTTCATTTAAGTTGAACTACATATATAACCTTTTTCTTCTCTTCTTACATCTCAGTTTCCATTTGTGATTATTTTTCTTCTCTTTTTTTATCTATATACTTTAAAATTTTCATGAGTGAGAACTGCTAGGTAATGAGCCTCTATTTAAAAAATATCTTTCTGGGGGTGCCTGGGTGGCTCAGTTGGTTAAGCAACTGCCTTCGGCTCAGGTCATGATCCTAGAGACCTGGGATCGAGCCCCACATCAGGCTCCCTGCTCGCCAGGAAGCCTGCTTCTCCCTCTCCCACTCTCCCAGCTTCTGTTCCCTCTCTAGCTGTGTTTCCCTCTGTTAAATAAATAAATCTTTTTTTTAAAGATTTTATTTATTTGACAGAGAGAAACCCAGCCAGAGAGGGAACACAAGCAGCAGGAGTGGGAGAGGGAGAAGCAGGCTTCCCCGCCGAGCAGGGAGCCCGATGTGGGGCTCGATCCCAGGATTCTGGGATCATGACCTGAGCCGAAGGCAGAGGCTTAACCGCTGAGCCACCCAGGCGCCTCAATAAATAAATCTTTAAAAAAATATATCTTTCTTGAGGGCCTGGCTGGCTTAGTTCATTGTCTGTCTTTGGCTCAGGTCAGAGTCCTGGGATCGATCCCCACTTCCGTCTCACTGCTCAGCCTGGAGTCTTCTTCTCCCTCTCTCTCTCTGCCCCTCCCCACCACTTGTGCTCCCTCTTTCTCTCCTTCTCTCTCACTCTCTTTCAAATAATAGAATATTTAAAATAAATAAATAAAATGTCTTTTTTCCCCTCTTACTCTTCGCATGCATTTTCACTGCATAGAGAATCCTAGGTGAGTAATTATTTATGTCATTCCACTGCCCTTTGTCTTTCACAATTGCTCTTTTAAAATTATTTTTAATTAACATATAATATATTATTTGTTTGGGCATACAGGTCTGTGAATCATCATTCTTACACAACTCACAGCACTCACCATAGCACATACCCTCCCCAGTGTCCATAACCCAGCCATCCTATTCCTTCCTCCTACCCCCCAGCAACTCTGTTTGTTTCCTCACATTAAGGGTCTCTTGTGGTTTGTCTCCCTCCCTGGTTGGTCTCATCTTGTTTCATTTTTCTCTCTCCCTTCCCTCCATAACCCCCCCACACACACTGCCTCTCAAATTAATTGTCTTTCGCTGGTTGACTTATTTTGCTTAGTATAAGACCCTCTAGTTCCATCCACATCGTTGCAAATTACAAGATTTTGGGGGTGTTTTTGATGGCTGTGTAGTATTTCATTGTATATATACCACATATTCTTTACCCATTCATCTGTTGATGGACATCTAGGTTCTTTCCATAGTTTGGCTATTGTGGACATTGCTGCTATAAACATTCAAGTGCATGTGCCCCTTCAGATCACTACATTTGTATCTTTGTTGTAAATACCCAGTAGTGCGATTGCTGGGCCATAGGGTAGCTCTATTTTCAATTTTTTGAGGAAACTCCATACTGTTTTCCAGAGTGGTTACACCAGCTTGCGTTCCTACCAAGAGTGTAGGAGGGTTTCCCTTTCTCCACATCCTCACCAACATCTGTCATTTCCTGAATTGTTAATTTTAGCCATTCTGACTGGTGTGCTGTGGTATCTCACTGTGGTTTTGATTTGTATTTCCCTGATGCCGAGTGATGTTGAACACTTTTTCATGTGTCCGTTAGCCATTTGGAGACTTCTTTGCAGCAATGTCTGTCCATGTCTTCAGCCTGTTTCTTGATTGGATTATTTGTTCTTCAAGTGTTGAGTTTGTTATGTTCTTTATAGATTTTGGATACTAGCCCTTTATGTGACATGTCACTTGCAAATATCTTCTCCCATTCTGTCTGTTGTCGTTTGGTTTGTTGACTGTTTCTTTTGCTGTGCAAAATCTTTTTGTCTTGATGAAGTCCCAGTAGTTCATTTTTGCCCTTGCTTCCCTTGCCTTTGGCAATACTTCTAGGAAGAAGTTTCTGAGGCTGAGGTGGAAGAGGTATTGCCTGTAAGGTGACTGTTACTGTATATTGTCTATGTTCCTTTCTGGTCTAGTTACTTTTAGGCTCTCTTTGCTTATAGGACCCCTTTCAATATTTCCTGTGGGGCTGTTTGCAGGTTTGGTATTTGCAATTTCTTTTACTTTTTGTTTGTCCTGGAAGCTTTTTATCTCTCCTTCTATTTTCAATGACAGCTTAGCTGGACCTAGTATTCTCAAGGATTTTGATGGATTCCTGTCTCACATTAAGGTCTTTCATCCATTGTGAGTCTATTTTTGTGTGTGGTGTAAGGAAATGGTCCAGTTTCATTCTTCTGTGTTGTGGCTGTCCAATTTTCCCAACACCATTTGTTGAAGAGAATGTCTTTTTCCATTGGACGTTCTTTCCTACTTTGTTGAAGATGAGTTTGCCATAGATTTGAGGGTCTATTTCTAGGCTCTCTATTCTGTTCCATTGATCTATCTGCCTTTTTTTGTGCCAGTTTTTGTGTCAGTACCATACTGTCTTGATGATTACAGCTTTGTAATAGAGCTTGAAGTCCGGGTCATAGGAAAGCTCCATTTGTAAGGAAATGAGGAAACTCCATACTGTTTTCCAGATTGGCTGTACCAGCTTGCATTTCCACCAATAGCACAAAAGTGTTCCCCTTTCTCCACAACCTTCCCAACACTTGTTGTTTTCCTGTCTTCTTAATTCTGGCCATTCTAACTGGTATAAGGTGACCTCTCATTGTGGTTTTGATTTGAATTTCCTTAATGACTAATGATAATGAACATTTTTTTCATGTGTCTGTTAGCCATTTGGATGTCTTCTTTGTAGAAGTGTCTGTTTGTGTCTTCTGCCCATTTTTTGACTGGATTATTTGTTTTTGGGGTGTTGAGTTTAGGAATTTATCTTCTCCCATTCCATGGGTAACTTTTAAAGCCTTTATTTCCTTGTTGATCTTTTGCTTAGATGATCTGTCCATTTCAGTAACTAGGGTGTTATAGTCCCCTACTAGTGTATTATTGTCAGTGTGTTTCTTTGATTTTCTTATAAATTGGTTTATTTAATTAGCTGCTCCCATATTGGGGGCATAGATATTTTAAATTGTTAGATCTTCTTGTTGGATAGACACTTTATGTATGATATAGTGTCCTTCCTTATCTCTTATTACAGTCTTTGGCTTAAAGTCTAATTTGTGTGATATAAGGATTGCCACCCCAGCTTTCCTGGGGTATGGTAAGCATGGTAAATCGTTTTCTACCCCCTCACTTTAAATCTGGAGGTGTCTTTGTATCTGAAATGTGGTTATTGCAGACAGCATATTAATGAGTCTTGTTTGCTTAGTTTGTTTGTTTTATCCAATCTGATACCCTGTGTTTTTTTATTGGGACATTTAGCCCACTTACATTCAGGGTAACTATTAAAAGATATGAATTCAGTACTATTATATTGCCTGTAAGGTGACTGTATATTGTCTATGTTCCTTTCTGGTCTGTTACTTTTAGGCTCTCTTTGCCTATAGGACCCCTTTCAATATTTCCTGTGGGGCTATTTGCAAGTTTGCTGTTTGCAATTTCTTTTACTTTTTGTTTGTCCTGGAAGCTTTTTTATCTCTCCTATTTTCAATGACAGCTTACCTGGATATAGCATTCTTGGCTGTATATTTTTCTCATTTCATGCTCTGAATATATCATACCAAGCAGGTCTCTGGATAGGTCTGCTGCCAGTCTAATATTTCTACCATTGTAGGTTACAGACCTCTCGTTTCAAGATACTTTCAGGATTTTCTCTTTGTCACTGAGACTTGTAAGTTTTACTGTTAGATGATAGGGTGTGGACCTATTTTTAATGATTTTAAGGGGCATTCTCTGTATCTCCTAAATTTTAATGCTTGTTTCCTTCACCAAATTAGGGACACACTCTGCTATAATTTGCTCCAATATACCCACTGCCCCCCCTTTCTTCTTCTGGGATCCCAATTATTCTAATATTGTTTCATCTTAGGGTATCCCTTATCTCTCAAATTCTTCCCTCATGGTCCAATAGTTGTTTATCTCTCTTTTTCTCAGCCTCTTTATATTCTCCATCATTTGGTCTTCTATATCACTAATTCTCTCTTCTGCCTCATTCATCCTAGAATTTTTTATTGCACCTCATTAATAGCTTTTTTGGTTTCAACTTAGTTAGATTTTAGTTCTCTTATTTCTCCAGAAAGGGATTCTCTAGTGTCTTCCATGCTTTTTTTGAGCCCTGGTAGCACCTTGATAATTGCCATTCTGAACTCTAGTTCTGACATCTTACTAATGTACGTATGGATTAGGTCCCTAACCATTGGTAATGCCTCTCGTTCTCTTTTATGAGGTGAGTTTTTCTGCCTTGTCATTTTATCCAGATAAGAATAGATGAATGACAGAATGAAATACTAAAAGGGTAGCAGTGGCCCCAGAAAAATGTACACTAAACTGGAAGAGACTCAAAACTGGGGGGAGAAGAAAGGAGAAAATAATAAATAAATAAATAAATAAATAAATAAATAAATAAATAAATAACACAATAACATATATTATTTTATATAGATAGATATAAATAGATATAACATATTTTATATAGATAGATATATCTAATATATATGTTACAGTGGTGAACAGAGCCATGCATTTGATTTTGGGTGTATTTTGGTGTGTTAGAAGAAACTGCCTCCCAAAATTTTAAAGAAAGAAAAACATATATATATATACAAAAATAAGGGTAAAGAAGATTAAGGTATAGCATATGACTGTAAAGATGAAAATTAAAAAAGATAAAAAAGAAAAAAAGAGAATATGATCAGGCTGGAAACTAGAACAAAGCCATGTGCTAGATTTAGGGTATATTTTGATCTGTTAGCCAAAACTGTATTCCAAAATTTTAAAGAAAGATAAACCTATATGTATATAAAAAAGAAGTTTAAAGAAAATGAAGGGATAGAATATGACTATAACAAAATCTTAAAAGATTTTTTAAAAGATATTAGATTAAACAGCTTTAAAAGGTCAAAATAAGAAAGGAAAAATTTTTAAAAATAGAATAAGAAAAAAGATTTAAAAATTTAACTCTGAAAGACTAAAGAACTATGGGGGAAAAGGCATGAATATTCTTTGTTGCATTCCCTAGTTCTGGAGTTCTGCTGTTCTCACTGATTGGTGAATGTGGTCTTGGCTGGATGTTCTTGTTGATCTTCTGGGGGAGGGGTCTGTTGCAGTGATTCTCAAATGTCTTTGTCTGAGGCCGAACTGCCCTGCCCTTGACAGCAGCCAGGCTGTCAACTGCTCAGGTTCGCTCTCAGGAGCTTTTGTTCCGTGAACACTTATGTACAGCTTTGGAGGATGGGACTGAAGATGGCGACCTCCTAATCTCCTGCCCCACAGGAGCCAAGAGCTCAGGGCCCCACTCCTCAGTGTGCCCTCAGAGAAAAGCAGTCAATCACCTGTCTCTGTGGTCTCCAATGACACTGTGCACTTACCCAGCCTGTGATCGAGCATTTCTATCTCTGGTGCTCAGCCCTATTTGGAGCCTCCAATCCCAGAAGATTCCTGCAGTGTGCTCCCATGCCGCTCCTCCTGGATCTTCCCAGATCTGCTGCTTGTAGGGTCTCTGCTTGAAGAGCAGTGGCCCAACCATGCCTTGGATCATGGTTTAAGGTAAGCCCAAGCTTTCTTTGCCTTTGATTTAGTCAGTGTCATTATAATGTGTCTTGTAGAAGATCATTTGGGGTTGGAATTTTTGGTGACTTACTACCTTCATTAACTTGGATGTCCAAATTTCTCCCCAAGTTTGGGAAATTCTAAGCCATTATCTCTTTAACTAAACTCTTTGCCCCATTTTTCTCTCCTTCTGGGACTCCAGTAATCCTTACCTCATTTTTTGTTTTGTTTTGCTGGTGTCCCATACTTTTCATAGGTTTTCTTTATTCCTTTTCTTTCTTTTTCCTTTTTGCCTCCCTATTTGGATAATTCCAATTAGTCTCTCTTTTACCTCATTGATTCCTTATTCTGCTTTGTCAAGTCTGATATTGAAGCTCTCTTGAACTATTCAGTTATTGTGTTCTTCAGGTCTAAAATTTCTATTTGATGTTTTTAAAAAAACACCAGAGTTCGTTGTGAACTTTCCATTTTCTTCTTGTATTGTCTTCCTGATATTGTTGTTTATATGCATTTTCTTATAGTTTCCTGAACATCTTTAGAACAACTGTTTTGAATGATTTGTTGAGCAACTCTTGGATTTCCATTTCTTTGGGTCCAGTTACTGGAGGTGTACTCTATTCCTTTGGTGGAGTCATGTTTTTCCTACTGCTTTGTGATTCTGATAGCCTTTTGTAGGTCTGTGCATTTGAAGCAGTCACCTGAATATTATGGCCTGACTTTGGTAAAACAAGATTTTTACCTCAGGGTGGAGGAATGCTGATGCAGGGCACCAAGTGTGGGGTGTGGGTGATGATGTGTCTCTGGCTAAGGTCACTGGGGTCTACAGCATTGACAACTCTGTTGTCCTTGGTAAGCATTCAAGGGAAGTTGGGGTCCTCAATGGCACTTCCAGGTACAATGGTTAGGGACCAGGCAGGTAGTAATGGTGGCCAGAGCTTGTGGTAGCATACTTGGTTGCAGAGTCTAGCTGTAGGTGCTTGTGTCATTTGGATACATAATGTAGTGGTGAGGTCAGGGCAGGCAGCAAAGGAAGGGCCCAACCACAGGCTCGCTGGCATGCACTACTGTGACTGTTGGGTATTACCAGGGGTGCACAGCAGTGCAGACTGTTGACAGGATTCAAACCTGGGATGTGTGGGTGCACAGCTGGAGGGGCTAGCCGTGGCACAGGCCAGTGACAGAATACAGGACGTAATCCAGGCCCACAAGCAATTACAGAAGACCTGGATGTTGGTGTGCTCCCCTATACTTCCACAATCTTACTCCAAGGCCTGCACACTTCAGCGGAGGCCAGTGACAATTGTCAGACTTGTCAGGCTTGTGAGGCTTGCAGCGTGCAAGTGCACAGCTAGCTAGATGGGCTAGCCCCAAGTATGCACATGGTGGTGGGGTCAGTGTCGGGGGTCTAGGCTGGAATCTTACACTTGTGCAACTACAGAGGCCTGGGTTGGCTGCTGGTACAGTTTCCAGAGTCTTTTTTGGAGCCAGAGAAGGGAAGTAGTGGAAAGAGACCCAGACAACTGGTGTCAGCAAATGCCAATATCTGAAAGCTGGTAAAAACTACAGGAGTTCCATGGAGGTTAAGTTTGCTATTGATTTTTTCACTGACAAAAGCTTAGACTTCACTGCAGTGGGTCCTGCTGCGTCGCTGATATTAGTAGCTTCTGTGCTTCTTGTTCCTAGCCATCTCTGTATATCTCACCTCTGTTGGTCTCTGCGTGGGGTACACTGAATTGGGACCTTTGTGTAGTACTCTGAAAGGCTGGAGAAACTGATCATTCACCCTGCTTTTCCTTTGTTGGTATGTGGAGCTCTTTCTGGCTGGGGATTTCTCTTGGCACTGAGCAGTGCCAACTTGAGGGGTGCAATGATGCAGGCAAAATGAAGTGTTCTTCTTTTCTTGTGCAATTGTTCTCAAGTTTTTTGTTTCACTGTGTTGCTAAAGTTTCTTAAAAGGGATCCTGAGCTCTCCCAGAGCCATTGTTCTTCATGGATAGCTGTCCGATTGTTGATCTTTGTGAAGGTATGGAGGTCTCTTACATCGCTATCTTGGTGATGTCACTCCCAATTTTCCCAGATTTTTAAATTCACTCCAAAATTTGTGAGTTATTGTGCTAGTAAAGGTGGGAGAAGTCAAGAACCATGTTTTATTGATCCTAAGTTAGCACAATTCCTTATGTCGACAGTCATTAAAAATTTACATTATTTATTTATCATCACTGTTACCCTTATAATTAGCTTTGGAAATAAAAGCTAAAAGAGCTAAAATATTTTTATTACTTCCTTTGTCAAGCACTAGAAGGCCATACCACAGTCTGGGAGTTATCAGTGCCATTGCTGTGAATCAAGGTCAGCTACTCTCATCAGCAAACCATCTCAGAAGAGCAGGAGAGGCTCCTATAGAGCATCTATTTGACTCATGTTGACCCATTAAAGAGTAAGGTACAAGGCACACAGCATGGGAATGTCTGCTGGTGACCCCACTCAAGTGGAGACCTTGGCCAACACCACTGGAAGAAATAAGCAACAGGGGACTCCTGCTGTGACGGTTGGCCAGTGAAAGGTAGCAATGGCCACACTGAATCTGCAGTGGGGATAGTAGGCCTCATGAAGCTGCTTCTGATGATGCAGCATGTTTGCACAATTTAGAAACTGTAATTTTCTAAATTCCATTCCAGCAAGCCTGGAGGCTTGGGAAGAATCCCAAGAATTTATCAGGGGAGCTAGGGTTAGCATTTTTGGATTTGGGGGGAACCAGTGTTCATGTTGTCATGAGATGGGTGAAGCAGTAATCCCAGAATCTTAGGAGGCTAAATGGAACATTTTTACAGTCTGCAGGTTCCAGGAAGTCCCTTCAACTCCCAATGGAAGATGTGGCTTATTATCTGGGCCAAAGTGTTTAAGTATTCCTGCAAAATCTAGCCTACCCAGCATCTTGCAGGAGGAGCCACACAAGCTACCTGTACAGAAGAGCATTTGTACTCACTTCCTGAGAGCATTTAAGGCAACAGCTACAACCGCAGCCAAAGAGGGAACAGTTCAAACCTGGGGTCCCCCTCTGCTGATATCATGTTCTGTGGAAATGGACTCTATTACCAATGGATGGGCAAGATCCTGCTCAAATGTGAAGCAGTGTTCAGAGAATAATCCTGGGAAATTGTCAAGTTGTTTCTCCAGTATGAGCCCACAGGTCTCCTTGAATTAATAGAGAATGGCCATGAGAATTTTTCAAATCCTGAAATAACCCAACCTCTCCATTGTATGTTCTTTTGACAACTCTCCTGAAATTCTGGGGCACTGTGCCTAATGCTATATTGGATTCCTCAGTGAGAGAAGTTGATGCCGTCCACTGTGCAGGGGTCATTTTCCTTGAAGATGCTGTGAAGGTAATCCACTGCCAGAGCAGGTTACAGGCAGAGGTGGTTGAAGGGGAAATGGTGGCTGGAAACCATTCCTGCAGAGGAGATCTCAAAGACACTTATTTTTCTTTCTATAAGGTGTGCATTGTAGCCTTTAACAGTTCTAGCTCCTGTACTCTTGTCAGGAGAAGCAAAAGCTATAGCAAAGTGTTGTAAAAGGCTGGCTCAGAAGTTTGAGAAAAGGAACTTTTCTCATATCTCATATGCATATCTTTTCTGCATATTTTATCATATCCACCTACTTATCATAGCTATATGATGGATTTGATGCTCAAGGATATTGAAGAGTACATTGAGAATATGGTGAGGAGGGAGTCATAAATAGAACTGATTTCAAGAGTCATAAGAAAAACAGCTCCTGAGTGAGATTTTGCTACTGGCAAATAGAGGGCCAGGACTGTTGGAGAGCCAATTGCTTTCACCCAGGCTATCACAGCTGCAGCCAAAGGAAGGGAAATGCTGTGTTTGTTGAAATAGCTCCTAAGAGATGTCTCCAAAGAAACAACAGGGAAATCTTAGGTGAAGAAATCATAATTTTTTCTTCTCTACAACCAAATGAAGAGTATGAGACTCTTTTTGATTTGGTAAGATCTGTTTTATTTGGATCCAGCCTTCATTGGCATACTTTTATAAAGGTTTGAAAACAACTCCAATAGGTTACCTAAAATATTGGTTTGATCACAAGAATCTTAAGGCTTATTTAAAAATTCTTCAGTTTTTAGCACAAAACTGTTTACTTCGACACCCTGTTTTTTTTAATTGTTATGTTAGTCACCATACACTGTGTCATTAGTTTTTGATGTAGTGTTCCATGATTCATTGTCTGTGTATAACACTCAGTGCTCCATGCAATACATGCCTTCCTTAATACCCATCACTGTCTCACCCATTTCCCCACTCTCTCCCCTCTAAAACCCTCAGTATGATTCCCAGGTTCCATAGTCTCTCATGGTTCACCCCCCTTCATTTTTCCCTTTCTTCTCCCAATGTCCTCCATGCTATTCCTTATGTTCCACAAATAAGTGAAACCATATGATAATCGATTTTCTACTAGACAATTTCATTTAGCATAATCTCCTCCAGTTCCATCCATGTTGATGCAAATGTTGGGTATTCATCCTTCTGATGGCTGAGTAATACTCCATTACATATATGGGCCACATGTTCTTTATCCATTCTTCTGTTGAAGTATGTCCCATGTGGCATGTGTTTTGAAAATTTTTTCCTTTGTGTTCTAATCTGTGGGGTTTTCTACTTTTTATAAAAAGAAATACTTGGAGGGTGTTTGGGTGGCTCAGTGGGTTAAAGCCTCTGCCTTCAGCTGAGGTCATCATCTCAGGCTCCTGGGATGGAGGCCCACATTGGGCTCTCTGCTCGGCAGGGAGCCTGCTTCCTCCCCTCTCTCCACCTACTTGTGATCTCTCTCTGTTAAATAAATAAAATCTTTAAAAAAAAAGAAATACTTGGAATTCTTATGTGGCTAAACTGATTTGTCTTTCCCTTTAACATTCTGCTTTTGGAGTCTTACTTCTTTCTTCTGCCCATTCCTAACATTATACAAATATTTACAATATTTTTCTTATGCTATTTTGAATACATACTTTATTTCAAAAAATTTTTATAACAAAAGTGATACTAATTGCAAAAATCTCTAAGACAGGCTCAGTGGGTTAAAGCCTCTGCTTTCAGCTCAGGTCGTGATCCCAGAGTCCCGGGATCGAGCCCTGCATCGGGCTCCCTGCTTGGCTGGAGGTCTGCTTCTCCCTCTCTTACTCCCCCCTGCTTGTGTTCCCCCACTAGCTGTGTTTCTCTCTGTCAAATAAATAAATAAAATCTTTAAAACAAACAAACACTTCATCTAAGACCTAGCTGATCAGTGGCAGTTCCAGCTTCTGGAAGTCAGTAAATCAAAACAGATGCATTCCAGTAGCTACACTTTCAGCTAAAGGTCAGCCAGTCTCTAAATTCTCACCTCTGCTGTGAGTAGAACTTCACGCACCCAAAATCCCATTGATGATTCTGCTTTGCTCAGAGAGACCATCCCGAACTAGGATAGATCTCTTCCTTGCTCTGCAAGCAATAATTTCAGCCCTTTGCTCCTTTGACAGAGTGTTGGATGCAATGAGAATGAACCTTTAGTCAAAATATCTTCAACTTTAATCCTGCTGTCTTGAAGAGTTGATGACTAATATGGGAAATGATAACACGATGATTAACAACTCTTCTTTGTCTTCTTCATTTATATCTTTATAGACTTCACCATGACTACAGTAAACATCTGGTTAATGCCTGCGGAGATGTCTTCTTTAGAACTAAATATTCTAAATTGAAAATGATCATAGCCCCATCTTGTGGATTTATTTAGCTAGTGAAGGTCCAACTGTGGCATGTTTTCTATTATCTTAGGACTCTCTCTGGAGGACAGTCAAGACTTTTGTGAGCTTACTGGCTACCTGGTAAATGAAGAAAAAAGCCAAATATTTGGGTACTTTGCTTTATTTTTGTTTTGCTTATAGTTGTTTTTTAAGATTTTATTTATTTATTTGACAGAGAGTAACACAGCTAAAGAGGGAACACAAGCAAGGAGGAATAAGAGAGAGAGAGAGAAGCAGGCTTCTGGCCAAGCAGGGAGCCCAACGCAGGGCTCGATGCGGGGCTCAATCCCAGGACTACAAGATCATGACCTGAGCTGAAGGCAGATGCTTAATGACTGAGTCACCCAGGCACCCCTGTTTGCTTCTAATTTCAGAGATTTCTAAGTTAAACCCCATAACTTTTGACAAACTGAGGTTGCCGGGCTAGTGGTGATACAACCATAAGATCCAGACTCATTCCAATGTCAGGAGGCTGGAGAACTTTCTAGAAAGTGTCAGGATTATAATCAGCCCTTGGCTTCTGGAGGTGAGAGCAGGAAGTGTGGCTCTTCCACTATATAGAGGCAGTTAGGCAGTTTTCTGATTGTGTAAACAATTTTTATAGAAAAATTTTGGAGATTAAAATTTTTATAGACTTTTAATTAATATGAAAAATTTTGGAGATTAAAGTTAGAAAATAAAAATCATTCATCATCCAATAACTTAAAGATGGTTGTTATTACCGTTTTTGTATATTCTGTTTTGGAGTGCAGTATTTTGATGCATGTTTGTAAAACCACTGAGATCATTACATAGAGAGAGCTTTGTATGTGGTTAAGGTTGGAGGGCTTTGGGGTTATGTAGGAAGTACAGATAATCTATCCATTTCTGTTTGTGTATCAGGAACACAATGATATCAGACTGTAGAACGAGGCCATGAGGGTTCATGTCCTTAGGAGTTTGCAGTGGCCTATTTTGTGCGGTGAGATTGTAATATTTTTTTTCTTTCTAACTTCTCATGACCCCTGGCAAACACTTATAGTCTTAGGCAATGTGAGACTTTGACATTGGTGAGTCACTGTAATTTATAGCCACTCTGACCACAGGGAAGTGGCTGTTTTAGATGTTGGTCTTGAACTAATGGTGGGTGGTCACGGTGCCTAGCAGGGGCTGGCTTTAGAATTTGAATTACTACAGTTTTATTTTGAATGACACTGGTATTTAATAGCTTTACAACGTCTTACTATCTGCAGACAGTGGGCCATCAGGACCTCAGTAATAAGTGCGTCTGAGGCAAGGATTCACTCAAAAGGACAAGAGTATCTTGACTGCAGTTAATTATTTGCTGCTTTTACAATTTGATTTTTTGACCAGGTCTGCAGGCCAAAAATTTAATGCAACTAAATCACGTGTGTGACCTTGATAACTAGAATGCAAGTGCATGTGCAATTATGGATTGGCTCCTCCCCTTTTATGCTGTTTTGTTTTTAGGTTTTATTTGTTAAGATCTTATTTATTTATTTGACAGAGAGAGAGCACAAGCAGGTGGAGCAGCAGGCAGAGGGGAAGGGAGAGGGAGAAGTAGGCTCACTGCCGAGCAGAGAGCCAGGGGCAGGGCTTAATCCCAGGACCCTGGAATCCTGACCTGAGCCAAAGGCAGATGCGTAACCAATTGAGCTACCCAGGTGCCCCTTTTATGCTGTTTGAATTGAATTTAGAGCCAAGGGAGGAATCTATAGAGGGTTGGAGCCATGGTTATACATGGTTTATAAACGGCCTTTAAGAACATTCCCCACTTTGATATCCAGAGCCTGTAACATCTCAAAACCTTGAGTAGAAATGATGCAAGGATTTGTCCCAGAAGCCCTCTAGAAACGCACTTCATCAAAAGTCCCTTTATTTCAGGAACTTGCTGAAAGTGGTTCTCAAGCTGAAACAGTTCTGGGGATGAACATTTCCTCGGAAGCTGGGTTCACAGCCCTAAGATGTTCCACAGCAAGGGGCAGTCCCCGCTGTGGCTCAGAACCAAAAACACCAGTTCATGGGAGAGAGTGTGGGCTATGTCGCCATGTGGGAGCCCACACTGATGCAGAAAAATGGCATCTGAGGGGAAGTGGAATTGAACAGGAAGAGCTGCTTCTCAGGATCTGATGCCTGGGACTGCTTCCATTGCAAATTTTAAGGAAGAGAGAGAGAGAGAGAGAGAGAGAGAGAGAGAGAAATATCTCAAATGACAATCCCTGAGAAAAGAAACGAGTGACTCCCAGCCACAAAAGTGGTAAATCTCATAGTGTCAAATTTAACCTCTTGAGAAGTTCTCAAGGATTTTAAAAATTGAGATATAAAAGGACTCGTTTACAAAAGCAGGCTCTGAACTAGGGAGAGCAATCAGATGGTTTACCAGAGGGGAGATGGGTGGGGGAATGGGTGAAATAGGTGAAGGGAATTAAGAGTGTACTTATGATAATCACTGAGTAATGTATAGAAGTGTTGAATCACTATCTTATACACTTGAAACTAATACAACACTATGTTAATTACACTGGAATTAAAAAGAATAAAATGAGTGAAATTAAAAATGAATGAATGAAAAAAAGAATGAATGAATATATATATGATTTATGGTTTAAAAGTGTACATTTATATTATATAATAGTATATTCACTATTACTATTACCTATTTACCATTAACCAAAACCACTAACAAATTCCAGAGTATTTCCGTCATACCAAAAAGAAATCGCACACCTATTAGCAGTCAGTCACGATTCCACCACCACCACCATCTTGTAATCACGAATCCACTTTTTATCTCTACAGATTTGCCTATTCTGGATATTTTATATAAATGGAATCATTTACAGTGCAGCCTTTGACTGGCACCCCTGGATGGTTTACTTTTTTTTTTTTTTTTGGCTGTTATGCATAATGCTATGAATATTCTTGTGCAATCCTAATTGGTTTGTAGGGCCATGATCATGGGCCCCAGACAAGCAACATAGGTTGACTAGTAAAGTTGAAAAAAAATATTTTTCAGATACTTTTGTGTTTCTATTATGACTTCTGACAACACAAAATGCTGAGATTTGGAAGATAATTATGTTTGGGATGACTATACTAAGATTTGGGGATTGCTTCATTTTTTTAAATGTATTGGTATTAAAAACAATTGCTCTCGGGACGCCTGGGTGGCTCAGTTGGTTAAGCCACTGCCTTCGGCTCAGGTCATGGTCCTGGAGACCCGGGATCGAGTCCCACATCGGGCTCCCTGCTCGGCGGGAAGCCTGCTTCTCCCTCTCTCACTCCCCCTGCTTGTGTTCCCTCTCTGGCTGTGTTTCTCTCTGTCAAATAAATAAAATCTTTAAAAAAAAAAAAAAAAAACAATTGCTCTGTAATTTTGTATGCTTTAGATCCTTCAAATGGAGGCTGCTGAGCTGTATAGCAAGTGAACAAACACAACCTCTGAGGTCCTGAACTGCAGCCACTCTACAGAAAGACAGTCCAGGCTGCAGCTGCTTAAAGAATGAAGACACGGAAAATTCATCTCACCAAAATGGAACAGAATGAGAAGTTGAGCAGAATGATTATTTAGACTTTAAACTGAGATTTGGGACTTTAATTTCTTGGATTCATAACACACAGGGACAGCAGGATTTTTTCCACACTTTAGCCCTTTGGGACTTTAACTAAAAGATTTTCTATTTTAATTTTTTAAGATTTATATCTTTTAATTATATCACTGAGAAATTAATAATAAGAGGGGTTTTATTTAGGAGTATCATGGTATGTTGACATATGATTTTTGAAGTATTTTAATTTAATTTGGAATATTTGGTTTAATAGTAATATTTTAATCTTGTTATTTAACTTCATTGCAGAAACTCTGAGAGGCTATTTTGGGCACTATTGCTGGACAAAATTTGGAATAGAAAATAGAACAGAAATGAATATTCATCTTTAAATTCAGAATGGTCACTGATGCCATTCAATTAATATACCATTCTGTCCCATTACAGGGCTTGGAGCAAAATCTAATTCTTTTAGAAAGGTCCCAGAAAGTCCCAGAAAGATCCACAAATGAGTATGGAAGGGCAGTTATTTTCTTATAACAAATATTTTCTTCACTATGGTAAATGTATATTAGTTCACTACAGTAAATGCCTCATGGAGTAATTTTTAGAAGATATCTAAAAAAATCAGAGACCTATTATTTAGAATAAAATTTTTAAGATAACTTCTATTCAAAGGTAAAGGAAAAATACAAAGAATGATGATTGTATTATCACTTACTCTTCCATCTAGGAGATGGAAATTCTTTTGCTGTAGAATTTTTAAGCAATTAGATTACAGATTTTAAGCAGTTGGATTACACATTCAAATGTGAAGAAAATAGTCTTGGATTTTTCCTCTCTTAGCTGAATCACTCCTACTTCCACTGCCAAGAGTGTAAAAATGGCAATTGGACTTTGGCCATTCAGTATTTTCTCCTTGGTCTGAAGTGTAAGATAAATTTGGCAGTTCTTCCAAATGTGGGCCTTGAACCCTTTCCCCCACATGGGAAAGAGGCTGGAAACTCACTATGCTCTTTCTGCCCCTGACCTCCTGCCACTGTGGGGTTCTCCAGATTTTCCCACTTGCTGCTACGTTGCATACTCCTTTCTGGAAAGGGAGGCACTTTTCCATTCCTGGCCTTATATCTTAATTTGGTGCAAGAATGTGGTATAACATTGGATCCTTTTTGTTTGTTTCATCATGGACGTTTCATCCCAGAAGACCTGTTCCTTACTGGTTTTGTTTTTTAAATTCATGTCATTCACTTTCAAGAGTGATTTCGAAAGAGATTTCCAGAAGGGTGCCTGGGTGACTCGGTTAAACATCTGACTCTTGATTTTGGCTCAGGTCATCATCTCATGGATTGTGATCTCATAGGGTGTGGGATTGAGCCCCATGTCAGTCTCCATGCTCAGTGGGAAGTCGGCTTGAGATTCTCTCTCTCCTTCCTTCTCCCACCCTCCTTGTGCTTGCATGCATGCTCTCTCTCCCTAAAATAAAGAAATCTTTAAAGAAAGAGATTTCAAAAATTTGTGTTTATATGGCCATTTTATCCTAACTTTAGAACATTTAAAAATATTTTAACCTCTCCTTTAAAAAAAGGCCTGGCATATTTGTTTAGTTAATGGACGGACACCATGCGATATTCTGATGAAGAATGTCATGTATATTAAAAAGCCATCTCCTGGAGTGCCTGGGAGGATCAGTCATTAAGTGTCTGCCTTCGGCTCAGGTCATGATCCTGCAGTCTTTAAATAAATAAATAAATAAATAAATAAATAAATAAATAAATAAATAAATAAATAAATGTCATATCTGGAATTTAGAAGTTAGAGAAAAATTTTATGAAAAATCCCATCTAGCCATCTAATTCTAATAGTATTAGGAAGCTCACCTACTTTTTTTTCTTTTTCAAAGATGATTAAATAAAATATTGCACAATCAGAACATCACATTCTGTCTGGCATATGGTGAGTATTCAACAAATGTTGGCTTTTATTGTTACTACTCTTTAATTTGTTTCAGCCACATATGATCATCACACAATGATGTGATCATAATTACCCTATGCTTATGTAATACCTTTTTGCTCTCCTCCTCTCTCTCCTCCCTAACTCTTTCATTCTTCACTTTTTTCTTTCTCTTCTTGCTGTGGTCAACTCCAGAATCACCCTCTAAGTCCACTACTATTTCTGTTCTCATTGTTCCTCTCATTAATTCCATCAGGCAAATAGTGCAAATTTGTATATTTTTTTAAAAAATATTTATTTATTTGAGAGAGAGAAAGAGGGCACATGAGTGGTGAGGGTTGGGCAGAGGGAGAGGGAGAAGCAGGCTCCTGGTTGAGCAGGGAGCCCAATGTGGGGCTAGATCCCAGGACCCCAAGATCATGACCTGAGCTAAAGGCAGAGGCTTAACTAACTGAGCCACCCAGGCGCATGTGCATATTTACTTTCTAGTCCTATCAAGTACAAATGTGTTTCTTATTGAAGTATATTATTAAATTTAACCATAAACTGTTTAAAATACTATATCGACTTACACTAGGAGGTTCTATATGCTAGTATAAATGCATACCACCCAAATAATATCACTTATGGAGATAACCCTTTAGTCTTCATGGACTGATGTGGAAGTACCAGACTGCATTTATCATGCAGAAGAAGACCTGCTTCTGCTTTCCATGACACCATTTTGTATTTAAAGTAAGGATGCTTGTTAGTTAGCTCATTGGTCTTTTCCTTTAGTCTAGTCTGTAAGATGTGGGGCATTTGGGATGACATTTTGGCTCGTGCTCCTCTTATTTCTTTGGTCAATCCAGATATTTCTGTGAAGAAGAATTTTAACATTTCTTCTTATAGCATTATGTTTTCTGAAAGTCAACCTACACCTTCATGGGCTCTTAAAAATCACGTCACATGTTGTTTCTAGTGCTTGGAACCCTCTCTCAAAGACATTTGCTGATTACCTTATTAATGCCTAAAATATGTTTTCAAGCCTTTTTCCTTTTTTTTCAGAATGCACTACCTTAGCATTCAGAATTAAGATCTGTCTCTGATTCAAAAATCAAAGTATACGCACGGCAACTATTTTTTCAGGAAATCGGATTTTCCTGGCTTAGATAGCAGTAAGTCTGATTATGAAGGAAAACTCTCCACATGAACAATATTCAAAGGAGAAATAAAGAGGTTTTACCTGGGAATTTCAGAACACTGAGGGAAGTGGTTGTTTAAGATGGGCTTGATTTTGGCAATGATTCTTTAATATATTGAAAAAGTGAGATCAAATTTTTATTCTTCTTAACCACAAGATGGCACCAGTTTCCCATTTTTGAAAGTTTAACACTTCTTTTTCACTAAAAAAAAAATTATTATTGGGACGCCTGAGTGGTTCAGTTGGTTGGGCATCTGCCTTGGGCTCAGGTCATGATCCCAGGGTGCTGGGATGGAGTCCCACATCGGACTCCCTGCTCAGTGGGGAGCCTGCTTCTCCCTCTGCCTGCTTCTCCCCCTGCTTGAGCTCTCTAGCTCTATCTCTGGAAAATGAGTAAATAAAATCTTAATATATATAGTATATATACTATATATATATAATTTAATTTTTTTCCATAACCCAGCGACCCTATCCCTCCCTAGCACATCCAGAAACCCTCAGTTTGTTTCCTGAGATTTAAGAGTCTCTTATGGTTTCTCTCTCCCTGGTCCCATCTTGCTTCATTTTTTTCTCTCTCTTCCCCCACAACTCCCCAGTCTGCCTCTCAAATTCCTCATATCAGAGATAGCGTAGGATAATTGTCTTTCTCTGATTGACTTATTTCGCTCAGCATAATACCCTCCAGTTCCATCCAAATGAAAGGATTTCATTCTTTCTGATGGCTGCATAGTATTGTTTTATACACACACACACACACACACACACACACACACACACACACTACATCTCCTTTATCCATTCATCTGTTGATGGACATCTAGGTTCTTTCTATAGTTTGGCTATTGTGGACATTGCTACTATAAACATGCGGGTACATGTGCCCCCTTTGGATCACTACATTTGTGTCCTTTGGGTAAATACCGAGTAGTGCAATTGCTAGGTCATAGGATAGCTCTATTTTCAACGTTTTGAGGAATCTTCATACTGTTTTCCAGAGTGGCTGCAACAGCTTGCATTCCCACCAAGAGTGTAGGAGGGTTCCCCTTACCCACATCCTTGCCAACATCTGTCATTTCCTGAGTTGTTCATTTTAGCCATTCTGACTGGTGTGAGGTGGTATCTCCCTGCAATTCTGATTTGTATTTCCCTGATGCTGAGTAATGTTGAGCACTTTTCCCTGTGTCTGTTGGTCATTTGAATGTCTTCTTAAGGAGAAACGTCTGTTCCTGTCTTCTGCCCATTTCTTGATTGGATTATTTGTTCTTTGGGTGTTGAGTTTGATAAGTTCTTTATAAATTTTGGATAGTAGCCCTTTATCTGATATATCATTTGCAAATATCTTCTCCCATTCTGTCAGTTGTCTTTTGCTTTGTTGACTATTTCCTTTGCTGTGCAAAAAGCTTTTTATCTTGATGAAGTCCCAATAGTTCATTTTTGCCCTTGTTTCTCTTCTCTTTGGCAATGTTTCTAAGAAGAAGGTACTGCAGCTGAGGTCGAAGAGGTTGCTGCCTGTGTTCTCCTCAAGGATTTTGATGGATTCCTGTCTCACATTGAGGTCCTTCATCCACTTTGAGTCTATTTTTGTGTGTGGTGTAAGAAAATGATCCAGTTTCATTCTTCTGCATTGTGGCTGTCCAATTTTTCCAACACCATTTGTTGAAAAGACTGTCTTTTCCCATTGGCCATTCTTTCCTGCTTTGTCAATATCCATTGGTCATAGAGTTCAGGGTCCATTTCTGGGTTCTTTATTCTGTTCTACTGATCTATGTGTCTGTTTTTGTGCCAGTACCATACTGTCTTGATTACAGCTTTGTCATGAGCTTGAAATCTGGAATTGTGATCCATCAACTTTGGTTTTCTTTTTCAACATTCTTCTGTCTATTTGGGTTTTTTTCTGGTTCCAAATAAATTTTAGGATTATTTTTTCCATTTCTTCCAAAAAAACCCTGATGGTATTTTGATAGGGATTGCATTAAATGTGTAGATTGCTTTAGGTAGCATAGACTTTTTCACAGTATTTATTCTTTCAATTCATGAGCATGGAATGTTTTCCCATTTCTTTATGTCTTCCCAAATTTCTTTCACGAGTACTTTGTTGTTTTCTGAGTACAGATTCTTTGCCTCTTTGGTTAGGTTTATTCCCCGGTATCTTATGGTTTGGGGTGTAATTGTAAATGGGGTCGACTCTTTAATTTCTCTTTCTTCTGTCTTGCTGTTGGTGTATAGAAACGCAGCTGATTTCTGTGCATTGATTCTATATCCTGAAACTTTACTGAATTCCTGTATGAGTTCTAAAAGCTTTGGAGTGGAGTCTTTTGGGTTTCCCACACAAAGTATATCATCTGCAAAGAGTGAGAGTTGGACTTCTTCCTTGTTAATTCATATGCCTTTTATTTCTTTTTGTTGTGTGATTGCTGAGGCTAGGACTTCTAGTACTATGTTCAGTATCAGTGGTGATAGTGGCCATCCCTGCCATGTTCCTGACCTTAGTGGAAAAGCTCTCAGTTTTTCCCCATTGAGAATGATATTCACTGTGGGATTTTCATAGATGGCTTTTATGATATTGAGGTAGGTACCCTCTATCTCTACAGTGAGAACAGTTTTGATCAAGAAAGGACACTGTAATTTGTCAAATGCTTTTCCAACATCTATTGAGAGGATCATATCATTTTTGTTTTTTCTTTTATTAATGAACTGTATCACATTTATTGATTTGCAGATGTTGAACGAACCTTGCAGCCCAGGAATAAATCCCACTTGGTTGTGGCAAATAATCCTTTTAATGTACTGTTGGATCCTATTGGCTAGTATTTTGGTGAGAATTTTTGCATCTGTGTTCATCAAGGATATTAGTCTATAATTCTCCTTTTTGATTGGGTCTTTGTCTGACTTTGGGATCAAGGTAATGCTGGCCTCAGAAAATGAGTTTGGAAGTTTTCCTTCCATTTCTATTTTTTGGAACAATTTCAAGAGAATAGTTATTAATTCTTCTTTAATATTTGGTAAAATTCTCCTGGGAAGCCATCTGGTCCTGGGCTCTTGTTTGTTGGGAGATTTTTTGATGACTGCTTCAATCTCCTTACTGCTTATGGGTCTGTTCAGGTTTTCTATTTTTTTTCTGGTTCAGTTTTGGTAGTTTATATGTCTCTAGGAATGCATCCATTTCTTCCAGATTGTCAAATTTGTTGGTGTATAGTTGCTCATAATATTTTCTTATAATTGTTTGTGTTTCTTTGGTTCATTGTGATCTCTCCTCTTTCATTCATGATTTTATAATTTGGGTCTTTTTTCTTTTTGTGAAGTCTGGCCAGGGGTTTATCAATCTTATTAATTCTTTCAAAGAACCAGCTCCTACTTTCGTTGATTTTTCTACTGTTCTTTTGGTTTCTATTTCATTGATTTCTGTTCTAATAGTTATTATTTCTCTTCTGCTGGGTTTAGGCTTTCTTTGCTGTTCTTTCTCCAGCACCTTTATGTGTAGGGTTAGGTTATATACTTGAGACCTTTTTTCTTTCTTGAGAAAGACTTGTATTGCACTATACTTTCCTCTCAGGACTGCCTTTGCAGCAGACCAAAGATTTTGAACAGTTGTGTTTTCATTTTCATTTGTTTCCATGAATTTTTTTAGTTCTTCTTTGATTTCCTGGTGGACCCGTTCATTCTCTAGTAGGATGCTCTCTAGCCTCCATGTATTTGAGTTCTTTTCCAAATTTCCTCTTGTGATTGAGTTCTAGTTTCAAGGCACTGTGGTCTGGACATATGCAGGGGATGATCCCAGTGTTTTGGTTCTGGTTCAGGCCTGATTTGTGACCCAGGATGTGATCTATTCTGGAGAATGTTCCATGTGCACTAGAGAAGAATGTATATTCTGTTGCTTTGGGACAGAATGTTCTGAATATCTGTGATGTCCATCTGGTCCAGTGTGTCTTTTAAAGCCTTTGTTTCAGGGTTGATCTTTTGCTTAGATGATCTGCCCATTTCAGTGATGGGGTTTTAAGGTCTCTTACTATTATTGGATTATTGTAAATCTTTGATTCAGTTATTAATCAGTTTATATAAATGGCTGCTCCCATTTTAGGGCCATAGATATTTAAAATGTTAGATCTTCTTGTTGGACAGACACTTAAAGTATGATATAGTGTCCTTTCACATCTCTAATTATAGTCTTTGGCTTAAAATATAGTTTGTCTGATATAAGGATTACTACCCCAACTTTCTTTTGATGTCCATTAGCATGGTAAATTGTTTTCCAACCCCCTCTTTAAATCCAGAGGTGTCTTTGGGTGAGTTTCTTGGAGACAGCATATCAATGGATCTTTTTTTTAAATCCATTTTGATACCTTGTGTCTTTTGATTGGGGCATTTCACCCATTTATATTCAGGGTAACTATTGAAACATATGAATTTAGTGCAATTGCATTGCCTGTAAGGTGACTGTTACTGTATATTGTCTGTGTTCCTTTCTGGTCTGGTACTTTTAGGCTCTCTCTTTGCTTATAGAACCGCTTTCATTATTTCTTGTAGGGCTGTTTGCAGGTTTGGTGTTTGCAATTTCTTTAATTTTTGTTTGTCCTGGAAGTTTTTTAACTCTCCTTCTATTTTTTCTATTTTCAATGACAGCTTAGCTAGATAAAGTATTCTTGGCTGCATATTTTTTTCATTTAGTGATCTAAATATATCATGCAAATCCTTTCTGGCCTGCCAGGTCTCTTTGAATAGGTCTGTTGCCAGTCTAGTATTTCTTCCATTATAGGTTACAGACCTCTCATCCCAAGCTGCTTTCAGCATTTTTCTCTTTGTCACTGAGATTTGTAAGTTTTATTATTAGATGATGGAGTGTGAACCTATTTTTATTGATTTTGAGAGGGGTTCTCTGTGCCTCCTGGATTTTGATACTTGTTTCCTTTGCCAAATTAGGGAAACTCTCTGCTATAATTTGCTCCAATATACCTCCTGCCCCCCCTTTCTTCTTCTGGGATCCCAATTATTCTAATATTCTAATTCTAATATCATCTTAGGGTATCCCTTATCTCTCAAATTCTCCCCTCGTGGTTCAGTAGTTGTTTGTCTCTATTTTCCTCAGCTTCTTTATTCTCCATCATTTGGTCTTCTATATCACTAATTCTCTCTTCTACATCATTTATCCTAGCAGTAAGAGCCTCCATTTTTTATTGCACCTTATTAATAGCTTTTCTGATTTCACCTTGGTTATATTTTAGTTCTTTTATTTCTCCAGAAAGGGATTTTATTTCTCCAGAAAGGAATTCTCTAGTATCTTCCATGCATTTTTTGAGCACAGCTAGCACCTTGATAATCATCATTCTGAACTCTAGTTCTGACATATTACTAATGTCCCTGTTGATTAGGTCCCTAGCTGTCGGTACTGCCTCTTGTTTTTTTTTTTTTTTTTTAGGTGAGTTTTTCTGCCTTGTCGTTTCATCCAAATAAGAACAGATGAATGAGAGAACAAAATACTAAGAGGGTAGCAATGACTCCAGAAAAATATACACTAATCAAATCAGAAGAGACCTGAAACCAAATCAGAAGAGACCTGAGAAGAAAGGGGGGGAAATCTATATCTGTCTAGATCTATCTCTCTCTTTCTATATATATGATTAAACTGGTGACTAGAACAGAGCCACACACTTGATTTGGGGTATATTTTGGTCTGTTAGAAGAAACTGCCTCCCAAAATTTTAAAGAAAGAAAAACTTATATATGTACAAAAATAAGGGTATACACAATGAAGGGATGGAATATGATTGTAAAGAGGAAAATTTAAAAAGATTCTAAAAAAGGAATTGATAAGAAGTTGGTTGAAAAAAGAAGAAAGAAAAAGAGGAAAGAATGTGATCAGGCTGGAGACTAGAACAAAGCCATGTCTTAGATTTAGGGTATATTTTGATCTATTAGAAAAAAACTGTATCCCAAAATTTTAAAGAAAAGAAATCTATCTGTATACAAAAAATAAGCTTAAAAACTGAAGGGATAGAATATGACTAAAACAATGAAAATTAAAAAAATATTTTTTTTCAAAAATGGTACTGATAAGATAAAATAGTTTTTAAAAAGTTAAAATAGGAAAGAGAGAAAATTAATGGAATAAGGAAAAAACAACATTAAAAAAATTTAACTTTGAATGACTAAAGAATCATGGGGAAAAAGCCATGAACTCTACATGATGCATTCCCCTAGATCTGAAGTTCCATTGTTCTCATTGCATAGTGAACTTGGTCTTGGCTGGATGTTCTTGCTGATCTTCTGGGGGCGGGGCCTGTTGCAGTGATTCTCAAACATCCTTGTCCAAGGCGGAACTGCCCCGCCCTTGCCAGCGGCCAGGCTAAGCAATCTGCTCAGGTTTGATCTGGGGAGCTTTTGTTCCCTGAACGCTTCCCGTACAGCTTTGGAGGCTGAGAATGAAGATGGCAGGCAGCCTTGAGAGCTTGTGCCCCCTCCTCAGTGCACCCCCAAAGAGAAGTAGTCAATCATGCCTGTGTCCCTTGTCTCTGGCTGCGCTCTGTGCCCACCCAGCCTGCGACCGAGCATTTCTATCTCTGGCGCTCAGCCCTAGTAAGAGTTCCAAACCCGGCAGATTCCTGCAGCACGCTCCCGGGCCACCACTCCAGGTGGAGGAAGGAGAGGGTCTCCACGATCTGCCCCTTGTAGGGTCACTGCTCAAAGAGCAGTGGCCTGACTGTGCCTCGGATCACGGTTTAAGGTAAGCCCGAGCTGAGAACCCACCCCTCGGCTCCGTCTCTGCGCCGGCTTTCCCCACCCGGATATCTTGAAGCTCTGCCATGCTCAGGCACCCGGGGGCCTTCTGTAACCCCGCGGGTCCTGAGACCACGCTGTCCCAGTGAGGGTTCCACCCCCACTTAGCCTCTGGGATGACGTCCCTTAGTGGAGAAGACTTCTAAAGGTTCCGATTTTGTGCTCCACTGCTCTCCTGCTGGCGGGAGCTGGCCCCTCCCCAAATCTGTCTTCCCAAATGTCGCCTCGGATTCACTTCTCCGTGGGTCCTACTTTACAGAAAGTGATAGCTTTTCTGTTCCTAGAATCACTGCTCTTCTTTTCTTCAATGTCCTGGTGAGTTTGTAGGTGTTCCAACTGGTTTCATAATGGTCTGGCTGAACTCTTGGGACCTGAAGATATCCAGGTCTCCTACTCCTCCGCCATCTTGCTCCTCCCTCCTATTTTTCATTTTTCACTTTTTTTTTTAAAGATTACAAGCTGTTAGATGACATTTGGTTATAACTTTCCCTCAAATATGGACTCATAGACTATAAGACTAACTGCATTAAATAAGAATTTGTAGGTGGAATAAGATTTATAGTATGCATTGCTTATAACAAAGCTTCAATGTGGAGGGAGCAAATAATAAGGTGGAATACTGCAGTAATTTTGCTCACAAATGTTAAATTACAGAGTAAGCTTCAAACTAACAGCCTCATACTGGCAATTTTATAAGCATTTTCTCATACAAAGTCATATAAATGAGTATAAACCAGCAGCTAAAAAGCAATAAATACAAGAAATCTATTTACATGCTTTAGGATCTGGCTATATATATTTCTTGTCTTTGTTACCAGATTGTAGTGCATTTATGAGTTTGGATGGCCAAGACCAAGAATCAAAGCATATTGTATCTGATTGCTTTCTGCTAGTTTTTTCGAGTATCCTATAAATAGAATTTAGATTTCTCAAAATGACCAAAAAATAGATTTTGGCTAAGCATCCCATGAGCACATTTTTTTGTGATGTTGCCTTTAAAGAACTTGAAGTTGTGACATCCTTGTTAGACTCTAAGCCCTGGTGAGTTTGGAATAGGGCCTGGGAATGATGAGATGGCAATGATGAGAGACATATATATGTCTGTTATAATAGTTTTCCACATTAGATTCCAAGCATTAGAACTGTTCCACAGGACTTAAGATAGAGATGAAATTTTCTCATTCAACTGAAAAGTCTACAGATAGTCTGGCTTCCAGGACAATTGGATTTTGGGCTCAAACAGTATCATTAGGGCTTAATAGCTGACCTTTTTTTTTTTTTTTTTTAAAGATTTTATTTATTTATTTGACAGAGAGAAACACAGTTAGAGAGGGAACACAAGCAGGGGGAGTGAGAGAGGGAGAAGCAGGCTTCCTGCCGAGCAGGGAGACTGATGTGAGGCTCGATCCCGGGTCTCCAGGATCATGACCTGAGCTGAAGGCAGTCGCTTAACCAACTGAGCCACCCAGGCGCCCCTTGATAGCTGACCCTTACCCCCTGCCTTGCACTAGACTGATTTATATACAAGCTTCCCTTCATGGCCCCTGGAACAGCTAGGCTCTCTCTTTTTGGCAAGATGACTGAGGCAGTTCTAGACTCAGATGAGTTCAAGATTCAAGTCTAGTGGGAACATAAGCGCCTTTACTTAGAGAGCTAGGAATCACTCTTATGTCTACCCACCCACCAACCAAGCTCCAAGGTTAGGTGAATGTGATGTGCTGATTGTCATTGACCCGAGACATTTGGTCCACCATTGGACCAGTATATGTGGACTAGACTAAGGAAGGGGTGACCTCCAGGTTGAAATAGGGGGCTGTTATAAGAATGGGTATGTGACAGGATCTTCCTCTAGAAGACCCTTACACAGCCCTGTGCCTAAGGAAAAAGAGTACTGGGTGCAGAGGCAATCTCTATGCTTCTGAAGATACTCTCTTTGAATATTTTCAAGCTTTGGAAAATACCAAAGCTAAAAGATATGTGGGTCATACACTCACTTTTGTGCATTGTCTGTGTACATATCGATAAAATTATGTAGGCAGGGTTTTCTTTGGTGTCCCTCACATATCTTTTTCTTATCTCTTCTCACTGTGGAGGTCCCAGTTCTCCAGGACTTCTGCAGACCTGTATGTTTCAAAACTTTCTTACCTCTTGCCAAAAAAACTCACCTTGCCTGAATACCATTCTATGTTTGTTAAAGTGCAGCTTAAGTGCTAGGTATTACCTCCTGGACTTCTAATGCCTTAATTCAAAGAATGACCAATAATGTTGATTAATTCTGTGATGCCTGTATGACTCATTATGTTGTGAACTTGTTAAATATGTGGAATCTGTTTTGTTCATCTTTGTGACTGATGCTTAGCTCTCGATATATGTTGGTGAATTGAAAGAAGGCATAATAAATATTTGAAACTTAAGGCAGATGGTTACCAGCAATCTGTGCTTTTCAGAGCTTGTAACCATTTGCCTCTTCTGACAAAAAATCCCTAATCTCCTGCTTAATCATCGATCTTCAAATATTATAGCATATGGTGATTAAGGTCAATACTGTAGCCCATAGTAAAAGTCACTACTAAAGTGTTGCTTTGGTGCTTATTAAATTGTACTTCCTTATCTGACTTATGTTAAGTCTTCTTAATTATTTTGTCCATTTTTTAGAAGTAGTTGGGGACAATATTAGCTGTTTACTATAAAATAATATGGCACAGAACAGTGTGTAATCTCTTTTTTCTTTTTTCATATTAGAGTACTAATAGCTCATGCCAGAGAAAGAGAAATGTCATTAACTCGGATTACTATTAAATGTGGGTATTTAGGGTGCCTGGATGGCTCAGTGGGTTAAAGCCTCTGCCTTGGGCTCAGGTCATGATCTCAGGGTCCTGGGATCGAGGCCACATCGGGCTCTCTGCTCAGCAGGGAGCATGTTTCCTCTGCTTTCTCTGCCTTCCTCTGTGCCTACTTGTGATCTCTCTCTCTCTCTGTCAAGTAAATAAATAATTTTTTAAAATATGTGTGTATTTAGTGGTTCAGTCCTAGTGAAGACAGTAGAGGGCTACTCCAGTGAAATGTGATTGGTTCTAAAGTAAGTAGGATTGGGGCACCTGGGTGGCTCAGTTGGTTAAGCGACTGCCTTCAGCTCAGGTCATGATCCCGGAGACCTGGGATTGAGCCCCACATCGGGCTCCCTGCTCCGCGGGAAGCCTGCTTCTCCCTCTCTCACTCCCCCTGCTTGTGTTCCCTCTCTAGCTGTATTCCTCTCTGTCAAATAAATAAAATAAAATCTTTTAAAAAATAAAGTAAGTAGTATTGGATTAATGAGGTGTCTGAATACATCTAATTGAGAATAATATGTAATATCAGATAACATCTTAATTACCCAAAGGATTTGGAGAGGAGATAGGTTACCCAACTATATACAAGGGCCATATCATTTTGAAATTATATTTTCCTTACCATATAAGTGTTTTGATTCACTTCAGCGTGTGTATAATGAGAATAAACAAATGCTGTAAAGACAAATGCTACAGCATATGGAAGCCTCCTCTGTTACAGGGGTAGAATTTAAATGGTTGGAATCTCAGCAGGTGTGAAAGGAGTTTCTCTGGGGGTTTTGAAAGTGAAAAAGGCATTGGGTGACTTAAACTGGGTTACAGGAGAGAGAAGTCAGATGTAAAGTGGTCTTGGCCAGGGGTTCCCTATGTGGTCCAAGGGTATGAGGTGGCAGAGAATATAGGCAGGATGAGATGGAGGATAGGTATATCAGCTGTCCTGAGAGTTGAACTCTCCTAGAAATGATACTATGAGGTCAGGGGAGTACTGAGAATGTGTTTGAGGAAGGAGAAGGAAGAGATCGAGGGAATACAAGCATGCCTAAGGCAGAAGCAAAAGGTAGAAGGCAATTCCACCCACTTCTCAGCTCTGACCTAACTCCGTTAACATATTGTGGTTTAGCAAACTGTCCTGGTCCTACAAAAGACAAATGAAGGGAACCAATGGGGAACCAGCCACCTTCCTGTCATAAATGCTATTGTCTAGCTATAGTTACAAGTCCTTCCTGTCCTCCCCCTACCCCTCATCCCCTGTTTTCCTTCTCTTTATCAGTCCAATCCCTTTGGTTGTAAGTGAAAGAAACCCAGTGCTTAGGCAAAAGGGAATTTGTCAATGCATGAGGCCTAAAAATTCAGATTTTGAACAACTTTAAAGAGCAGCATATAAATGTTCCACTGTTAGCTCTGTTGTTGTTGTTGCTGCTGTTGTTGTTGTCTCTGTTGTCTTCATTCTTTCTCACACCTGTCCAAGTTGCAGGAAAGATTGCCCCAGCAGCACTAGACCTTCATGGTTTTCATAGCCATCAATCTTAGAAGCCATTGTTCTCTCTCCCAGTATTCCTACAAAGGACCCTCATTGATTGGTCTGGGTTGTGTGTCCATTTGACTGACAGCTGCATAAGAATTATATGGACCATGCACGGTGCAATACTCAAAAGAAAAGGTTTATGGACAGATTTTAAATGGAACCATGTCCATTATATCTTCCTAGGAAAGTATCAGGACAGTAACGTGGCCCCAGGCCAATGTTCCCAATGCAGTAACAACTAATCTATTAATGCAGTGAAAATACACAGCTTATAATTATGGATGAGGACTAGATCTAAGTTTGGATATCTTCAATCTATTAATGCAGTGAAAATGCACAGCTTATAATTATGGATGAAGACTAGATCTAAGTTTGGAGATCTAGGAAGAAAGTCTCATGGAGAGAATTATAGGTTTGACCTGTTGTTACCCTGTAGTATTTCCTGTTCTTTTTAGCCATTTACTTCTATGGGTAAGCATAATGGTGGGTAAGTTGACTTGAGAAGAATTTCTGGTCTCAGAGTCTCCTGACCTAAAATCAATCACTTTCCCTCTACCTCCTTCCATCCCTCCCTCTGCATATCCCCAAGCCATCACCAAATGTGATTGGATTTCCCTTGACCCATTGTATGTAGGACTTGTTCAGTATTCTGAAATGTGACATTCAACAGAAATCTTGGGACTAAAATCTTTGTGTTCAAAGTGGGGACTGAGAATGTTTCCTTTTTTTTTTTTTAAAGATTTTATTTATTTGACAGAGAGAAACACAGCCAGAGAGGGAATACAAGCAGGGGCGTGAGAGAGGGAGAAGCAGGCTTCCCGCCGAGCAGGGAGCCTGATGTGGGACTTGATCCCGGGTCTCCGGGATCATGACCCGAGCCAAAGGTAGTCGCTTAACCAACTGAGCCACCCAGGTGCCCCGAGAATGTTTCCTTATACTGATGTGTGGTCATGTAATTGTGCCAATAAAGAAGCTCTAGATGTAGCTAATTTCATTAATTTCCATCTCACAAAAGTAATAAGTGTTCTGTAGTGAGTGCCTGGGAGGATGGCTCTTACCAAATCTGGAGAAGAATATAGGAAGAGAAGAGCTCTTCTGGGTAAACCATCTTGGTACCCGGTATTGGAAGCTTTTGTACAGCTCAACAGCATACTGCAAAGTTTAATTATATGGTCATATATTTTAGGCTATCTAAGTTTATTTTATAAAGGCTCAACCCCTTATATTAACACAATCATTGTGCTTTTCGTGTGGAAAACTTGGAAACAGGCTAGTAATAAAATGTCCCCCACCCCCACACCTATGAAAATTAGATTGCTTTAGTTTGAGAGACTTGAATCGGGTTTATCACAGTCTTACAATGACAGTTTCTACACTATTTTAGGTAGCATTCTCAGAGTATTTAACATGTACTTTGACAGCAAAGCTGTGGGAAGAAAGGTTCTGACTGAGTGGTTATGAACCAAAAACCACGTAAGAAGCCTGAATTTTAGGTATAATTTTAACCCTGTTAATTGTCCTATGGGTCTTAAGGAAATGAGACAGACAGTAATCCATTCTTAATGGTCTAACAAGGCACAACATGTGAAAAGTTAGCACATGTATTGGAACTTAAATTTCCATTTCATACAATTAGGAAATAGGACAGACCATTACAAAAACAAGTATGGACATTAGGAAAAGGAATATTCCTTCAAACCCAGGCATCTGTAGGCCAGAGGAGCTATCCTAACATTACTTGACGTCTCAGCAACTCAACATTGGTACAGTTGATGATGGCAGGCCCTGTGGTGCAGTGCTGCCTCATGCAGGTGTTCTGCACCCACTACCACTACGTTGGTAGTCACTCTTGGGTCATGGCTTCCATCTTGCGATCATCCATCACCTCAACTCCAGAGTCAGAAGTGACAGCATTTGACCTTCTGACCACAGCATCCCGTTATTCCAGATCACATGGTCATCACTTTCTGCTACTTCGAGCCTCACTGGCACAGACAGGGTCCTCACGCTCTGCTCCTCCCAGTGCGCTGGGCCTCTACTCTTGCCATTCCCAGCTTAGATTTCTTTCTTCAGTGGCCAGCCCCCCCACTTGTATTTCAAATTCCAACTTCCTATTTTTTTCCAATTCTTTACTGTATTACTAAACTCTCTTTTCTGTCTCATAACTTCACTCTATTTCTCAGTGAATCCTCCTGCCGGTGTTAAATATATTAAAGGCTCTCCCATTAAAATAACTATACTTGATTCTCATATGCTGATCCAGAGATACCCTTCCGTATCTCTCCTCCTCCACACCCAAACTCCCTCAGAGAAGATCTGGAGGCACAGCATCCATTTCCTCAGCTCCCACTTATTTCCACTCCTTTCCTATTTAGCCTCTGGTTTGACAGAGGTATTCTTAACACCTTTCACTGAAGTCACGAGTTTTGAGATTCCACATATAAATGAGATCATGCAGTCTTTGTCTTCCTCTGTCTGGCTGTTTCACTTAGCACGCTGCCCTCAAGGTCCACCCCATGTCATGGCGAAGGGAAACACTTTATCCCTTTTTAGGGCTGAGTAATTTTCCGCCATATATATATATGATATCTATATCTATATATCACATCTTATTTGTCCACTCATCCATTAATGAACACTTTGGTTGTATCCTTATCTCACCTATTATAAATAATGCTTCAGTGAGCAAAGGGATGCAACTATCTTTTCAAGCTACTGTTTTTGTTTTCTTTGGATAAATACCCAGAACTGGAATTGCTGGATCATATGGTAGTTCTATTTTTAATTTTTTGACGAACCTACATACTGTTTTCCACAGTGGCTGTACCCATGTGCATTCCCACCAACAGTGTACACTGGTTCCCTTCTCTCCATATCCTCACCAACACTTGTTATCTCTTGTCTTCTTGTTAATAGTGGTTTTAACAGGTGTGAGGTGGTATCTTACTGTGGCTTTGATTTGCATTTGCTTGATGATGAGTGATGGTGAACATCATTTCAAGTACCTGTTGGCCATCTGTATCTCTTTTGGAAAAATATCTATTCAGAGCCTCTACTCATTTTAAAATCAGACTGTGTTTTGTTGTGTTTGGCTATTGAGTTTTATGAGAGCTTCGTGTATTTTGGATACCCCCTTTACCCCAAATCCTATTTCTATGTTCCCTTTTCATTGACTGGCACCACTATTCATTTGGACCTGCTAGTTTATCTCTCATCCTATCTACCACTGAATTCTGACATTTTTATCTCCGAAACATCTTTTGAATTCTTCTGTCAGTTTCTTTTTAAAAAATTTTTTATTTATTTATTTGTCAGAGAGAGATAGAAAGCACAAGCAGGGGACACTGCAGGCATAGGGAAAAGTGGGCTCCCCACTGAGCAATGAGCCTGATGTGGGACTCCATCCCAGGACCCTGGAATCATGACCTGAGCCAAAAGCAGATGCCCAACCAACTGAGCCACCCAGGTATCCCAGTTCTGTCAGTTTCTAGCATAGTCTGAACAACATTTTTTTAAATGTGGAATATTACATTATTAGCCTTAAAAGTGGCCTTCTTGGGGCACCTGGGTAGCTCAGAGGTTAAACCTCTGCCTTTGACTCAGGTCATGATCTCAGGGTCCTGGGATCGAGTCCCACATTGGACTCTCTGTTCAGCAGGGAGCCTGCTTTCACCTCTTTCTCTGCCTACCTCTCTGCCTATTTGTGATCTCTCTGTCAAATAAATAAAATCTTAAAAAAAAATCTGGCCTTCTTGTATGCAATCTGACCTTCACCCTGGCAGAAAACCCTTTCAAATATGAATCTGTTTATACTACCCCCTAGACAAGACAAAACATGTTTATGTTTAGGATGAAGACTCCATTTCTAAACATAAGTCACCGGTGCCTGTATGATCTGGCCCCTCCCTTAGACTCTGGCTTTCTCCTACATCACTTCCTTCACTCACTTCTGCTCCAACCTCTGGCCATGTTCTCTCTTGCCACAGAACCTTCTCACATGCAGCTCCTTCTGAGGGATCACTCTTCTACCCCTCCTGGCTCTAATCTTCCCATAATACAAGCTCAAGTTTTAGCTCCTCGAGTCTGCCTTCGTGGACCTGCCTTGCATCTCTTTCTTGGCACTTATTGCTGATAATTTTACATTTGTTTCTATTATTTTTGCCTGTCTTCCCTACTGGACTCAAGCTCTACAAGGTCATGAATTATATCTGCTGATCATTATTACCATAGTCCCAGGCAAGAGAATGTAATAAGAGCTCAATAAACATTTATTGGATGAAAGATTGCTTATATTGCTTTACAACATATTTTTCTATCTGAAAAAAGTGGTGTGTTATCATTTTTAGGTTTGGGCTGTCTTGAGAGTTGTCGTCAAGTGGCCAGCAGAACCTTCGATGGCATACATGAAAAGGACTGTAGCAGGCTACTGTGTATGTGCTGTCCGAGGAGGCTGTGGATATAATAGCCCAGTTTCTCAGAAGAGATAGATTGCTGCTCCCACTGTATTTCTTCTCTAGACACATAAAAACAGACTAAATGGAGTAAGTTAATTTAACACAGTTTCAGATGAAGTCTCACACTATTCCTGGGATGGGATAGCATTTCAGGGCAGTCAAGATGATCTGAGATTTGCTGTGGACAATAGAGCTAGTGTTCCTCCCTACACATTGGGAAGCATGTTGAAGTTTCCAGAAGTGTTACCAGAAATAAAAATCTTGTTTGCCTACCTAAAAGCTGTTCCTACATTTTCTCCTGATGTAGAGCCTTTATGGCATTCCAATGAGTAGCCGAAACTCCTGCGACTTGAGAAAGATACACCATCCAGGCCCCAGCAATAAATTCGGATTGATCTAAGCTATATTCTAATTGTGATCTAGTTTCCTTGCCAGTTATTGGATCTGATATGGGCGTGCCACTGCACTTCTGCCCAGTGAGATGTGAGAAACCTTCATGTTCTTGGAGAAAAGGCTTTTTCTCGTTATCAGAGGCATGTGGATAAACAGTCCCTCTCCTTCTGCTCAATGCTGTTGTGTCTCAATGGGCTCCTGAGAAGGTCGCAGCCAGCTTGTGACAGGGGAACTCGTCTGCAGATGAGACACGTGCTGAGCATGGCAGAGAGGATAGGTAGAAAGCTCTGGGCTGCAAGCTAGTTCTCCTCACTGATATGGCTGAGTAAACATGCACAATGGAAATGTGAGACTTGGCCCCTGCATTTAAGAAGGTGATAATTTAGTGATGTCAAGCTCATAAAATGTTTTAATTTGCAGCATTTGATTTAATGATAAGGGAAATATTGTTCTAAATAGTCTAGATATCCTGTTCCAGATATTCTAGAGGTATGTGTATATGTGTGTTTTTCATTTTCTAATTTTTTTTAAAGATCTTATTTATTTGACAGAGAGAAACACAGCCAGAGAGGGAACACAAGCGGCGGGAGTGAGAGAGGGAGAAGCAGACTTCCCGCCGAGCAAGGAGCCTGATGTGGGACTCGATCCCGGGTCTCCGGGATCATGACCTGAGCCGAAGGCAGTCGCTTAACCAACTGAGCCACCCAGGCGCCCCTGTTTTTCATTTTCTAGCTGAGTAACTGGAAGTTATACTGAGGCAATGCTGCTCTTATCCAGGGGCGCAGCTGGTGGAAACTGTATAAATTGTGATTTTTTTTGCTTGTCCAGTGATTTTTCCTCTGTATCAGTGAATGTGTTATGAATGAAGAATTCAGGTCTCATTTTTCTTTTACAATAACTTCCTGACCTGGAAAGCAAAATAGGAATGCAGCATTCCCTGTTTTCACAGAATTTCAGCCAAGAACCGAGGGTGGTGAACTTCTCATTGCATCCATAAAGTTCATTGACAGCCATTTCCAACAGTCTAAAAAGAATAAAGACTTCTTGAAGTTTTCTTTGACATGCATCAGGAATACATATGTCTGTGAGTACATGTGAGTCTGCCAGTGGCTTTTCCTCTCTCCCCCTCCTGGGGGAAAGACTTGCATGACTCTTGCTTGAGAATTCTAAAGGCAGGACTTTGGCAGCAGTTATCCATTAGCGCGGGAAGGAGGAAGGGCCACAGGAAAACATGCTATTTGGGAAGTAAGGATATGTGATTTCATGGATTGGTGGCTATTGCACAGAGGAGCTGTGCTTGAGTGAAGAGACAGGTCCCTCTCTGGGGGGCAGGGGACCTCAGCAGGAGTTTGTGTGGCATGAACCACAAAAGGGATTTTAAAAGGAGTCAGCTGGAAGAGTATCTGCAATGGGGCGAGCATAGACCCCACCAGATGAGATCCATCTTGAGAATTGAAACCCACAAGATGTCACATTTATAGTTTAAAATAAATATCCCCAACTTGAGGGGACTCTTCATCTGTCAAAATAAATGTCACATGCACAGGCAGGAATATGTCAAGATCTGCGTCTCAGGGGTGCCTGGGTGGCTCAGTTGGTTAAGCGACTGCCTTCGGCTCAGGTTATGATCCCGGAGACCCGGGATCGAGTCCCACATCGGGCTCCCTGCTTGGCGGGAAGCCTGCTTCTCCCTCTCTCACTCCCCCTGCTTGTGTTCCCTCTCTGGCTGTGTTTCTCTCTGTCGAATAAATGAACTCTTAAAAAAAAAAAAAAAAGATCTGCGTCTCAGAACTGTGAGTAGAGTACGAACCTTCGCTTTGGGTTTTGCCATTTTGTCCTTGGGATTTGCTGCACAGGCCCAAAGTGGAGTTGGTCTCTGATCTTTAGGAAATGGACCATGGTCACTGCAGCAGTCAGTTTCTTGTTTAGTGATGGGTACTGTTCCTGTATACAGTGGCTTTGGTCTGTGTGGGTCCATGGCTGAAGATGGCTAGGAGAGGAGGTGACTGAAAGGGAGGAAGGCCTTGTGATCCTCCTCAAGTAGGATGACTACCTCTGCTCTTTCCAGAAGGCACAGATGGGATTATCATCTCTGCATTTCTGAATGCTACATGGACATCTAGGTACCTTCAGACTTTATTTGTAAGTACACCACCTACTCCACAGCATAGCGGACCCCAGAATAAATGTGGTAAAGCAATATACAGCACAACATACCCTAAGTTGATCTTGGATCTTCATATATGCACCCTTTGGTACATATCTTTGGCTGACAGAGGCAGAGTAAGGGCTTAGATAAGAAATGGATTAACATTTAGTAAATGTCTGTGGTAATCTAGACATACATTAGTAATTTTTTTAAAAATGTGCATTGTTACTTTTAATTTTAAAAAGCAAAATGTAAATATGCACCAACAGTGGAAGAGACCCATTGCCTCCGGGAAGAGTCAACAGAGGGTCAGAGGTCAGGGGGTCAGGTGGGAGGAGAGCTGCTTTTCACAAAATGCCCTTTTCTGCTCTTTCATATAATATGAGCACACACTATCATTAAAAGTGAACCCAAAACCAAGGCCAAGAACAATGGCTGTTAGTGGTGAGCAGTGGCCGTCACAGACTGAAGGAAGTTAGATTGCCCACTGGAAAGGGGAGCCCGCCAAGAAGGTCTAAGGTCGCTCAGATCTACTTGGGTGCATTTACTGCAAATAAGATTTAAAAAGCTCACCATTTCCCAGAGAAAATGCTTCCCAGCTGTTGTCTGGGGATGTGCGAGGAGGCTCCTGAGATCCCGTTAAGAGGCAGGCAACTGAAATGCACCGATGCCAAATAAGCCGAGAGTTGTAACTTGTCTGAAATGTAACAGGACGAGGGAAACTGAATCACAACTGTGAAAACCTGGTCCCACGATAAGGGCTTGCAGCGTGACCGCCAGGGCATGCCAGGGCACCCAACAGGTTGGCCCGCGTCCTCCAACGGGGCCACCGGGCAGCCCCACTCGCAGCCTGCTGTTCCCTGTGCTGCCCACCTGAGCAGGCTATCGAATTCCTTTTGTTCTGTCTTTTATTCAGTAAGGAGCTTTCTCATCTTAATTTGTATTTCCAGTGAGGGTTCCCACTGAGGGGAGGCGGTGATCACTGGTTAAAACAAGTACAGTCGTTAAGCATGGCTCCCACAGAAATGCAGGCATTAACACTTGCCAATGCCCACAGTCGATCTGGAGTGAATTGGATTTAGGGAGCCAGTGCCAAGTATGGAACCAGTGCAAGCTTGGAATGAGAGAAACCCAGCCCCACTCCCAGCTTCTCATTAATGTGGGATCTTGACCTTGTTACTCAACCTCTGAGCTTCAGCTCCCTCTCGTGTAAAATCGAGATGAAACTTTGCAAAGCATGGGTGAGAATTGAGGATATATAGGCAAAGCACTTGAGATAATGTAATGTGACAGACACTTGATAAGTGGTACTCTCAATATATACTGCATATATTGTATTTCTCTCTCTCCCTCTCTCTCGATTTATATATAAACCATAAAAAACCTTATGTATAGGGTGCCTGGGTGTAAAGCCTCTACCTTCGGCTCAGGTCATGATCTCAGGGTCCTGGGATCCAGGCTCTCTGCTCAGCAGGGAGCCTGCCTCCTCTCTCTGTCAAATAATTAAAAAAAATCTTTTAAAAAAAACCCATATGTATAAAACAAGATTCCTTAGTGAGCTGAAAATGTAAGCCACCTGGCTCTAGGGGGACCCCCATCATACACATCAACCTCTGAGCCCCCTCACGAATCCATCTGGTCACTCCCCATCACATTTATTTGGGTTTGGGACATCAGATAAGGCTCTGAAGACAGGAGCCTAGATTCTGAAGACAGGAGCCTGCTTCTGCTGCTGGCCCCATGATGGAACAAGTGACAAGAGCTGCTGGGCCTCGAGGTGTTCAAGAGAGAGTTGATCCAGATTAAATTTACACTGAGATAATTAGTTGGACCAGATGATTCCTAAACCTTTTATGCTCTAAGATTAAAAACATGTTCTTTGCTCTCCATGACAGAAATTTAAAAAGGCACATGCTTTATGCTCCTGGAAAACACATTCACCTCCGACTTGGGAAGGGGACCGTGCATGACTGGAAGGAAGAACCAGGTTTATCCGCACGTGTCTTCCTTCTCATCTGCTGGACTTCCCTCGCTCTCCTCCCCATTAAACCTGGAGATGGGAGAACCCTAGGAAGGCCAGCCTTTCTCCCACTTCTCCTTGGGCATATCCTAGGTGACTGGTCCTCAGTCTTCTGTGTGTATCAGAATCACCAGGCAGTTTTTTAGAATTGAGATTCTAGATATTTTTCCCTTTCCATTCTGCTTCTATGAGCCTGGGATGGGGTCCCAGGATGAAATCAGGCAATTCTTTTTTTTTTTTTTTAAGATTTTATTTATTTGACAGAAATACAGCTAGAGAGGGAACACAAGCAGGGGGAGTGAGAGAGGAAGAAGCAGACCTCCAGCCAAGCAGGGAACCCGATGCAGGACTTGATTCCAGAACTCCGGGATCATGACTTGAGCTGAAGGCAGATGCTTAACGACTGAGCCACCCAGGCACCCCTCACTCTAAGGTGGATGGTCTGTGGACCACCTTGGCCTACCCCACGGTTCCTTATGCAGCTCCCACACTGATTCAGATACAGGCAGGAAGGAACAGGAGGCCCTTGCGAACTGACGATGAATGAAATCTTGCTCACTGGAGAGGGTTGAATGGTGTCTGAATCAATGCCAACAGGCATTTCATGATTTGTCAACTGGGGCACCTGAGGGAGAGAGAAGAGCACTGCAAACCACAAAGAACAAAAGGTGGGAGTCATGGCAGAGGAAAAGGAATCAAGTCAGAGACAGTCAAATGACAGGTTGCATTTCCAGCGTGCCCCGTCTTCTCCTGGAATCCTGCTTGCCTGGAGGCTGAGTGCGGATGCCTGCAACCCGGCCCCAGTTGCTGTGTGTGCTGGTGTCAGGGCAAGTGGGAAAGCAGGAGGCCTGCTTGGAGACGGCGGTCAGCCTGTGTTCGGGTCCTAGTTTGTGGCTGGCTGCAATGGCCTCTCAAGTCGGTCAGATAGCAAGTGCCTTTCAAGTTGTCTCCTGTCATGTTTGAAAATGCCTTTCCCTGAAAGACAGATTGGCCCTCAGAGAAAACATTTTCTGAGGTTTAGTGAAATTTATGCAACTGGCCATTTTGTATCAGCAGCAAGATGCCTGCGTTCCTGGGAAAGTAAAGGCCGCATTACATGTTCACACAACCCAGCAAGGAGGGCGCAGCCAGCGGAAAGTCTCAGGGATGTGATTTAGGGCTCTTTTCCCAAAAGGGGGGAAACAACGAGGACACTCCAGAGTGGACAACAGGCATAGGGCACATAAGGCAGGTGCGGAGCCACTGCAGGGAGGGGGTGCTCTGATTTGGGGGAGGGACCAGGAAGGGGGGCAGGTGGCCAATATCTTGTATAGAGAAAGGTCGGAAAAATAAAGGCCCTTTCTTCTCCCTGAGTCAATAAAGATTAAGACCATGAGCTTCTGAAACTACCTCCTCGGGCTGAGCCCTGGTTCCTACACGAATTTAGACTGTGAACGAAACTCGGTTCTCCGCTTCTGCCTTCGTCATTTAGAACAGGAGTGTTAGCGTTTTTACAGGGTTGTTCCGAGCATTAAATCAGTCTGCAGACAAGGAGCCTGACAGATAGCACTCCCTGAGGGTTAGCTGGCCACCAGCCGGCAGTGGCAGGACACATGGGAAAAATTATAAGCAGGATGGGAGTTTCAGTTGCAAAGCCCGGCTTTGGGCAAGTCCCAGTATTGTGGTGAAAGAGAATGACTTCTGTCTTTAAATGAAGAAGGGAAGACTTAATCAGTAATCAGCCAGTGAGAGAATGAAAAATATAAGTTTTCATTACCTTTTCTCCATCTCTCCAACATATAAATGCAATGTAAAATTTCCCCCCTGAAATGGATCCCCCTTTGGCCCTCAAGTCCCTTGGGTTAGTACATTGTGTCTCTCTCTTCCCTGAACGGCTGCCATATTGGCTATCTTCAGTGTGCTTCCTACCATACTCTCATGAGCCTGTTCCAGCCAGGCTTTGCTGGTGAACGCTACCATTGTCAAGGTCTCTGATGACCACCCAACACTAGGTTCTTACTCTTTTCTCGACTGATCTGTAGCTCTTGGCATCGTCAAGACTTCCTCTTTATGACACGATTTTCAATTGGCTTTGGGGACAATACACTGCCCCCCTAATTTTCCTTTTATGTCCCTGGCTTCTCCTTTTGAGTCTCCTATGCTATTCCTCCTCACTCCCAAACTCTGTATATTGGGGTGCTCAGGCCTGGGCATTGGTCCTCCTCACTTCTAGTGATCTCATCTAGCCTCCTGGCTGCCAAGAGCTCGATGTCTCCCAATTTTATGTCCCTACTGGAGACCTGTCCCCTGAATTCCAAACTTTATGACCAACTGCCCAGGTTGACATCTTCAAAACTGAACTCTTGTTCTTCCCCCCCAAACTCACTGTGTTGCATAACTTCTCATTTTGGTAAATGACAGCTCCGTTCTTTCCTGCTATGGACTGAATTGCATTTCCCTCCACCCAAAAGCCACATGTTGAAGCCCTAAGCCCTCATGTGACTGTATTGGAGATAGGACCTTAAGGTAATTAAGTTTAAATAAAGTTATAAGGTTGGAGCCCTGAGCCAATAGAATTGGTGTCCTTATAAAAGAAGAAGCAACACCAGAGCTCTTTTCCCACCATTGAGGACACAGAGAGAAGGGAGCACTCTGCACACCAGAAACCCACCATGCTGGCCCCTTGATCTCGGACTTCCCCAGCCTTCAGAACTGTGAGCAGTAAATTTCTGTTGTTTAAACCACCCAGTCCGTGGTATTTTGTTATGACGACCAAGCAGAGGAATACGATCGCTCAGACCCAAACACTTAGCATCTTCCTTGACTCCTTTTTTTCTTTCACGTCCTACCTTCAATCTGTCAGCAAATCTTATCAAGTCTATCTTCGAAATACAGGCTTTGCCTACTAATCACCAACATGATTCAGGGCCCTGGATTATTGCAGCTGATCTCTTAGCTGATCTCTGTGCTTTGCATTGTACCAGCTCACCCCCGTCTACTCTCAGAACGGCAGCCAGAGCAATGCTTTTAACACTAAACAGCATGTCTTTTCTGTGCCGGAACACCTCTGGCCACCAGCTTCTCGGCTTGCTCACACAGAAGCCATCGTCTTTTAAGACAGCCCACAGCGGGGCGCCTGGGTGGTATAGTCAGTTAAACGTCTGACTCCTGGCAACCGCTCAGGATGTGATCTCAGGGTTGTGAGATCAAGCCCCACGTTGGGCTCTGTGGTTGGGCGGTGGAGTCTGCTTGAGATTCTCTCTCTCCCTCTCTCTCTCTCTAAAATGAATAATTAAAAAAAATAATACAATAAAATGCCCTGAACAACATCTATGTTCCCCTCCTTGTCATACCCCAAGCTCCCCGTCCCCTTTCTGACTCCATCTGCCATCATCCTAGTACATGGATTTGCACAGGCCTGTGTCCTTCTCAAGACTCCCCAAGTCTTTCAGGTCTTGGCTCAAATGTCATCCTCTCTGTGAGGCTTTCCCTGATTCCCCTGTTTGGAGTGGCAGCCCCCCCCCCCAACGCATACCCTGTCCTTTTTCCTGCCTTATTTTCTTCACAGCACTGTCACCATCTAACACCCTATATGGTTGGCTTGTTTGCTTGTTTATTGTCTGCCTTCTGTCAGGAGATGAGAACGTAAGTTTCAGGAGGGTAGGGATGGTTTTCTGAGTTGTTCATTACCATGCCAGCCTGAGAACAGGCCTGCTGTGGAAGGCTGCCCCATAAATTAGTCATTGAATAAATGAATGAGTCTTCACATTGTCTTCCGAAAACTCAATCTTTTGAAATAAAGCAGCCTTTATTTATATAACTGTCTCTAAATAAAGATTTTTATTTTAGAAATTAGCCCCATAGCTAATTAGCCCTACAACTGGCTGAATCCAGGCAGGGTCACCCAGGAGGTACAGAACCTTCCTGGCAGGCCAGGTCCTACAAGCAAGAAAACAGCCTTGAATGCTGTATGTATAAACCGTAAGGGAAAATAACACTATAATGATATTTTTAAGAGCACAGGCTGAGAGTATTAAAGGATATTTCATTTTTTAAAAGATTTTATTTGTTTGTTTATTTGTTTATGTATTTATCAGAGACAAGAGAGTGAGAACAAGCAGGCAGAGCAGCAGGCAGAGGGAGAGGGAGAAGCAGACTCCCCACTGAGCAGAGAGCCTGAACTAGGACTCGATCCCAGCACCTAGAGATTGTGACCTGAGCTGAAGGCAAGATGCTTCACTGACTGCGCCACTCCGGTGCCCCTAAAGGATACTTTTATTTTATTTTCTTTTATTTTATATATTTTATTTTATTTTATTTTATTTTATTTTATTTTATTTTATTTATTTTAAGATTTTATTTATTTGACAGAGAGAAACACAGCCAGAGAGGGAACACAAGCAGGGGGAGTGAGAGAGGGAGAAGCAGGCTTCCTGCTGAGCAGAGAGCCCAATGTGGGACTCGATCTCAGGTCTCCGGGATCATGACCTGAGCCGAAGGCAGTCGCTCAACCAACTGAGCCACCCAGGCGCCCCTAAAGGATACTTTTAAAGACAAATTTGGAGGCATATTTAGTTCACGTGGGAAAAATCTCAGTCTTTTTTTTTTTTTTTTTAAATCTCAGTCTTTTTACCTTCTACCTGGTACTGGGAAAGTCTTCCTTTGGAACATGGGAAATTTCCATTCTTCTGGTGTTGGAATGCCTCCTGGAAAAACCGTACATGGGGTTCCATCAGTCTCCCTAGTCTCGTTGGGTCTTACCTGTAAGGAGCAATGAAAATTACTCAGAAGAGCAGCTGTTTCGATGTCCTCTATGGGCCCATGGTGGGCCTGCTGAGCGTGCTTTCCCAGCAGTCTGGCGATCGGGCTATTTCATCTTCCCACCAGCCCCGCTCCGAGCCCCAGGACGCCTGACAGCTCAGGGCTGCAGCCAGGAACTCTTCCCGGAACAGCATGTTCCATATCTCCTGCAGAGACCATGGACATTTTTTGCTTCAGAATCCTCCCTTCCAGGAAAAGCCTTCTACCAAGCTGACTGAAAATTGTGAAAGGTCACAAAACATATTCTTTCTAACAGGAGGTGGCACGAGCATGATCTCTGGTGAGCTGCCTGACTTGAGCAGGGACGGTCCTCCCCTTGTCCAGCTGGGGCCTGCACCTCCTTCCTTCAGGGCAGGAATGAGCCCCAACAGCATCTTTGTCTCATGCCTGAGATCCAATGCAACCAGTGCACTAAGTCATGCTGCCTCCCACATTCCCGATTAGAGTTGGTTATGGAGAGGACTGACCCAAGCCTGCTTTCTGCCAGACTATAAGGGTTCATTGACACCAGTTCACCTCTTCAAATGTGGTACTCTGGAGGACTGCCTGTACTCACTTTTTAAAAAAAGATATATTTGAGAAAGAGAGTGCGAGAGTGCACACGCGTGTGCAAGAGGTGCCGGTGGGGGCAGAGGGAGACGGAGAAGCAGACTCCCAATGAGCAGGGAGGTCCAACTGGGACTCAGTCCCAGCACCTGGAGATCCTGACCTGAGCTAAAGGCAAGACGCTTCCCTGACTGGGCCACCAAGGCACCCCACCTATACTCATTCTCAAAAACTTTCTGAAATAGGTTGTTAAGTAATTGGTGATTTCAAACTTCAGTGAAAGGGAATAAGAGAAAAACATGATGGATATTGACATTGCTTCTGTCTCCAAGAAATACAAAGCATTTCACATCTAGGACAAGTTTTCAGATCTAGTCGCCAGACTGGGCTTTCTGTCCCTTGATATGGGACTCTGGGTAGATGTAAATGATTTATTTTACATCTTTACTATATTACTTAAATTTGTTTCATGCATTTGGTTTAAAAATCCCAACAGCATGAAAGGGCTTGGTGAAAAGCCTCAGGGTTTTCCTCCCGCCTCTCTTGACCCTACCCTCCACCTCTTCTCCCCTCTGGTTTTTGTTTTCGTTTAATGTAGTCATGGTTCACGTCCATGTTCTCGTCTAGAAACACAGTGAAATCTGCTGTGCTCTATCTGTAGATGGATTCCAAACGTTTAAAACAAATAAACACTGTTGACAGGTTAATGTTCTGACCTTTGAAGACCCTTAGGTTCTAACTCTCCGAGGCCTCTGTCCATGTGTGACTGTCAAACAAGACTCCGGGGCTGCGTATCCAGTTATCTACAATCATCCCCTTTGGGGTGGCAGGAGTCATGCAGGCAGTGGCAGATCTCATCATGTAAAGACTCTTCCTTCTGCACGTATCTATATGGATTGAGACCAGGTCTGCAAGGCATGCACAGACGTTGTGCAATTATCTGTGGGATAATTATGAACTACACCTTGCTTGCTGCCTTGCAATCAATATCAGGGAGAAGGATTTCATGGCTCAGCCTTGTTCAGCTCACCAGAAGGCTCACTGTAGACTTCTGAGCAGGGCATTTTGGACAGGAGAGCTGTAAAATGGAAATGCAGGCTTCTGTTTAGATCCCCCAAAGCCTTTGATGGAAAACATACTTTTTTGAACAGAGGCGGAAATCCGTCTCATCAAACAATGGTAATCAAGCACCCTCATTGAGGCCAGAGCCTGGTGAGCACCAACATGGCAGGAAAGCTCTTGGTTTTCTGTTTTAGGGGTTCTGGACTCAGATGGACCTGGGTTTGAGTCTTGGCTTTGCCCCTTATGAGCTGCTGGCTCCTGTCAACTTAATCTCTATAAGCCGGTTACCTAAGATATAAAGGGTGCTTGCGTTAGGTTTCTTGTGGGGTAGGGAAACAAACACACCCAGTACGCTATGCTATATGGGCGGATTCAATACCTAGCCCCTTCTTCTCCCTGTCTATTCTCTCTTCTTCTCCTATTTCGAGTAGATATCGTGTTTTTGACTCGAGTCAATCCTATTTCAGGCAGGGCTGGGCTAGCAGCTGCACATGACCTTGACTTCAAGGGCATTTTTTCAACTGAAGTTTCTGGAAAGGATACCAGCTGTCTCTCCTTTCTGCTTTACTGACTGAAATTTTTAAGTTTCAAGATATTATACCTTTCCCAGGTGAGTTAAAAATAAACCCAAACTTTTTAATTTCATGGCATGCAATACTATAAGCATTGGTTTAATCTCAGCTAGTGCAAGCCTGGTGAGTTGGAAGGAGATTGAGTTGATAAAAATTCTGGTATTTTATGATTATCTAATAAGATGGAGATCCCAGAATGTATGCATGGGTTCCACATGAGGAAGCATAATATCTACACGGGCCTCATTTTACCGTAAGCATTAATTTCTTGGCCGAGTTTTTTTTCCCATATAAATACATGTCTATGTATTTCAAAGAATGTATTCATTTGTTTGAGAGAAAGAAATAGAGAGAGATAACATGAGTAGGGGTAAGGGGAAGAGGCAGAGGGAGAAGCAGGCTCAATCCTGGAACCTCAGGATCATGATCTGAGCTGAAGGCAGATGCTTAACCAACTGGGCCACTCAGGTGTCCCTCTTAGCCAAGTTTTTAAAAGATGTCCATAAGTAAGAAAATCTTTGTATGTTCCTTCCAGTTTCCTTGGATACCCAGAAGTGATACCAGAGACAATGTAGCTATGCCATCCATTAAAATTAATGTGTGTATGTGTGTGTGTGTGTGTGTGTGTGTGTGTGCATTTGCACACACATTTCCATTTAAAACCTAGTGGCAGGGGCACCTGGGTGGCTCAGTCCTTAAGCATCTGCCTTTGGCTCAGGTCATGATCCCAGGGTCCTGGGATAGAGCCCTGCATTGGGCTCCCTGCTCAGCAGGAAGCCTGCATCTCCCTCTCCCACTCCCCCTGCTTGTGTTCCCTTTCTCTCTCTCTCTCTCTGTCAAATAAGTAAATAAAATCTTGAAAAATAAATAAATAAATAAAAATAAATAAATAAATAAAACCTAGTGACGATAATTAAAATAAAAGAACATCATTGATAGGTATCGATACACACAAAGAATACACTGAAATGTGCCAGCCTCGCTAAGTCAATTGTGCATCCAGAATTATTGAGCAATGGAACTACCCTTTTGCTTTTTAACTCACTTGATGTTTTCAAGACATCTTCAAGCTTGCTGTTGTTATAATACTTCAATGGAAACAATAGGCAGTCGCACCGAGTTTGAACATCCAGGCACTGGCTTATTCTGGCCTTTTTGGCAACTGTGGTAAGCTATGACAATAGCTGTACATCTCTTTTTTTCTCTCAATAAACCTTTTATTGAGAAAATTTTAGATTTACAGAACTGTTGTGAGGATAGCACCTGGAGTTCTGGGCACCCTATGCCTAGTTTCCTCTATAATTAACATCTTGCATTAGTATGCTATATTTCTCACAAATGATGTACCGATATTGATACATAATTATTAACTAAAGTCCACATGTCATTTTAAAATAATGTCTTTTATCCAGGATCCCATCCAGATACCATATGATATTCACTGCCATGTCTTCTTAGGCTTCTCTGGCAGAGCCAGTTTCTCTGACTTTCCTTCTTCTCATGGTCTTGACAAGTTTTGAGGAGTATTGGCCTGGTATTTTGTAGAATGCCCCTCTATTGGGATTTGTCTGATGGTTTTCTTGTGATTAACCTGGGGTTATGGGTTTGGGGGGAAGGTCAAGTGCCACACTCATCATCACATCACATTAAGGGTACGTACCACCGACATGAAGTATCGTTGCTGAGGTGGACCTTTGATCACATGGCTTGGGGTGGTTAGTGTGTATCAGGTCACTCCTCTGTAAAATTATTCTTTCCCCCCTTTTCTATCCTTTTTTACTCTTTTTGGAATAAAAACATCTCTCTCCTCACTAAACTCATCCATAGCCTACCCTTCTGCTAGACAATGGATACTTATTCTGCTGAGGTTCTCTTAGGGAATTAAGAGCATTGTCTTGTGTGTCTTTTAGCTTCTTCTGCCTAAGATTTGGTGGGTAGTGGTGGTCATATGTTGTTAGGAACATAGTGAGAAAAGATTTTTCAACATAAATATTCAGCAAGTATAGAAGGTATTCCTGTGGCTCTTAGGAGTACAATTACCGTATTTTTTCTTCCTCTGCTACAAATAATTTCTCCCATTTTTTTCTTTTTTTTTTTTTAAGATTTTATTTATCTGACAGAGAGAAACACAGCCAGAGAGAGAACACAAGCAGGGCGAATGAGAGAGGGAGAAGCAGGCCTCCCGCTGAGCAGGGATCCCGATGTGGGGCATGATCCCGGGTCTCCGGGATCATGACCTGAGCCGAAGGCAGTCGCCTAACCAACTGAGCCACCCAGGCACCCCAATTTCTCCCATTTTTAAAAGAAATAATTATTTCTCTACAGTGATCAAAATAAGTTCTTTAGACAGTCTTCTATATTCTTCCCTCTAAAGGCATCTTCTGGCTACTGGCTGCTGAAGACTTACCTTATTTCCTTCCCCATCTATGACAACCTGGCTGTCTGGTGTGGCCCAGCACTTTCACTCTTTGTAGCCCAGTAACCTCTGAGAGTGGAGCCAGATCAGAGGAAGAACCGACAGGAAGATGATTGAGCAGTACCCCATGACTACACCTTGCTGCCATCATGTTCTGTGGGGGGTTAAGCAGAGGGATTTATTATAGAATATTAGACGGTGGAAAGAAGACTTTGGGCTAGAAGAAGCAAACTTGTAGCTGAGCTTCTAGCTCCCGACACCCATCCAGCTAATCCCAGCCAGGAGCCATGTGTCACTCCACGTCGGGCAGCCATCTGTCTCTAGGGGACTTGCACCCTCTTCCAGCCCCAGGTAACTCCATTCTTAATTCAAGTCTTGCATGAGTGCATCTAATTAGCGGAAGGTAAATCTTATCTAAAACTTAGTTGGTAGGAGCAGGGAAAATGTTCTTCCTTGTTCTAGCTTCCAATAAAGAAGTTGCAATAGAATGAAGCTGGAATGCATGGAGAGTGAGCAAATCCCCCGTGTCTGCCACACCACACAGCCCTAGTCACATTGCCCTTCTGAGGCGTAGGGCAATAGGTGCATGAGATTTCCCAGGACCAGGACGGAGAGGGGGCTGGTGTGCTCCAGAAGTCAAGCCCAGAGAATTCTTAAGAAATGGAAGGTTGGAGCTAGTAGGTGAAGTAAATTACACAGCTGAGGCCTTAGGTCTGGTTGCAAGGGTAAAGCACTAAGTGGAGGACTGAGATCTGGGGTACCATGTGGTGGGAATCTAAATCAAGTGAGGGGCAGATAATATTTTTTCTTTTCTGCATTTCCTGATATTAATTGGTAATGGCTTCTTGAAGCACTAAATTAAGAATTCCTAGATTCGGTGGAGAAGGATGTTATGACTTGTTAGTAATATCTGCTATAGACACAGATAAGGGTGACTTGAGTGGGAAGTATTTATCATCTTTTTCTTCATGGCCCTGGGACATCAGCAATAGAACTGAGCTTGTCATCCTCAAGCTCCTTGCCTGTGTCCAAGAAGAAAGAGAATTGGGATCAAATGAAACTGAGAGCTGGAGGTAGTTGGAGATGGCTACCTCAGAGTCAGCAAGAGGAGAGGAAAGGGCAGTATTGCAGGCTATCTTCGTATCTTAACGTTAAGGAACACTGTACGTATAATACAAATAATATGCAACTATTCACCTGAAAGTCAACAATTCAAAGTACTTTTGGTTTTGCCAGTGGGACAACTATTTATTTAAGCGCACAGAAAAGGGGAATAATAGTAATTGACTTAAATAATGGAAATATCCATCCTGAGTTGATGCATAGTCTCCAGTGACATTGGCAGACAATGAGACCATGTTGGCTTCATTCTCAGACTTGCAATGGCAGCAAGATGGCTCCAGAAGATCTAGTCCCACGTCTTCCTAAACAATTTTAGACTATGGTACAATGAGTTCAGAATTTTGCACACACAAATCTCACTTTTCAATTGAATGAAGTGAAGGAATAATATGACTTATAATTTTTTAAACCTTCTTTTAGCACCAAATGACTAAAACTAAAGTCGCCTAGAAATGGCTTTATAGAAATTAGCTCTAAATAATTGTAAAGGACAACCTATAACTGAATAAATATCCAAATTGCTTAGGATGCTTAAAAAGTTATTCTATCAAGTTGTTCAAACAACCTACTCTTAATCTTATTTTTACTTTATATATTTATATTTACTATATATTTTTTCTTTTTTGTCTTAGCTTTCTTCACTTGTTCTTACACTCCTATGATATATGGCCACCATCGCGGTGCCTGGGTGGCTCAGGCGTTAAGTGTCTGCCTTCGGCTCAGGTCACGATCCTGGTATCCCTAGATCGAGCCCCTCACTGGCGGGGGGAGCTTGCCCGAAAGCCTGATTTTCCCTCTGTCACTCCCCCTGCTTGTGTTCCCTCTCTAGCTGTGTTTCTCTTTGTCAAATACATAAATAAAATCTTTAAATATATATACATACATATATGGCCACCATTTATCAGAGAAACATCATATCATTCTTAAAATACCATTTTTATTTTGAAATATACAAGTACAATGCCATTTTCAAATACCTGCTTGGAGCAAAAAAATTAACTATGGAAGTATATCTGAAGGAATATATGAAGAAGCATATAGCCGTATTCATTCCCAAAGGTAACCATAGTTAATAAAATTATAAATATATTTTTAAATCTTATCTACAGTGAATTGAGCTTTACACTCCTTCAGATGGATATAGCCTTTACATTTTTTCTCAAAGAAAAATTTCCTCAGTCTGTTTGTTACAGTAACTAAGAACAACCCAGCAAGTGAAAGAAGACTTTTTAGGGGCGCCTGGGTGGCTCGGGCAGTTAAGCGTCTGCCTTCGGCACAGGTCCTGATCCCAGTCTCCTGGGATCAAGTCCCACATCGGTCTCCCTGCTCCACAAAGAGCCTGTTTGTTCCTCTGCCTCTGCCCATCTCTCTCTCTGCCTTTCATAAATTAAAAAAAAAAAATCTAAAAAAAAAAAGAAAGAAGACTTTTTAAAAAATTAGATCTCTTTCATCTACTTACCAACTTAGCTTTCATGTACTTACCAGCGCGCGCGCGCGCGCACACACACACACACACACACACACACACCCAATAAGTATAATACCACCTTTAAAATTAACTAATTTGAACCCTTTTTATGAAGAGAGAAGAAATGATTAAAGCATGGCATGTTTATACCCACTCTTCTTCGAGCACAGAATCACCATCACTCATGTCCCTAAAGAAGCATGTGTCAGCTCAAGCTACTGAAGGAAGCTTTTCATATTTCTTGATGTTATTATTGCTACCTACTCCCATACCTACCTCTCCATAAAGTGTTCATTACTTAAACAAGTAATGACTTCAATTAGATGAAAAATTATCTCTTGCATTACATTTTAAAGAAGACTCCAGAGTGGTGAATGATGGTATCGTAAGTCATGCTTCATGCATCATCCAGGAGAAGTCCCAAGCTACCTCTGGGTCACTGTTAGGAACAAAAGCCTTGTGTGGCATCACTCGCAGCCTAGAGGCTTGTCTTTTGTAAAATTCCGAGCACATTTCCTAAGCCCTGAAAATGAAAAAGAGCATATAGCTAAAACTTTGAAAGTGCTTCTGTAGATCACAAATTTTTTTAAAAGATTTTATTTATTTGACAGAGAGATACACAGCTAGAGAGGGAACACAAGCAGAGGGACTGAGAGAGGGAGAAGCAGGCCTCCTACTGAGCAGTAATCCTGATGTGGGACTTGATGCCAGGTCTCCAGGATCATGACCTGAGCCAAAAGCAGCCGCTTAACCAACTGAGCCACTCAGGGGCCCCTGTAAGACCACAATTTTAATCAGAGTCCCAGGACCGCTGTGCCAGTCCCCGGGATGCTTGCAGTGTGTCCCCTCCCTTCCCAGGGGACTTTCAGAGGCTGCTGCCGCCCCCTCCCCCGGCCCTGCATTTGCTCCCCTCCTCCTGCAGACTCTGCGCCATTCATGGCCAAGCCCCAATCCAGGTTGGAGGAAGTCGGTACTTCAACAGCAGAGTATTTTTGAAAGTTTGAGGACCAGTTTCTTAGGAACGGAAATCTGTTCAACCTAATATTTGATTAAAACATTTGTTCCCACCTCTGTGTTTTAAGAGAAGGCTCCTCTACCCTCCAAAATGTTTGATTTGTGGCTAATCCACATAGCTGAAGGGGGAGGTCGGTTTTGGCCTCCATAGCGGTCTGCCTCTGTGCATGGCCCGGGAAGCCGGGTGCTCCTTGGTCTGGAAGCTGTCTACACTTGGGGGGCGGGGGGCCTTTGAGGAAGCCGTGGTAAACCTCAATCACAGCATCACCTCGGCTTGCTCTGGGCCCATGTTCAATATCAGTGTTGAAGAAAGGACAGAATAAGAAATGGATATACGGCGGAAGAGGGAACATCTGGTTGTTTCGCTTAAAGCAAAAGAAGTTTGGACAGAAATGAATTCACATTTCTTCTGAAGATTTCAAGAATGTAGTTTAGAATCTTTCTGTCTTAGAACAGATATTCCGACGGTTTCTTGTAAGCTCTCATTTTCTACCTTTGACCACTTACTAGCCTCTGAAAAGTCGGGATTCCTGGGACTATCCTTTTCCTAAGAGACCAAGTTGATTTATTTTCTTTAAACAAAGTAAAGGGCTGCCAGCCTCCCTTGGTGTTAGTAGATATCACAATGTATTATGGTTGCAAAACTGTCTCTAGGACTCCGAAGTTCTGCAAAAGTACCTTGCCATTCTTGCAAATTGGGGAATTGGACCACAGGGGTGTGTTTCATCGGAGCGCTGGGGCCAAGCTGAGCGCTGAGCTGAGCGCAGCCGGCACCTGGTGCGGGGGGGGGAGCCCCATGGCCCTGTGCGTCCCCGCCTTACCCTGGCACCGATGACGGCAGGGACTAGAGAAAGGAGACACATTGAAATTGGAACTGACAGAGTCTGGCAGCTGTCAGGGCAGCGGGTGAGGGGATGGAAAAGTCAGATGAGAGGCCGAGGCCTTGGTCACCAGAGCCCCTACCCCAGCTCTAAACCCCAGGACCGTGGTGCTTTAATCCGATTGCGTCCTGCTCGCAGGATGTCACGCATCCTGGTAACGACAGGGCTGGGAAGAGACCAGGCTTCTTCAGACAAGCCCAACCTGCACCCCGGGCTTCAGCACGTCCTTGAGAAGTCCCTCAACATGGCAAGCACGCTGTCTTATCTCCCATCCTTCAAGACTCCCCCTCCAGCTCCCTCCGTCTCCCCTTTACAAACACATTGGGCTGCCCCCATTTTCTCCTACTCCAGAGGCTTTCCACAGTGACCCCACGACAGCTGCTGAATAAGGTCACCAGAGACCGCCACATAGCTCAGTGGATGGGACACTTTCCCAGGCTCCTCTTGAATGTGTCACTTGGTGGGGGTGTCCCTGCCTTGCTGTTTTTTTCCTTCCCTCCCCCTCCCTCTTTCTGTGTCTGAGGGAGTGCTCTTCTGTCTCTCTGGCCACTCCTTCCGGTCTGAATCTGGCAGCCTCTCCTCCCAGCCCGGTCTCAGGCCATCTGCCCTTCTTGCACCCTCATCCCTCAGTGAATGTATCTGCTTCCTTGGCTTTAAATGCCATCAGCATACGGTCAAGACATAAATGTGTGGGGCACGTGGGTGGCTCAGTGGGTTAAAGCCTCTGCCTTTGGCTCAGGTCATGATCTCAGGGTCCTGGGATCGAAGCCCACATAGGGCTCTCTGCTCAGCAGGGAGCCTGCTTCCTCCTCTTTCTCTGCCTGCCTCTCTGCCTACTCATGATCTCTCTCTCTCTCTCTGTCAAATAAATAAATAAAATATTTTAGAAAACCAAAAAGACATAAATGTGTGTCCCCCAGATCTCTTCTTTAAGCCCCAGGCTCACACCACCAGCTGTCTCCTCCACTGTCCACTTGGATATCTCATAGACATTTCAAACTTAGCATGTCCCACATTTTGCTCCTTGTCTCTCCTCACCCTGCAATCTGCTCCCCATTTCTCATGACATCAGGGAAGGAGCTGTTCTTAACATTTCCCTCTCCCTCTTATCCAGTTCATTAACAAGTCCTACTGGTTCCACCTCCAAAATCCATGTTACACCTATTTCCACTGCCACCATGGAGTCCAAGAAACCTTGCTTTGCCTAGACTACTGCGTTAGCATCCTAACTCAGTCCCCTCCTGGTCTCTCTTCCCAACTTCATTCCCCACCCTCTCCCATTCACAAAGAAACCAGAGAAATTACTCAAGAAGCAAATCTAATCATGCCACACCCTTTAAAACCTTGAGACATCCCCATTGCATTAGAAATGAAACACCAGGGGTGCCTGGATGGCTCAGTTGGTTAAGCAACTGCCTTTGGCTCAGGTCATGATCCCGGAGACCCGGGATCGAAGCCTGCTTCTCCCTCTGTCACTCCCTGTGCTTGTGTTCCCTCTCTGGCTGTGTTTCTCTCTGTCAAATAAATAAAATCTTAAAAAAAAAAATAAATGAAACACCAAATCCTTCACTAGTATCTCAAGGACTGAAATTCTTTTCTTCCTGTGTATGCAGTCTCTCCCTTGCCACTTCCCCTTGGTAAACCATGCTCAAGCCACACCAGCCTCCTCCCAGTCCTCAGCACACCCTATAAGCTTTGCATATCCTGTTCCTTATGCCTGGGGCTCTCTTCCTTGCATTCTGTGCTTGGCCAGCTGCTGCTGGTCCTTCAAGTTTCAACTTAAATGTCAGAGAACTATCCCCAACTCCTCTGCTACTCCCCACACCCAGTATCCATCTAATCTCTAGCGTATATTTTGCCTTTTTTTTTATAGTCCTTATCACATTTTGCAATTCTAATTTATTTACGTAACTTTTTGTTTACTATCTGTTCCCCTGATTACTCTGTGCGCTTAGTTCATGCTCTTGGTCACTTCTATATTCTGGCGCAGTATGGGGACTAAAATGGGTTTAATGAATAAGAGAATAAGTGCTTACCTAGTGTGACTTCTGCTTTACCCCAGGGCTCTAGAAATAAGCTCATTTGTCTGAATACGTGACAAGGGGATCTAAAGTTAGTTTTGTCCGAAGACCTAACCTAATTGACCGATACGCGGTGGTCTGCAATTTCAGAGGCCCATTCCCCCCCAAATTACAGATTGACGTTTATGACCAACTGGTTGGTTTCTTGTCCCAATCCCCCTTCTTAATCTGAACACCTACAGAATGAAAGTAGATTCAAAGTGTCACTGTGAGTATGTTGCACCCATATTATCTACCTGTGACACTCTTCTTGTTGTTTCTAGTTTTCCCTTTAGAGTCAAACTCTTTCTAATATTTCTCTGGTTCTCAATTAAAAAAAAAAAAAGATTTCAGAAGAAGCATTAAGAAAACCAAAGCTCCCAACAACAACAGAAAGTGTACTTGGGGGACACCTGGGTGGCTCAGTTGGTTGGGCGACTGCCTTCAGCTCAGGTCATGACCCCGGAGACCTGGGATCAGAGTCCCACATCGGGCTCCCTGCTCGGCGGGAAGCCTGCTTCTCCCTCTCTGACTCCCTCTGCTTGTGTTCCCTCTCCAGCTGTGTTTATTGCTGTCAAATAAATAAAATCTTAAAAAAAACCATAATTTAAAAAAAAAAGAAAGTGTACTTGGATCATGATAACTGACTTGAGCGCCTCTTGGCAACAAATCTTTTAAGGACGTGCTCTGCGGTGATGAGCACCCTATGTTCAGGGGTTGATGTACAGCTGACTTTATAAAGCCTTGTATCAGTCATCTAAGGAAAAATAAGACAGCTAACAGAGCCTTCAAAAATTGACAAATAAGGTTTGTGTGTTTGGGAGGGTGGCTGGGAGCCAAGCTGGAGAAAACGCTGAGGCACTAGGGCAGAAGCAGAGCCTGTGCTTCCCGTGGCCGGTAGTCACCTCTGCCCCGAAAGGATTTTCCCTGTTTGTCATCATTATCATCCCCACCATTGCTGTCTCTGCCTACCTCAGTTTCCTCAACTGTAAAATGAGGGTAGTAGATTTACTTTGTTTTTTGGTGGATGTTCAAATGATAGATGGGTCCTTATGCCAAGTTTCCATGCATTTTGAAAGGTCTGTAAAAGTTCTAGGGGGCGCCTGGGTAGCTCAGTCATTAAGCGTCTGCCTTTAGCTCAGGTCATGATCCTGGGGTTCTGGATCGAGCCCCACATCAGGCTGCTTGCTCAGCGGGAAGCCTGCTTCTCCCTCTCCCACTCCCTGTGCTTGTGTTCCCTCTCTCCTGTGTTTCTGTCAAATAAATAAATAAAAATCTTAAGAAAGAAAAGAAAGAAAGAGAGAAAGAAAGAAAGAAAGAAAGAAAGAAAGAAAGAAAGAAAGAAAGGAAGAAAGAAAGAAGGAAAGAAAGAAGCATAGAAACAAAGAAAGAAGAAAAGAAAAGAAAGAAAGAAGATAGGAAGTTCTGTAAAGTTCTAGTCTGTGCCTCTGTGCCAGAAGTGCTGCGGGGGCCAAAGGAAGGAGGAGCTCAGGCACAGAGTCATCTGCAAACATCACTGGACGATAGGATTCACCTTGCGTCACCTTGCTGCTGCGGGTCACTCAGAGCTCCCACAATCACCCCATGGCCGCGTCTGTTGGGGCCCAAGAGGGAAAATGCCACCTCTGCCGTCAGCTGCCTTAACTTCAGGGAACTGAAAAGCAGCTGCAGTTAGCCAAGGGGGGACTGGCTTCGTGCCCTGCCCACGCTGACAGTCCACATCAGCAGGACTGCTCCCTGGCACTGCCTGTGGACCGAGAACTGTGAAAACCATGGTCACACCACAGTGCGTGCCTACAGTGCGTGCATTTAAAAGGGAGAGGCTGCAAACCTACTGAACTTGGAAATTGCTCAGAGAATGTGTTCAGGAAAAATGACAGTGCTCCATCCCAGACCCGGCCATCTCGCTGTCCACTTCCCACACGGTAATGGCTGATCAAGTATTTAGAAGGGGCAGCTTCATCACCATCGGATCTGCTCTGAGGACCTAGCAGAATAGCAAATGCCTTTTCTGGCTGATTTGACTGTTTCAAATGAATCCCAGCAGAAAACTGAAAAGCAAGTGCTGTCTGTCCCTTCTCCAGGCCTCTCCACCCATCCGTCCAGCCTTCCAGCCTTAACACTCTTCAGCACTGCGGGACAAGACTGCTCTCCAGGTTTCAGCAGCTGCAAAGCCTACCTGCGCCCAGTCCCTTAGCCAGACTCCCATCAAGCGTGGGCACTTCCATTAAAAGCCTTCCTCCGGAGTTTCTTGGTGACTCTGGAGCAGGTCACAGGTGTGACATGAAACATGCAGCTTTTGTTAGCCCAGATTCAGAGATGACATTCTCTAGCTGTCACCTGGAGAAGCAGGGAAGGGGGCAGGAAACTCCCACTTACTGATGGGGGATGGGGAAAGCCAAATGTTCGCAGGTGAAGTGCTGAAATAGGGAGACAAATTAATTGTTGGGTGGGGGAAGACACCCAGAAAGACCTCACCGGGGTTGTGGGTCTTCCTGAGGAGAATTTTCTTGCTTAATTTTGCCTAGTGTCTCTAAAATCTAAAACACGGACTGGCAAATTCCTAGAAAGGCAGTTGTTACTGTGATGTAACTCACTGCCTAAAAGAGTCAATTGGTTCTAGTTCAGTTTGAGTAGGATCCAGCTGCTCCTCTGTTTGCTCTTAAAAGTGTCATCTCCATCTTGATATTCTTCAGCTTGAAGGAAATAAATTCTGGGTACTGAAGACAGATAAGCAGGGGTGGCTTACTACAATTGCCTTGGCTCAAGTTCTAGGACATTATGATTCTGCCTACTAAAACCCGCAGGCTGTTTTCAGCTACTATAATAAGATATTGGTTTTCCATTTAATCTCCTATAAAGAAATTTAGACATACAACCTCCATTTCCATCAGAATTTGTGTATATGAAGTTTAATTGCATGGTGCCTGCCATATTTTCAAGAACTGTCCATTCTCGCTGTATCTAGCTATTGGATTCTCCCAAGTGTAGAAATAAATAGGATCAGTATTATTTGGTTTTTGCACACCAGCAGAGTTTATGCTCAGTGGGGTCAACAGCAATAAAAAGAAAAAAGAGAAAGAAAAAAGAATAAGAAAAAAGGAAGAAAGAAAGAAAAGAAAAAAGTGAAAGAAAGAAGAAAGAAAAGAAAGAAAGAAAAGGAAAGGAAAGAAAAGAAAAGAAAAGAAAAGAAAAGAAAAGAAGAGAAAAGAAAGGAAAAGAAAAAAGGAAGGAAGGAAGGAAGGAAAGAAAGAAAGACAGACCTGATGGCTCTTTTGGCCAATGGCGATTTTTTGAGTGACAATGATGACCCTGTTCGTGAAACCACACACAGGAAAATAAACAGGGAAGATTCTTGGCTTTGACACATAGTACCTAGAGGACAATGATTAATTTTTAGGAATTCCTGTGCCCTTTTTTTAAATTTTTTTATTTTTATTTTTTAAAGATTTTATTTATTTGACAGAAAGAGATAAAGTGAAAGAGGGAACACAAGCAAGGGGAGAGGGAAAGGGAGAAGCAGGCTTCCCGCTGAGCAGGGAGCCCAATGTGGGACTCTGGGATTATGACCTGAGCTGAAGGCAGATACTTAACAACTGAGCCACCCGGGCAACCCCTGTATCCTTTTTTTCCTTTTTTTCAAGATTTTATTTATTTGTGAGAGATACAGATATGGGGGGAGGGGGACAAACAAGGAGAGTGGCAGGCAGAGGAAGAGGGAGAAGGAGGCTCCAGGCATAGCCAAGAGCCTGATGCAAGACTTGATCTCAGGACCCTCGGATCATGACCTGAGCACATCCTCAATCCTTTCTTTAAAAAAAACTTTTTAAATAGTTTGGCGGGGTACCTGGGTGGCTCAGTTGTTACGTGTCTGCCTTCGGCTCAGGTCATGAGCCCAGGGTCCTGGGATTGAGCCCCATATCGAAGCAGGAAGCCTGCTTCTCCCTCTCACACTCCCCCAGCTTGTGTTCCTTTGCTCATTGTGTGTCTCTCTCTGTCAATTAAATTAATTAAAAAAAAAATTTTTAAGGAGTTTTGCAATGCAAGTGGTCTCTGCAATGAGACTTTTCCTGGAGAGGCCAGTGCCTCTGAGTCAGCTCACTCAGTGCTTTCCTCCAGTGGCTCCCACTGGGACTTACAGGGGCTGATCAGGTCCTCCCTGGGAGCTCCTAGGATGCCAGTTCAGAATCCCATCAGTGTGCACCACACTCAGTACAATCAGACACGTAAGGATGCCGGCAGCAGAGGGTATGCTCAGTGGGCAGTGAGTTCATGAAACTGAAGTTTCATTTGTTCACAAAACAGTTACTACTGAGTGTCCATTTGCAGAGTGCCAGGTACTTTAGGAATAAGGCTGTGAACTAAAGAGGGCACTCTCACCCTTGTGATGCTTGCTACATTTTAGTGGAGAGAAGATCTTCTGTTTCTGAGTCCGATTCATCTTAGATACCTCATATAAGTGGAAGCATATAGTATTTGTCTTTTTGTGACTGACTTATCTCAATTAGCAAAATGTCCTCAAGGTCCCTCCATGAGGTAGCATGAGACAGGATTTCCTTCCTTTTTAGGGCTGAATAATATTCCATTGTATGTACATGCTACATTTTGTTTATCCATTCATCCATAGATGGACATTTGGGTTACTTCCACCTTTTGGCTATTGTGAAGAATATTGCTATTAACATGGATATAAAATATCTTTTCCAGACCCTGCTTTCAATTCTCTTGGATATTCAGAGGTAGGATTCCTGGATCTTATAGTAACTCTTTTTTTTTTTTTCTGGAACTGTTGTATACTTTTCCATAGTGCCCACACCATTTCACCTTCTCAACAACAGTGCACAAGGGTTTCAATCTCCACATCCTCCCCAGTACTCAGTATTTTCTAATTTTGGGGTATCAGGCAGCCTAATAGGCATAAGGTGAAGTCTCATTGTGTTTTTGACCTATATTTCCCTAATCATTCATGACATTGAGCATCTTTTCATGTGCTTGCTGGTCATTTGTATATCTTCTTTAGAGAAATGTCTACTTAAATCCTTCATATTTTTTAAAAATATTTTATTTATTTTTTTTACATAGAGAGACACACAGCAAGAAAGGGAACAGAAACAGGAGGAGTGGGAGAGGGAGAAACAGGCTCCTGTTTCAATGTGGGACTTGAACCTAGAACCCTGGAATTAAGACCTGAGCCAAAGGCAGACACTTAATGACTGAGCCCAATCCTTCGTATTTTTTTTTATTTGGGTAATTTGGGGTTTTTTTTGTTGTTGAGCTGTAGGATTCTTTATATATTCTAGATATTAATCTTGTATCAGATATGTGTTTGCAAATGTTTTCTCCCATTTCACAGGTTGGCTTTGTACTCTGTTGATTGTGTCCCTTGAGGCACAGAGTTTTAAATTTTGATGTAGTACAATTTATTTTTGCTTTTGTTACCTGTGATTCTGGGGTTACATCCAAGAAATCATTGCCACATTCATTGTTATCAAGTGCTTTCCCTTAAGTGTTTTTTCTAATAGTTTTATAGTTTTAGTTTTAGATCCATTTTGAGTTAATTTTATTACATGGTGTAAGGTAAGGGTCCACCCTTATTCTTTTGCAGGTAAAGATCTACTTTTCCCCATATCACTTCTTGAAAAGATTGTTCTTTTCCTATGAAATGGCACTCTTATCAAAGTCATTGGACATATTTGCAAGGATTTATTTCTGGGCTATTTTATTCCATTGGTCTATATGCCTGTTTTTATACCAGTACTATACTGTTTTAATTACTGTAGCTTTATAATAAGTTTTGAAATCAGGAAGTGTGAGACCTCCAACTTGGTTTTTCTTTTTCAAGATTGTTTGGGCTATGCAGGGACCCCTGAGTTTGAATTTTAGGATAGATGTTGGTATTTCCACACAAAAAAATTCATTGGGATTTTGATATTAAATCTATAGATTGCATCAGGTAGTAGTAACATTTTAACAATATTGAAATTTCCAGTTATGAACAAAGGATGTCTTTTCACCCATTTGTGTCTTTTTAAATTTCTTCCAGAAAATGTTGTAGTTTTGGTGTATAAGCCTCTTTGGGTAAATTTATTCCTAAGTATTTCATTCTTAAGATCTATTGGAAATGGGATTGTTTTCTTAATTTCCTTTTTGAATTATTTATTGTTCATGTATAGAAACACAACTGATTGGGTCTTGGTTTTCTATTGTGCAACTTTGCTGAATTCATTTACCTGTTCTAACAGGTTTTGTGTGTGTGTACGTATGTACATATGGAATCTTTAGGGTTTTCTATACATAAGATCATTTCATCTGTGGACAGATGATAATTTTACTTCCTTCTCTCCAATTTGGATGCTTTTATTTCTTTTTCTTGCCTAATTGCACTGGCTATGACTTCCAGCACCTCGTCAAATTTAGATGGTGAAAATGGTCCTCTTTCTTCCTGATATTACAGAAAATGCTTTTGGTCTTCTACCATGGAGTATATTTGCTGTGAGCTTTTCAAAAATTGCCTTCATTAGTTGAGGTAGTTTTGTTTTATTTTGTTTCATTGAGTATTTTTTATCATGAAAGAGTATTGAGTTTTGTTGAAGGCTTATTTTGCATCAGTATAGATAATCACATTTTTCCCCTTCATTCTGTTAAGGTGGTGTATTATGTTAATTGGTTTTCATATGTTGAGACGTTCTTGTTTTTCAGAGATAAATTCCACTTGGTCATAATCTTTTAATGTGCTCTTTAATTCTGTTTGTTGCATTTTGTTAATGATTTCTGCATCTGTATTCATCAGGAATATTGGTCTTTAGTTTTCTTGTTTTGTAGTGTGTTTGACTTTCATTGTCAGGACAATGTTAGTCTCATAGAATGAACTGGGTACTGTCTCTTCCCTCTTCCCCTTCCTTTTTTTTTTTTTTTTTTTTTTTTTTTTTTTTTTTTTTTTTTTTTTTTTTTTTTTTTTTTTTTTTTTTTTTTTTTTTTTTTTTTTTTTTTTTTTTTTTTTTTTTTTTTTTTTTTTTTTTTTTTTTTTTTTTTTTTTTTTTTT